>PVHT020000080.1:20327334-20348210 GCA_004024745.2 Catagonus wagneri
GCTGACTGATAAATGTAGAAGTGGCAGAGATGGAAAACGATTATTTCAAAATTATAATTTTAAAGATTTCAACCATCATGAAGGATTCTAAGTTATATTAAGTCTAGGGGCCCAGCCAGTATGGTGGAGTGCTGGGGTAATACTGTTTACATTAAATCATCTGAATTTTAAAAAGGAAAGGACAAAGTTTGATGAAAATCAGAATAGATGCATAATCTCAAAGGTGTGTCTATACATTGTTTATTAGTTGCAGAACAGAAAGATCGCTATTTGGTGGGGAAAAAAAGAATGCTGTGATTGGATGATCAAAATTAACATCACCAATAAAAAACAGACAGACAACAGGTGCCTTCACATGGGATATTCTCTATTGGTCACAGAGTAATTTATGTAGTATTCCAGGAACCACGATGCATAACTTAAAAGTTGATCTTGATCACGAAGGGGTAATCAGAACAAAACTGAGGAATATTCTATAAAACAATTCGCTAGTCTCTGTCAAACCTTCAATGCTGTGAAATACAAAGAAGAGATAAGGCATATTTCCAGATTACAGAAGATTAAAGAAACATGACTAAATGCACCTGTGACCCTAAGCTAAATCTTGTACTCTAAGGAAAAGTGCTTATAAAATATATCGTTATGATAATCAGTAGAATCGGAATGCGGACTGTCAGATAAAAGCATTGTATCAGAGTTAAATTTTCTGAATTTGTAACAGTACTGTGCTTATGAAAAATATTCTCCTGCTTTTAGGTTCCTTTATCTTCCTGTTCTAGTTTTAATACGTATGCATCTATACACATAGGAAATCACATCAAAAATGGTATAATTTTCCTTTCATCCACCACACATGGTTTAAATAAAATGAAAGAAAATAGGTCCTTCATACTTTCCTTTGTGTTTACTCTGCTCCTTGCTCTTCCTTCATTCCCGAAGTGAATGTTTACCTCTTATAGCATATCCCTTCATCTTGAAGATCTTCTTTAAAGATATTTTTAGAGCAGTTCTGCTGGAAGCAAAGCCTTAGTTTTGCTTCATCTATCGTATATTTATTTCACCTTCCTTGCTGGAAAAGAATCCTGGGTTGCCAGTTTCTATGTCTTCAGCACTTTAAAGATGCTGGTCCATGATTTTCTAGCCTCCACTATTTGTGGCAAGAAACTTGGAGTTACCTCAGTAACATCCCATTTTCCTTTACAGGTACAGAATTAAGACCATTTTCATTATGTTCGGTATCCCATTGTTTAATTTTCATGCATCTAGGCATGGTATTCTTTGAGTGTATTCTATTTAAGTTTAATGAACTTTTCAAAAGTCTAAATTAATACCTTTCCACAAATCTGGGAGGTTTTCTATACCACTTAAAAGATTTTTTTCCACTCAGATCTCTTAATCTCTTTTTTCTTCTCCTTCTAGGATTCCAATAATATTAATTATAAGCCTTTTGTTATTGAACTTGTCCCACAAGCCCCAGGCCTTTGATATATTTAGAATTATTTTAACTATCATTCTTTGAATTTGATAATTTCTATTGCTCTATCTTCAAAATCAATGACTTCTGCCATCACCATTCTGTTATTGAACCCATTTATTGAATTTCCTGTTTCAGCTAGTGTATTTTTATTTCTAAAACTTCCACTTTATTCTTTAAGAACTGATTTTAAGAGTTTTATTTAAAGAGTTTTATTTGTCTGCTGAGAACTGCTCTCCAATTTATTTTAAGTACATACGGTGTTTACACTGGCTCATGGAACATGGTTATAGGGACTTTCTATAGTCTTTCAGTAGTTTAAATATTTCATTGCATCCTCTTCTTGGTTGAATAGTTTTCAAGGAGAAGCTGAATGTATTCTTGAACTGCCTATAGTCTTTCACTAATTTAAATATTTCATTCCATCCTCTTCTTGGTTGAATAGTTTTCAAGGAGAAACTGAATGTATTCTTATGCTTATTTCTCCAAAGACGTGTTTATTTGTTTGGTCGGTTTTTCTTCCTGGCTTTCAGAAGATGTTTGGGTGTTTTTGTTTGCTTTGTTTTTTGCAATTTTTTTCTTTGAATTACTCTAGTTTGAAGGCAATAAGCCTAGCTGTAGTTTTTTTTTTTTTTTTCAAGCATATGTCTTAGCATTCTCTGAGCTCTCTGGAATTGTGGTTTTGTGTCTGACAGTAACTTGAGAAAATTCTCAGTCATTATTGTTTCAAATGTTTCTTCTGTTCATTTTGCTCTTTCTTCTTCGGATAGTGCCAATACATGTAAGTTACATCTTTGTAGTTGTTCCATAGTCTTTCAATATTCTGGCCTGTTTGTTGTTGTTGCTTTCAATCTATTCTCTTTGCTTTTTATTTTTTTGAGGATTGTATTGATACATTCTCTAGCTCAGAGATCCTCTCTTCAGTTGTGTTCGTTATGCAAGTAAGCCCATCAAACACATTCTTCATTTCTGTTACAGTGTTTTCTTTTCTTTTTTTTCCCCCTCTAACATTTTGTGGGGAGAGTTCTTTCTTTGGATTCCCATCTCTCTTCTTACATTGCACAACTGGCCTTGCAAGCTGCCTACTTTATCCATTGGAGCCCTTAGGATATTGATGATAGTTGTTTAAACTTCATAGCCTGATAATCCAGCATTCCTGCCATATCTGGTTCTGATGCTTGCTCTGTCTCTTCAAACTGTGCATTTTGCCTTGCAAATATTCTTGATAATTAGACATGATGCACTGGGTAAAAGAAGCTGCTGTAAATAGGCTGTAGGTGCTGCGGTGGTGAAATATGGAAAAGGGGCAGTGTCCTGTAAGCCTGTGATCAGGTCCTGGCCTTTTCCTTAACCTGTGCCTCTGAACTGTGAACTTTATCAAGTGTCCCTCAGCTTCCCTGACACTCCCCATAAGTAGGTTAGGGTGGCTAGAATGAGCTGGATTTGGTTATTTCCTTCCCCTGTGTCAGTTTGGCTCTGATGACCTCTGTAGGTTAAGCTCTAGTTAAAATCTAGTGTATTTCAAAAGGATTCCTTTCCCTCCACTTGCAAGAAGCCCAAGGGAATTTTTCTATAATATTTACTGTGGGAATCTTGCTGAGTTTCCGGAAGAGAATCTGAAAGTATGGTAAAGACCTTCTATGACTGGGTTCCCCTGGAGCTTTGAACTCTCAGAATTGCCCATATTGAGCCTCCATCAATTTATCAGTTACCACTGGGGTTTCCCTACCCCAGCACTGATTTCTGCAGTGATTTTTCTCTTGCAAGTCTCAGTCCCTTTAAGTTGTGTATTTGCTTATCTGACTCTCCAATCTTGGAGACCATGTCCTTCTCTCTTTGGGGGAATCCAAGGAGAATTATTGATTTTCAGTCTGTTAGCTTTTTGCTGGTTGTTAGGATGGCCTGGCAATCACCCCTTACATGGGGTAGCGGATACTTCCCTCATGTGAGACTCCTCAGGGTTGTTACTGGCCAACTGCCTTTTCCTTTGAGAGTTGACCATGTCTATAGGTCATATTCCCCTGTTTTTTTTTTATGTCAATTAATTTTTAATTACTTAGACTGGATGCATAGAGTATTTTGATGAGAATCTGGAGCCAGTGAGATCACTCTGGAGAAGGATGACTTACTGCTAATATTGTTGTGACTGTTGTTTTACTAGGCAATCAACCTCTATAGGTTCGGCTTCTAGTTCTTTCTTGCCTTCTGGTGGCAGATATTTCTTTGTCAGTCAAGTTTTCAAAGCATTTGATATGGTGCTTAGGTCTTATCCATCAATGCCACACATAACAGTAGTCATCAGTATCTTCCCTATATTTCGAGGGCCTTTTCCACACATGCCCCACACTGTGGGTGAGAGCAGCACTTGTACTACCTGAAAACTGGACTTGCCTCTTAGTGGGTGTCAAGCCAAAGAGTGGGAGAAGGAAGGATTTATTGCTTGCAGCAAGTAAGGAGAACACTGGGAATCTTTCCCAAAGCGATGTCTCCTTGAATAGAAAAATTGGGGAAGTTTTAAGCTTAGGGTGCATGCATATTTATGAAGAGATTTGGGTGATATATGCATATTCATAGATGGGCTTGAGCAAAGGAGAATTCCTCATAGAATTGGGGTGAAGGTTGACAGGGAAGGTGACTGAAGTTACAGAAATTAGCAAAAGGTCAGCATCATTAATCCTTAGGTTCCTTAGGGGGGTTGGATCCTGCAAAATAGCTAAAGAAAGGGCTTCAAGCTAATCTTAACCTTCAAAACAGACCTGGGAGTATTTACCGCTGTTTTATTGCCTCCAGTATTGTTATTTCTCTGGCCTGATCAAGAGCAAGCATTGTAATCAGACTTCGATTGCAAAATGGGTTAGAACTAAAATGGCTTCTCTTAGGTCAAGGAAGTTGTCTGGTTCTTTTCTTCTGGAGACATCCTCCCCCCACCGCCGCCCCCTTCTCTGCCTACACTTGTGTTGGTTCATACACATAATCATGGAATTACTTCCCCAATTCTACCCTCTCCAATACTTCACCTACAATTTCTGACCACCAAGATCTCTCTTTCCTAGTTCTTCTGGCTTGAAATTTAGGCTTCTTTCAGATTTTTAGCCTCCTGAGGTGTTACATTTGGCTGACTAGGAATAATCTTTAGGGAAAAGTGGAGAGAAAACAGAGGAAGAAAAATAATGGAAATTTCACACTGGATGCTCTTTGACAACAGGACTCTTTCTTTGTTCATCTGGCAAGAAATATAGACTTGACTTTGGGATTTTATAAATCCATGACTCTACCTCTAATATTGCAGGAGATATACATTCCCACAATGGTTTGATGCAGCAGCAGGGCTAGAAAATTTAAAAAAAAAGGAAAGAAAGAAAAGGAATTCATCCTTGCTGACCGAAAAAAATGCACAACCTAAAAGTTGAGACTTATGTTTTATTCAGGGATCTTGCTAAGGACTATAGCCCTAAAATCAGACTCTCAGATAGCTCTCAGGAACTGTTCCAAAGAGGTAAGGGAGGAACCAAAATATATAGGAGTTTTTGCAACAAAACAAAATCAAAAACAATCAAAAATGTGTGGTTGAACATCTAAAGATCACTGCTAGGCACAAAAAACAAATGTCTCAGGTTAATAATTTTAGTGTTTTTCTTTGTAAGAGAAGATTTTAAGAGTCTGAGCTTATTGCAGTTATTTCTGATATGCATCTTAACTATCTCAAGCAGTATCCTACTTTTCTCCATCTAGAATTCTCTTCAGGGTACACCATTGGAGTTGGCTGCAGAGGCTGATGGCTTAATGGCACAGCATCCTTAGTTTATTGAAATGACAGGTGATGTGCTTTGTTCACAACCTGAATTTCCCATTTTTTTTCTAGCCCTATGGCCAGAAAAAGGCAGTTCCTCCTAAAGTTTTTGCTGTCTGTATCCATTGCACAGTTTGTTCCATAACCATGGCTAGTGGGACTTCTTTGGGTCAAGGCTGGGAAATAAAAGAGAGAAAATAAAACAAAAAACGATAACTCATGAACAGTACTGGTGTTAATTATTCTTCAAGTTTTGCCCTTTTTATCTGCCTATGACCTTTAATTTTTTTCAGAGTCTTCAGGTAGGTCTTTTTTTTGTGTTTTATTCAGAATTTATAATTGTAATCAGTGGGAGAGATGGACTCTTATGGTCTTACTCCATGGCATTTAATGTCTTCATTATTGTAGGAAATCTTTCCAAAGTAATAAATTGTAAAAGGGCTTATTTTATTCAGTCTATTCTTAAATACTCCAAATAGAGTCAATATAATATATGAAATCTAAATATGGATATGCTAAAGGGAAAATGATAAAATATAGCAAAATGTAAAAAAAATGAATCTATTTGAAGTGTGTAGACTTCTATCTTGCTGCAAATTTTCATTAAATTTTAATTATTTCAAAGAAGTTTTTAAAAATAGAAATTCTGAAATATCTGCAATTTAAAACTATTTACTAATAAAATTGTCCAATACAAGGCATTTAACAACAGAGTTTTGAGAGCTTGGCATCTTCTTTATAACTCATGCTTCCCTAAAAAACAGAGAATGACAACTTTAACACAACAAATCTTCATTTTTATATAATATATTTCTGGAGCAATCGTTCTCACAATTGTCTTCATACAATCACTTAGAACTCAATATTTTATTATAAATTAATATGATGGGGTACTAAAAACTGAAAGAAACAATTTTGTTCACCTTTGTTATAGGTGTGTCGTGTTCATTAAATTGCTTTTTTAACTTAATGGATTTTATTTCACTAAATTACTTTTTTCATTGTATTTACTTGCATAAAATTCTGTATCAAAACAAAATAGACATAAACAGAAGGACAGTTCTACTCCAGCTGTGATATCCTGCTGAATTTTAAATATGTCACAAAATTTTATACTTTAAATGAATTCATCAGTTATTCTAAGTATTGATTTTTGGATCAGATGATGGTAAGTGTTGCATTTTTGGTAGCATTTTCTCATAAACACACTTGTTTCTTTTTAAGTGGCATAAGACATGGAAATTTTTTTTTCTTCCTGATGGTCTGTGCTTCTTTCTTTCCTTCAAACAAACAAAAATTAAACTGTAGCATCACAGTATCCATAGAGTTTTTTTTTAAACAGTATTCAATTTTGAAAAAATTAAGGTTATTTTTATTATAAAATTTAAAGATCTGTTTATTATCCCATCACATTCAACAGACTTTGGGTGGAAGTTTTTGGTGATATATGATTTAATGTAGTGCCTCTGATTGACAGTTATTACACATTTATTTGCTAAATTTTACTCATTTAGTGTGCTTGAGGAACCGAAGACAGGTCAATAAGGTTGGACAAGAATCAATGAAGGGGAGAGTGAGAGGAACTCAGTGTAGAAGAGTAGACTGAAGAAACCATACAAGACTCTGGAAGCCACAATAAGGATTCTGATTTTATTCTATACCCTAAATTAAAATACTATCTTTAAAAATATGAGACTTACAATAGGAAATATATATCTTGTTTTTTACTTTTTAGGGCCACACCCATGGCATCTAGAGGTTCCCAGTCTAGGGGTCCAATCAGAGCTGTAGCCTCTGGCCTACTCTAGAGCCACAGCAATGTAGGATCCAAGCCGTGTCTGTGACCTACACCTCAGCTCATGGCAACGCTGGATCCTTAACCCACTGAGTGAGGCCAGGGATCAAACCCATGCCCTCCTGGATGCTAGTCACGTTCATTAAGCACTGAGCCACAGTGGGAACTCCAAGAAATATATATTTCTGATTGCCAACTGCATAATGGATTGACTAGAACAGAATGAAATCAGGAACACCAGTTGGGAAGGTTTTTCCTTCAACTGAGAAGAAATACTAGCTTGCACAATGTTGGGAGCTATGAAGATGGGCAGATGTAGATGAAAAAGAGGACATATTTCTGAAACAGAATCATAAAGAAATGCTAAAATATTAGATGTTGGGTTTTAAGAGCAGTATTGCTGGGTTTCTGGGTTGAGTAATTGGTGGGATAACTATGCAATTTTTGGGATAATGAAGAATGGGAGGAGAAACTGGGAATTCCCATTGTGGGTCAGCTGAAATGAATCTGACTAGCATCCTTGAGGAAGCAGGTTTGATCCCTGGCCTTGCTCAGTCGGTTAAGGATCTGGTGTTGCCGAGAGCTGTGGTGCAGGTCACAGATGTGGTTCGGATCTGGCATTCATTGCTGTGGTTGTGGCATAGGCCAGTGGCTAGGAACCTACATATTCTGTGGTGTGGCCCTAAAAAAATAAAAAGAGGAAGAATTGGGGAGAAACATCTGGAGAGGAATTTAATCAGGGATTTAGGTATCTCAGAGGAAGTGGACAAAGGTGATATTTGCATCACCTATGTACAGGTTAACCATAAAAAAGAGAAAGGAATTTGATATTTTTTTCTTACAGAGAAGTGGCTGAGGGAGTAACTAAGGGTTTAAAGAGAGGTATATTTTAAATAATAAGAGCGAACATTTTACTAAATAATCAAAGAATAAAACAAAAGCTCAACAGAGACATTTTGAGGTGTCGATATAAGTCTGATATCATGAATGTCCAATAAATATTCTGGTACATCCTAAAGTGTATGGCCTTAGAAGTATGTTTTGAAATTTTGTATTATCCATATGTTTATTTTCATTTTAGTTAGAGCTGTAGACATTACTCTTGAGTAATTAAGACACTGGTACTTCATACACATCAAAGAGGAGAAAGTACAGCCAATAGCCAGGGCTTCAATAGTTGCCAGTGATCCCAGAGCTAACCTTGACCCCCATGACTATGAATGTGTATGCAACTGGCCTTGCCACTATATAGGATCTAGCAGCTTGCCTCCACAGCTAAGTGTGTGCACACTCTTCATTCTGGCAACCACTGCTACTCACTCTGATTCCTAGTTATCAGACCAGAGGTGCCAATTAGAACCATAACAACCCTTGTAGCCACTGACTTACCCCATACTTTTCAAGAAGGGCCATACAGTTATCAATACTGTGGACCCCAGGAACTGAGCCAAAGAAACATCACATCACCCTTCAGAGCTGGTGCCATCACATGCCCCTATGCTTGGTACCTGGACCACTAGACCCAAGGTTATAGCACAACTCAGCATGCCCCCACCCACAGGAGAAAAACCTCCCTTACCATAATCAATTCATAAAATCTGAAAGAGGTAACTCCTTCCTCAAACGTGAGGAACACTACACAAGATTTCAAAGATTATAGATCATCAGAGAAACATTACTCTGCCAAAGGAATACAGTAACCTCCAGTAACTGGCCCCAAAGAAATGGAGATCCAGGTATTGCCCAACACAGAATTCAAATTTTCTGTTCTACAGATGCTCAGAGAACTACAAGAGAATACAAATTACCAGCATAACAGTGGTAGAAATACAATGCAAGAGCAAAATTGAAAGTTCAACAGAGTGATAGGAAACATAAAAAGAATCAAACCAATTATAGAGCTGAAAAATATAATGACCAAACTAAATAATGCCATACAGAGCTTCAAGACAGACGTGAACATGCAGGAGAAAGATCCAAAGAGCTATAAGACAGGTCAATTAAAATGATCTAATCAGAGGAGCCAAAAGGAAGCAAAAAATAAACAGGAATGAGGAAAGCCTGTGGGAATTTGGGGCACTAGCAAGAGAAATAATATGTGCAACACTGTAGTCTCAGAAGGAGAAAAGTGAGATAAAGAGATAGAAAGCTTATTTAAAAATATAGTGGCTGAGAACTTCAATATTCTGGGGAGAGATCTGGACTTTGAATTTCATTGACGCTAACAGGTCACCTCAAAATTTCAATTTAAAATCATTTTCTTCAAAACACACAGCAATAAAACTGTCTAAAACCAAAGAAAGGGGAGAATTTTAAAAACAGAAAGAGAAAAAAGATTCTCATACAGCAACCCCCCATAAGGCTATCAGCAGATTTCTCATCAGGGACCCTGCAGGCCAGGAGTGAAAGAGATACTTTTAAGTGAAAAAAAAAAAAAAAGAAAAAGAAAAAACCCTACGTACCCACAAATAAAACTCTGCTAATTAGAATATTTTAAACATCAGATTTGGATATTCCCACTGTGGTGCAGCAGAGACAAATCCAACTGGTGTCCATGAGAATGTGGGTTCGATCCCTGGCCTTGCTCAGTATATTGGAGATCTGGCATTGCTGTGAGCTGCAGTGTTGGTCACACATGTGGCTTGGAACCTACATTGCTGTGGCTGTGGCATAGGCCAGCTGCTGTAGTTTGGATTTGACCTCTAGTCTGGGAACATCTATATGCTGCAAGCGTGGCCCACAAATAAATAAATTAATAAAACAGGAAAATTGTCCTTCAGAATTGAAGAATAAATAAAAAAAATCCTTGATAAAAATGAGCTGAAAAAGGAGTTCCCATCATGGTGCAGCAGCAATGAATCTGACTAGGAACCATGAAGTTGTGGGTTAGATCCTTGGCCTTGCTCAGTGGGTTAAGGATCCGGTGTTGCTGTGAGCTGTGGTGTAGGTTGAGGATCCGGTGTTGCTGTGAGCTGTGGTGTAGGTTGCAGACACGACTCAGATTCTGCGTTGCTGTGCCTGTGGTGTAGGGTGGCAGCTGTAGCTCCGATTCGACTCCTAGACTGGGAACCTCCACATGCCATGGGTGCAGTCCTTAAATGACAAAAAAAATAAAAAGTAAAAAAAAGAGTACTTTAATAGCATCCTACAGTAATGTGCTAACTACTTAACTTTAGTATAATGGTTAAAGGAAAAAGTATCAAAAATAGTTATACCTTCCAACAAACTGTTAGTGAATGCACAGAATTAAATGGTGTAAAACACAAACACAAAGAGAGAGTGTAATAGGGTAGAGTTTTTGTGTGCAATCTAAGTTAAATCGTTGTTAGTGTAAAATGGATTGTTAAATATATAAAATGTTTTATGTAAGCCTCAGAGGAATCACAAAGCAAACATTTACAATAGATACACCAAATAAAAAGGGAAGGTAATCAACCATACCACTATAGAAAATCATCAATTTACAAAGGAAAGCAGCAAGAGAAGAAGGAATGTAAAATCGAAGTACAAAACAGCCAGAAAATAATTAATTAATTGCATTGGTAAATCTTTGCCTAGGAATAACTACTCTAAATGTTAATGAATAGCATCATTCTTTTAAAAGGCATAGAATGGCAGAATGGATTTTAAAAGTCTGAAATATAGGCTGCCTACAAGAGACTCATTTCGACCTTAAGAACACATGGACTTAAAGTGAAGGGATAACAAAAGATATTTCTTGTAATTGGAAACCCAAAGAAATCAATAGTAACTATATTTACATCAGAGAAAGTAGACTTTACACACGAAAAACGTAATGAGAGGCAAACAAAGTCATTATATGATGATACAGGAGTAAACTCATCATGAAAGTACAATAACCATAAATGATATGCACCTATCATTCTAGAAACTAAACATATTAAGCAAATACTCAGAGATCTGAAGGGAGAGACAATGACACAGTAAAGGTAGGGAACTTCAGCACCTCAGCTTCAACAATGAATCGTTCATCTATTCAGAAAACAATAAGGAAACATTGGACTTGTCCCATATTTTAGACCAAATTTAGCTAACAAACATAAAATGAACATTTCATCCAACAGCAGCATAATACACTTTTCTCAAGTGCACACCAAATATTCTCCAGGAGAGATCATATTGTGGGTCATAAAACAAGACTTAGAAAAGTTAGGGAGACTGAAATCATATCAAGCATCTTGTCTGAGCACAATGGAATGAAACTAGGAGTAAACGACAGGAGGAAAGCTGGGAAATCCACAAATATGTGGATATTAAAGAACATGCTCCTGACCCAGAGCAAAGAAGGAACCAAAGGTAAATGAAGAAACTAACTTGAAACAAACAAAAAAGAAACTACGTATAAAACCTATGGGAGATTGCAAAAGCAATTCTAAGGGGGATGCTTGTAGAGATAAACATGTACAATAAAGACAAAAATAAAAACCCTTCAAATAAACAATTTCATTTGACATCTCAAGGAGCTAGAAAAAGAACAAACCAAGCCCAAAATTAGTAGAAGGAAACAACAAAGATCACAGCATAAATAAATGAAATCGGGGCTAGAAAGACAATACAAAATGTTAATAAAACTAAGGGTGTTTTTGAGGATACAAACAAAATTGACAAACCTTTAGCTAGACTACTTTAGAAACAAAGAAATGTCAAATAAGTAAAGTCAGAAATAAAAGGAGAGGCATTACAACACAGGCAAAAGATCGCTAGAGACTAATATGAACAATTATATGCCAACAAAAACTGGACAATATAGAAGAAAGAAATGAATTTCTAGAAATATGCAACCTCCCAAAACTGAATCAAGAAGGAATAGAAATCTGAATGGAACAATAAGTAATTAAAAACTGCCCGACACAGAAAGTCTGGGAACAGATGATTTCACTAGTAAATTCTGTGAAAAATTTAAAGAAGAATTAATGCCAACGCTTCACAAATTTGTTCATAAAATTGAGGAGGAGAGAATACATCAAACTCCTTTTCTAAAGCTAGCATTATACTGATAAGGACACTGAAAGAAAAGAAAATTATAGGCTAATGCCCCTGATGAACACAGATGCAAAATTCTCACAAGATGTTAGCAAATCTAATACAACACACATTAAAAAAGATCATACACCACAATCAAGTGAGGCTTATCCCTGTAATGCAAGAATGATTCAGCAAAATGCAAATCAATGAATGATATACTGCATTAATAAAGTGAGGCTAAAAATCATATGTTATCTCAACAGATGCAGAAAAACATTTGACAAACTACAACATCCTTTCATGATAAGAACCTTTAATAAATTGGCTATGGATACTATAAGGGGAAGTTTTAGTTGAAGGAAGCAATATCTTAGGAACAGTATGATGTTCTAGCATACAATTAGAAATTGCTACTTCCTTGGCATTTTAGAAAATCACCTCTGCTGAGAAATGCAATGACTGAGACTCTTTTCTCCATTAAGCAATGTCCTAACCTTTCTTTGTTGTGGTAAGATTGTTTCAATTTACATAAATGGCATTATACTATAAAAATAAAACATTAAAATTAAAAGTTTTTATGGCATTCCTATTGTGCCTCAGCAGAAACAAACTTGGCTAGTATCCACAAGGACACAGGTTCAATCCCTGGCCTCGCTCAGTGGGTTAATTATCTGGCATTGCTGTGAGTTGAGATGGGTCACAGAGATGGCTTGGATCTAGCATTGCTGTGGCTGTGGCATAGACTGGCAGCTGCAGCTCTGATTCCATCCCTAGCCTGGGAACTTCCATATGCCCTGAAAAGACAAATTAAAAAAAAAAAAAGATTTTTAATACATGAGCATATATGTCTCTAATTCTGAGTTGAAAAGAATATAAAATCATATATATACAGAATTATTAGGACAATCTGATCCAATCCCCCTCTACATATTATTACATTTTATATATCTATTAATCTATTTTTCTACCCATTCATTTACTTGTTGGGCTAACTCCATAGAGTATGTATAAAAACCAGAAGCATCATATTAAAATATTAGCTGCTGTGTTTGATTGTGAAAGATGTGTTTTTATTTTCAAAAACTGTATTATTTTAGGATAGTAAAAAAATTGAAAAATAAGTTGTTGCCAATGATAATCAAGTTCTGACTTCCCCTCTGAAAACTGTCATAAAACTTCTTTACTTCAAACTTTAAAAATGTGAGAAAAACAGCACAGATTGTCCTTGTTACCAATAAATAAATAAATAAATAAACATTAAAATACTTAAACAAATATTAAAAATAAGTACCAATGAAATGTATCCACAAATTCTACCAAACCCCGACTTCAGATAAACTTCAGTGAAGACATACTATCAAATGGGAAAAAAAAATAAAATAAAATAAAATTGGAATAAACTGAAGTAAGCAAAAATTCTCACAGTGTTCTATAGTTTGTGTTAGACATTGACGTTAGGGTGAGATTTAAATGGTGTTAGATACAATTGTGATCAGGACAGTGAGAAAAACTTTCCCCCCTGCATGAGGTTTCTGAGAAGCCTGGAGCATCAGGGAATAAAGTAGACTGAAATTCAGATCTCTCCATTACTAGTTCACTCAGTGCTTACATCCCAAAGCAGAGCTTTGGTACAAGGCTGCTGTAATGCTGCCTGTCCCTTTCTACTCCTGCAATGAGTGGGCAAAACGCATGCCTTTCCTTCCTTTCCTTTCTCTTTGATTTCAGATTCAATTTCTTTTTCTAAGAATTCCTAACAATTCTAACTGTGGAGTGTTCCATAGAGAGATGAATTTGAGTGGCTTCTGTTTTATTAAAAGCTTCCTGACCACCTTCAGTAAGATTTAACCCCAGGAGAAATCTTTCCAGCTTCCTAGGCCTAGATTTCAAGTATCGTAACATTTCTAGCCACTTTCATCATGTCTTATTTTCCTGGTAACTTTTCGAGCGCATATGTCCTGGGTATTCTTATTTCTTACCTGGAATCACCATGGAACTCAGCTAATAATTCCTGAACTATTTTTTTTTTTTTTTGGTGACAACATGATCTTCGGTCTCAGTGTCATCTATACTTGATATAATCTTGTAGCTGAAACTTGTAGGAGGACATCAAGAGGGAATTCCAATTTTTCTTATTATTTCCTCCCTACGAGTCATCCTCAGAGGGCACTTCTCAGTGCCCTGGATCCAGGCTCTTGGGATGGGGGATCAGGATACATGGCTCTCTGAAATCTTGTCTCATCAATAGTTGAAACTCTTTGGGGCTTAAATATACCCATATCTAGAACCATTACTAAGTGTAACAGCATGCAAGCATGTCTTAAAAAATTTTTTTTGTTGTTGTTCTCTTAGCAGTTGTTTTAGAATGGCCTCCAATGGTACCAGCCACTTGCTATCTATACGTAGCTTAAGAACAGTAGATTCAGTTAATTCTAAATCTCTACAGTTTTTAGAGCGAAAGTACATTTTTATTATTAAATAACATTATAACTTAACGTTAAGTAACATTGTAGCGTTAATGAGAATGATATTATTAACGCCCCTTGTATTGATATCTGGATTCTTGGGGAAAGTATCCTTCAGAAATGTTAGTATATTTTGACCTTGGAAATCAGTATCTTGGTAACAGGGTCAAGTATTTCAAGACTCACCTGTAACCCTCAAGTGAGTCTAAGTGGAAAAAAAATAATCTGTGAAGAAGCCACACTTTATAGTTATACTATAGTGTTCAATTATATCTACTCAGTGATGACTAAATTTTAAATTACCCAGGGTATCTCAGTCATGTTGTTAAAGAATCTCATGAGAAAATATTTTGGAAAATATTTTAATTGATTAGTGACAAACTATAATGAAATAAAATTTCATTTTATATTCGTGTCTGTGACAGAATGTTGCAAATCTTCCTATTCTCCAGGGAATTCTTTGTTCGGTGTTCTGCATATGATAAAATCCTGGGCTTTGCTATGATGTGGACAATCAAGAACCTGAATGGGGTAACAGAAATTGTTGGCCTATCCTGAGTGGGGCAAGTGATTAAGGCCACATTTTCTTTAAAAATCCAAGGTATCAGAGTCCTTTGCAGAATATAACTTTGCACACTTGAAATTTCAATGCGAACACTAATATTCTGAGACTGAGCTGAGGAGTGACTTCAGTGAAGAAATATGATAGTCTGTAGCCAAATTACTTAAATTTTTGTCTGATAATTTTGACAAGGTTTGGCCTTATATGTCTAACAATATTTACATTCAAAGCTGTCTTTAAAATTTCTGTAACTTGGAGTAATTTATTTTCTCATGCAAGGATGTTTAAATTCCTTTCTTTCATAGCCCCATTGGTAAGGCAAACTTGGGAACTGGGATCTAAGAAAGGATTGTGTCTAACATCAATTAAGAGAATTTGGGGTGATAGTGCAAACATTGAGAATTTGTGGGGCCATGTTCATGTCTGCGTGCTTAAAATATGGAATTACAACATGCATTATCACTCCTTGGCCCTTTTGATCTTGAGACTCTTCTGGTCTATACCCTTTTCACGGAATCAACGTTGGTTGCCATAGAAATGCTGCATTGTTTGGATAGACTAGACTCCTGTGTAGGATTGTAGGCTTGTACAAAAAAGTTTGATGGATGGGAATGAAAGAGGGAATACAACGGCATCATTTCAGTGGATACATTTGCTGGAGTTATTAAAGATCTTGAACAGATCTAAGAATAAGTCTTCCATGTTTTTGGCATAGGTGCCTGGCAGTAATGTGCTTAGATTAAGATCTCGAGAGGAAGTCTTTTTCACATAAACTAGGTCTGTCGGCATATGCCTTGTAGGGTTGTTTAATATGTTAGAGAGTAAAGTCAGACCCTTTTAATACAGAGCAGTGACTGGGTTTCAGATGTATGCAGAGAGTCAGGCAAAGAGAGATCATAAAATCATTAAATAAAGCTGTACCTTTATTGCACCTCAATAAATCTGACTTTTAAAAAAGACAAATCATGTATTATTAAACACAGAAAAATAAATTTTGAAAATTAAAAAAAAGATGCTGTGTCTTTGATAAAGGATGACAGAATGCTGCATACAAATTCTGCTGTAGTAAATGAATTTTCCTCTTGTCCTATGGAGCAGATACCCCCATGTACCAATTAAATGATTGTGGACAAACACAACAAATTTACTCTCTTCAGCCACTGAGAAGAAATGCAATGGGATAGATAATGATAACTCCAGAACCAAACCATCTAGCCTTGAATCTGGCTCGGTTGCATATCAGCTGAGTCATCTTAGAAATGTTATTTCATCAATTTGGGCATCATTTTATTTTATTATTATTAGTTTTGCTTCTTAGGGCCACACCCATGGCACATGGAAGTTCCCAGGCTAGGGACTGAATAGAGCTACAGCTGCCTGCCTACACCACAGCCATAGAAATGCAGAATCCCAGCCGTGTCTGGGACCTACACCACAGCCCTTGGCAACGCAGGATCCCCCAACCACTGAGTGAGGCCAGGGATCGAAACTGCGTCCTCATGGATACTAGTCAGATTCATTTCCGCTGTACCACAATGAGAACTCCCTAGGGATCATTTTAAATTGGAGATAATATTAATACCTATGCTGTATGGTTGTTCCTAGAATTAATACATGCAAATATTACTATTCAATATATCACTGCACATTGGAGCAGTGTCTGAGTGAGAGCAAACACAAGGAAGTCCTCTACTAGCATTACATGGGCTTGCAGGCTTTAAAAAGGGCCTCTTTCTTATCCTTAACCATGAAATGCTTTGATTCATGTCCTGTTTGTTTCCTTGTTTGTATCTCAGTTAATTTTGTTTCGCTGTTCAGTTCCCTGATGTTGGTATCAGCCTTGCCTCTGATTTCTGTGACTCCTCTTTTGAATTCTCAGCAAGAATGTGCTGGGATTCATCCCACTTCTCAACTTTTTTTCACAGTCTCATGTGTTCACTTCAGATGCCTGGGACATCTGGCTCTCTGCTGATCCACTGGGCAGAGAATTAATGGGACCGGGAGGACAAGCGATTATTTCGGCTTTGAGGCCATGGTGGTCTTTCTTAGTGAGAGCACAGTGTTCCAGCAAAGGAAGTTATCGGTTCAATGAACTTGTACTGAAAGAAAGTGGACTGTGGTCTCTAAAAGTGTATATTCTATTATATGCTTGATTAGTGGGAACCTGGTCATTCACTGGATTAGTTAAACGGATATAGTCCTGGGAGCTCCTGTTGTGGCTCAGCGGTAACGAACCCAACTACTGTCCGTGAGGATGTGGGTTTGATTCCTGGTCTCGCTCAGGGGGTTAAGGATCTGGTGTTGTCATGAGCTTCAGTGTAGTTTGCAGATGTGGCTGGGATTCTGCATGGATGTGGCTGTGGCTGTGGCGTAGGCTGGCAGCTGCAGCTCCAATTTGACCCCTGGCCTGGGAACCTCCATATGCTGCGTGTGTGGCCCTCAAAAGCAAAGCAAACAAACAAACCAAACAAAGGAAAACAGATATAGTCCTGATGTGCAGGTAACGTGATGATAAAGAGGGCTGGCTCCACACCTAGACTGCCTGGATTTCCATCTTGGCTCCAGCTCCCCCCTGGGTGATCTGGGCAGCGTCCCTTAGAAATCTTAACTAATCTTAAACCTCCAGTCTCCTCATCTATGAAATGGGAAGTAAAAATCACATTTCCCCCTTAAAGTTATTATAAGGATGGAATGAATTCGTGCATGCAGCACAGAACAGGGCCTCCATGCATGTTACTTGCTGTTACTGTTAAAGAGATACTTGATACTGTGAACAGAGTTAACTTGTTAATTACCCCCTCCTTGGTAGGTTTAGTGTGGACAGGATCATGGCGAGCCATAGGGTTTATACACCACGAAGACACTGGTGTCCTAGATCTGAAGGATACGGTGCGATGATGGCAGCAGTGTCAGGGAAATGGGGACAGAGAATGTGGGCTCCTGACTAGGCCCTGGCAGAAGACACCTGCCTGCTACACCCTTCCCTTCTCCCTGAGCACATGCTTCAGCCTTAGGACACAGAAGCCACTGCCCCGAAGCCAGGCTGCAGAAGTCAATACGTACCCCTATTGCATAAGAGAGGGCCAAGTCTAGACTCTCTTCTAGAAGTCAAAGCATGGATGGGTGAGCAGAGGTCAAATCCGGGCCTAGCCTTCTCAGCTGCGGGAAGAGGGTGACCTTTCTCCCTGGTGGGTTTGACACTCCAGAGGCACCCACACGTGGAGTGGCCTGGCCTACTGCACCCAGCCCGGTGCTAAGCTTTTTCCATACCTTTTCCTGCTGCAGCCTGGGAGAGCTTTCACTCCAGCACATATTTGGCAGCCATTAAAATGTTTGTGAAAAGTATGTAATCACATGGGACTGTTATGTTATAAAGGCAAAGGAAAGAAAACATGAAATTCATTTTACGGGTATTATTTATTTTCTCCTATCCCATTTAAAAAAATTGTCCTCCCTCCTGAGTGCCTATTTTCATCACCATACAGATAAGTGCATTTTAAGACGCATGCCACCTTTTTTATAAAACCTTTGTTTACAATTGCATTTTGAATTATAAGTCAGCTCTTTAGTGTAGAGTCTTACTCATTTTTCTACCACAACCCCCAATACATTGCCTAGTACATAGCAATTATCAAGTAAAAGTCCATTAAATGAGTGAATCAACAAAAACCTTTGCCACTAGGCTAATTGAAAAATTAACATACACTTGCATTTTTTGAATATTTTGAATACTCTTTTCAGAGGAATGGATATACCTTCTTTAGTTTCTTTTAGCCCTCAGTGGCCAGCTGGTTTGTTTTCATGAGTCCACATACATTAGACTAAATAACATCTATTTTTATTTAGAAATGTGGTATTATTGTTCAGAGTCATGGGTCTTTTTGTCATTACAACACTTGTGTGCACACATTAAGCTCCTTAGCCTAACTTGGAAATTAGCGTTTCTTCTCCATCATTTCTGTTGTCTGTCTCTTGCAAGTTTGACGGGGTTGTATCACCTCAGACACTGTTATCAGATGTGGTATCCCCAGACCTCTGCAGAAAAAAAGCTATTACTTTCCTAAGCTACTATCAAGTGTCTCTTTATACACAGCCTTGCAAATCACTGCCTGTTTGGGTGCTATATTGCACTGTGTGTGCCATTCTGATTTGTCCTCAGTTTTCAGCCATCTGTGTCTTTGGTGATGTGGACTTCCAGAGCATTCTGCTCCTTGAGTTCAGACCATTCTCTTGCAGTCGATTCTTGTTTGCTCGCTTCAGTACATACGGAGGCTCCAGAACTTCGCTTTATATTCTCATAAACCCCCTTTAGGAAAGTCTCACAACATCTTTGAGGTAGTTCTTTGCCTTTTACACACAGAGACGGACAAGTCCCAGGAAGGTAAAACAAATCTCTGGAAGGCAAGGAGATGTTTGGCGCAAACAAGACTAGGGCAGTGCATCCAGGAAGCTGGGGTGAGGAGGGTGAATACAAAAATAAATAGATAAATGAATACGTGTATATTTCCTTAGGTGCACGTGTATAAATCATGAATCATTCTTAAACCTCACTTTACAAATTGCAAAGAAGGGGAATGTTAAGAAAATCCTTTCCACCACCTACGTGACAGAGATGTTATAAGGATCAACCTGGATAATGGATATAAATATTTCACAAACGTGAGTTTAGCTCAGAAGGAAGAAGCAGTTATGTTTGATATGGTCTAACTCCAATCTTGGTAATGTGTTAACAGTGAAATAATCACTAATGCGATGGCAGGTTGAATTGTTTTTTTTTTACATTTTTTTCAACTAAAAGGATCATGAACTCAAGCATGAGAATTGTCTACATGCTTAGGAAAAAATTCATGAGGTTCACAGATTTATACAAAACTCCTCTTAGATGTGTCCTACCTCTTAGAACTTAAAATTATCTTTGAACATTTAAAAGTCCTGAATCAGACAGACCTGGTTTGCATATTTTCTACAGTAAATCATGGCACTCTTGGAAGGGTTGCTTATCTATAGTTTCCTCAACTATAATACAGGGCATGGTGCCAGCATCCATCTGTGGATGAAATGAGAGCACAGCCCAGGGGCTGAAAGCAGGGTCTGGTTTCACTCAAGTTGTGCTATTATTAGTTTTTCTTTGAGTGTTCATTTTTTAGTTAGCTATCTGTTACTTGAAAAATGGCTTCTCTCTTGTTCTGCTTTCCAGGGTTGCATGTCAAATGCTAAGGGCACAAGGATGGGTAAAATTGCATCTCAGTAGCTATGATGTGGACCTGTTCATTGGTGCACATCACAGTGTAACACTGTATCTGGTACACAGTTGCTCCTCAGCATTTTTCAATTAAATGGGTTAATGTCTCATAGTGCTTTTGGCTGAGCAGTGGGGATGATTATGTAAACAATTTTGCAAAGTGTACTGTAATAAGTGCTGTAATTTAGGTGTCTACTGTCTCAATTTAATTTCATTTCATCATGCTCTTCCATGGTTTCTTAGCTGAATAGCATTTGTTTTATTTTCCCCTTTATGGCTTCATCGTTATTGGTTTTTAGCCTTTTCCAACATTTGCAGTGCCTCCCAACTTCATATGATGTAAAAATTTCATTAACTTTTTATTTATTTCCTCTGCCTGATGCTGAGTAAAAATAATTTTATACAACCATTATGAACACCCACTTTCACTCATGGCTGCCTCCTCCTAGCCTGTCAGACACTGCATTTATAATTTTCTTTGATCTCTGGCCTTTGAGCAGGTTTGAATCTTCCCAAATATGATTTTATCAAGAGTAATTTCATAAGCATAATTTCCAATATACTT
>PVHT020000080.1:20348310-20375628 GCA_004024745.2 Catagonus wagneri
AGAGAGAGACAGGGAGAGAGAGAGACAGGGAGAGAGAAGGGGGAGAAAAATTCGGGAAAACCAAATCTGAATCAATTGAATGGTTATAAAAATCAAGTAATAAAACAATTTAGAAGTTGCTTTCTAAAGCAGAATATACATTAGATCATGAATAAGGGCCTTAATGATCAGATAAAATAATATTAGCCAATGTTTTTTGAGTACTTACAGAATGTCAGGTACTGCTATAAGTATTCTTATGAATTAAACCAACATTTTAATGAGATAATTATAGAATTTTCTTTCATTTACAGGTGAGGAATCTGAGGTACAAATCAGTTCAGTAACTTGACCAAAGGCACAGAGCCAATGAACACATGGCAGAGTTTGAACTTCAATCCCACTCACTAGTGCCAGGGCGCATTTTCTTCTGGAATAGAATTTTTAACCATCATAACTTGCCTTCCAAAAGTTTATTCTTCTTGTTTCTTGTAATAGCCCTTTGATTTAGCTTTGAGTACCATCCTAGACCCACTGGAGAAAGACTTAGTAGAGGTGTCTATGAAGTTTCCTGCCCTCTCTTTACAAAGAAAGAAGTGCTTAATGTGAGAACAATCAAACTCTCTCTTCCAAACTTTTATCTTGACTGGAGGTCTACAAAGACTGAAATGAATGGAGTTCATTCAAGAGGGCACCGTGAAGAGACTCTATTAGTTCTAGCTTTTAAAATCTCTGGAGCTTCTCTGATTCTCAGTCTTCCAAAATCTTGTTCTTTTCCACTGCTTTCCATTCTCCTAGGTTCTGAAATGAAGCCATGGAGTATGATCATACAGGTTAGTTACTGCCCAACTTCAGCAGGTATTAGGATCAAGCAAAGGCAGTTTTGTCCTTGACATGCGATCAGCACATGCCTTTCATCTAAATTAATCATAGTCAGTATCTATTCCATGATTGAAGACCCCTGTCAATCTTCCAGAATACAATGGCTCTTATGAACTCAGTTGTGGTCCCTCAATGCAATATGTTGAAGTGCTAACCCCCAATGTGAGAATATTTGAAAGAATTTTTAGTGAGGTAAGACCTCCTTTGAGCTTGACTGAGGTCATATGGAAGGGTCTCTGCACGCACATAGAGGAAAGGCCATACGAGGGCACATAGAGAAGGTGACTGTCTGTACGCCACAAAGAGTGATCTCAGTAAAAAGCAACCCTGACAATACTTTGATCTTGAACTTTCAGATTCCAGAACTGTGACTCGGGGGTAGTTTTGTTATAGCAGCCTAACAGACTAATACAAGGACCTTGTACTCTTCCAGGTTTGGGGGGATGTGCTGTGTTTCCTGTGCTGGGTTGTCCAGAGACTGTCTATTATATAAAGTTATCCACCCCTAACATAACAATACATGCTAAGCGATGAGTAGTCAAAGTAGAACAAAATAGGTGCAATGTCTGCCCTCATGGGTGTGGTTTCAAGTATATAATGATAACTTCATGGACAGTTCCTCTACTTCCTTAAGATTTTTGCTAAAACGGGGTCTTCCTTGACCACCTATCCAAAGAGATAATCTCCTAACTATGAGTTCTCCTTGACCTGCATTGGTATTTTCCTTCTGAAACATTTACTAAGCATTGACATATGACATATATATATATATACATTTCTCGATCTGTTCATTTTGTTTCCCCATGAAAATGTAAATTCTATGAGTCCATGGATCTGCTTTTCTTCACTGATGCATCTGTTTCAGTTAGTGCTGAGCGTCCAAATACAGTTAATATATCTTTATTAAATTGAACTAATTGGAGAGTGAATAAATGAGGTCCATATCAAAGGGAAATTCCAACTGATATTAATTCAGAATTTCTCTAAATTCTCTCTGTATACTTCCCCACTATGTGAATGGCTTCTCTTTTCCCTGATGTGTTTCTCTCCAGCACCATTTTTCTGTTCTGCTTTTTTATTCTCTCCTTGTCTCTCTCTTTCCCTTTTTTTTATTTATCTTCAAATCTTCTTTTTCTGCTCACTCTCCAATTCTTACCTCTCCCATTTTTAGTTATAATTTTAAGAACAGATCACAATATGAGGTGCAAAGTGTATTTCAAAATACTAAAGCTGATGATGTCATTTAGGTGAAAAGCTATTGGTTAGAAAAGGGCAAGCCAAGTTATATTTGATTTCCATCCTAATTGACTGGTAAACCATGAATTAAAAACAGTCCTATAACTACCTAGGGCTTCACTGTGAAACCAGTGATAACCCCATTAATATAAATTTTTAAAATTAGATGTATTTGCCAATATTAAAATGTTTTAATGCCATACTTTATTTTTTTATTTAAGTATAGTTGATTTATGATGTGTTGCCAATTTCTGCTGTAGGGAAAAGTTAACTCAGTCATACATATAAACATATGTATACATTGTTTTTTTGTGTTATCTTCCATCATGTTCTATCACAAGTGATTGGATATAGTTCCCTGTGCTATACAGTAGGACCTAATTGCTTATTCCATTCTAAATGTAAGAGTTTGCCTCTACTAACCCCAAACTCTCTGTCCACCCCACTTCCTCCTCCCCTCCCCCTTGGCATCCACAAGTCTGTCCTCTATGTCTGTGAATCTGTTTCTGTTCTATAGATAGGTTCATTTGTGCCATATTTTAGATTCTATATATAAGTGATATCACATGGTATTTGTCTTTTGCTTTCTGACTTACTTCACTTACTATGAGAGTTTCTGGTTGCATCCATGCTGCTGCAAATGGCATTAATTCATTCCACTTTAGGGCTGAGTAGTATTCCGATGTATCTGTGCACCACATCTTCTTAATTTAGTGCCATACTTAAAAACTCTCAGGACCTGAGTTTCTCGGTGTTTTTGAGAAACCACATCCTGAAGAGGCCCTTGTTACTGGCTGACCAGCACCTTCTCTGGGTCATCTCTGGCTCTCTCTGTCTCTTCACCCATTACTCTTTTTTCGTACCTCTGACTGCTTTTGTCCCATGACATGGTTGGTCCACTGAGGTGTGTAACATGATAATGTGGATTTACCCAAAGGGATATTTTGTACAAGTTATATAAAGATGACTTAAGCTAGTGCACTGAGTTGTCTTTTTCACACTATCTTAATAGAATAGGAGGGATTTTAAATTGGAATCAGTTTGGAGAAGCATTAATTAATTTCCCATCAAATTTATGGCCCTGTCTTGTCCTCTAAATGGCTCCAGCAAGGAGTCAGCCATTTTCCACTAAGACATTCAGTGCCGCTTCAGGATCTGGGCCCAGTGTTATCTTTCCTTGGAAAGGGCTCTCATCCAACATCTCAATCTACCAGCTAATTCTGCTCTTCCTTTCTAGCACAAGTTCCAAGAGGGAGGCTCTTGCATTGTTTCCGGTGCCAAGACCACAGCTTGCGACTCCGTTTACGTAACAAGCCTTTCTCTTCCTGGCCTTCTGCCTCGCAGCAGTTCCAGGATTGATGCGCCACCTACTCTCACCAGGAATTGCAGGGAGTAGATTCTTGCCTTTGAACTCACAGATATGCATTTTATATACTCTTCCTAGATGGGGATTTAGGAATCTTTAGTGCTCTGTGTTCTTTAACAAGTTGGGAAGTTTATGCATAGTGCCAAATGAAAACAAAGCGCGGCATTAGTCCTATTTGTGCAAAACTGGATTGGAGATTGTGCCTACGGTTTGATTCAAAAAGAGCCTTCCAGACATCTTGTTAAGGCTCAGCTGGTTAACAAACTTATTAGTACCCACGAGGATGTGTGTTCGATCCCTGGCCTCTCTCAATGGGTTAAGGATCTGGCCTTGCCACAAACTGCAATGAAGTTTGCTGATACAGCTCAGATGCCAAGATGCTGTACCATAGGCCAGGAACTGCAGCTCCAATTTGACCCCTAGCCTGAGAACTTCCATTTGCTGTGGGTAAGGCCCTAAAAAAAAATGAAAAAAAAAGAGAAAAAACAAACAAACTAAAAACAAAGCAAACAAAAAAATCAGCAAAAAGAGCCTTCCCTCTTTTCCCAAAGATTCATCATATACACTTGCCCAAGAGGTAAAGCATGCAGAGATGATCTATGTACGTGAAGGATCCACATAACTTCATCAAATATACAATGTCCTAAAGGATGAATAGCTCCAGAGAGAAATAAAGGAGGGTAGAGAGCCAGGTAGGCCTCCAGGTAAGCCTTTCGGAAGTCTGGTTAAATACCTGAGATGGCAAGATAAAAGCCTTCCTTGGTGATTAGAATAACAGGAGAGATCTTGGGCCCACTTATTCCACCCCCCCTTTTATTTTAATGCAGTGACTCTGTTCAAGATTAATGTGACAATACATATCAGGCTTTCCCCCTGTTCATTTTTGCATGTTATTCTTCTTTGCATCTGGAAGAGCAAGGGAAAAAGTTGTTGGAAAAGAGGAGGAAATGTCAAGACTGCTTTCTGGTAGGAATACAAGGAACAACCAGAATTGGTAACACGAGGATGGGACAGTGTTTCTTCTGAGACCCAGAATAAATAAGTGTGCATACTGTGTCCATTTTAAAAATGAGGGAACTAAGGCTTAGAGATGTTAAGCAAATTGCACAAGGGAATATGCCTAGTAAGTAGACATATAGAACTTGATCCTGGTCTCCACTCCTTGTTGATAGATAACTCTAGATATGGACACCTGCCTGCCTCACTTTTCAATTTTACTCCTGTGATGGAGCCAAGGTTCCTCCATTAACCTACTGTGAAGGCCAGTTCTGCAGATTCTATCTTACCTTCCAGTCGCCCACACTGACAACTGTGTCTCAGTTCTGGCCATTTCAACAAACTAACATGCTTTGGCTACAACACGGGACATTAGAGAGAAAAGGAGAAGAATACCGTCCATGTTCCCATTCAATGTCTAGAGTCCAGAATGAGGACACTCTTCTTTGCTTAAAATCACTGACTCTTTAAGCTGGGGAATAGCATTGTGAAGGGAGATCGGGCGGTACTTTCTTAACAAGAGAAGTAGGTGCCTCGGGGCGGAAAAATGGATTCATTTATTCATTCACAGCAGGGACATATATGTAAATGAAAAAATACTCTATTTATTCCGCTGCCTGAGAAAATAGCCTCCAGGAAGGGGTCGCTTGTAGTCTGTAGGTTAAACTGCTCTGTGTCTTTTGGATAGATCTATGAGAGGTCTACACTATAATAAATCGTGTAGTGAGATTCAATGTAAAGGACATCTTCTAAAGCTGAATATAAGTCTCCTGAGTGAGTCTTGCCCATCTTGTTCACAGCTCTTACCCCTGCACTTAGAAGCCTGGATGCTACATTTTATATGCTTAATAAATGCTTATTGAATAAATTAATAAAATTTAGGGAAACCATTAAGTCATACGGCATTCGGGCATAAGTTGTTTATAGAGTATGCAGATGAAAAATCAAGTCTCGTGATAGGATCTTATTATTTAGGATTTTATTTGTTTATTTATTTATTTATTTATTTGTTTGTTTGCCAAGCATATCTCAGCATTAGCCAGAGTTGGCATTGGCCTCCCATGTAGTTCGGTGCCTTGGTCGATCCTCTTTTCACTCACCTTGGGTGTCCACTCCCCTTGTAATCCTTCCTTTCATTTTCACTGTACAGTTTCCAGATATAAAATATGCTTTGAAGAAAGCATTTCCAATGAATATTAAATAATGTATGCACACCATCATTTTTTACACTTTTGGTAGGAATGAACATATTAAACCCAATTCAAAAGAAAAAAAAAGGAAATCTTGGTTGATTTTCCATAAGTTAGAGCAAGTATGACTGTATTGTTGGAGCCACCAGGTGAGTGTTGGCCCCTTAGTCAC
Organism: Catagonus wagneri; assembly: GCA_004024745.2. NCBI lineage: Eukaryota > Metazoa > Chordata > Mammalia > Artiodactyla > Tayassuidae > Catagonus > Catagonus wagneri. Next base: position 20,354,132 of record PVHT020000080.1, read on the forward strand.
CACAATGCAAGTAATTGCCTATTCGATCTGCCTATTTGGCCAGTCTTGGGATGGAGTTTGTGATCACTTGGACACATTTATTAATATTATTTTGAAATATTGAATTCTCCCTAGGGTGTTTCTCTGAACGATGAGAGCTACTCAACTCAAAATGGTAGGTTTTTAGCCTTAAAGGATGATTTACTAACCTTGAGCAAGAAGAGCAGAGAGGGTCTACATCTAACAAGATGGAAAGATCCATTGTGCTGGGGTGGCAGAGGTGATCACACAAAAGGCTCAGAGCCCAGAGCAGAAGGTACGGACCTCTGTTGTATATCTGACTTAATAAAACACACACAAATCTAACCCTTTCAGAGATTTATAAACACTAGTGCAAAATCTAAGGAAAGGTGAGTCATTGCTTTCAACATAGGTAACCTGGTACTTATCTGCTAAAGGAAGGAGACTAAAAAAGCTGATGAAGAAATGGTAGAGATTAAAATGTGGTCCTTATGCTATTTGACTTACTCTGATGTCAGAGTCTGTGTAGTTTCCAAATTGCCAAAAAGGAGAGTTGAACAATCAGCAACTATTTCCCCTGAAAAATATCATTTTATGTATGCATCTTCAATTCTTTTTTTTTTAATGGCTGCACCTGTGGCATATGGAAGTTCCTGGGCTAGGGGTCAAATCAGAGGTGCAGCTGCTGGCCTACACCACAGCCACAGCAACTCAGGATCCAAGCCATATCTGCAACCTAAGTGCCAGCTTGCAGCAACACCAGATTCTTAACCTACCGAATAACGCCACGGATTGAACCCGCACCCTCATGGAGACAACCTCAAGACCTTAACCCACTGAGTCACAGTAGGAATTCCAACATCTTCAGTTACTTTAAGTCAGAGTAGTCTATAGATCTACCACTGTCCTGTCTTCTATGATATACATTATGCCAGCAGGCATCCAGGAGGTGCTCAATAAATATTAATTTGTGGAATCAGAAACTTTTCCCCACTACTCCGGGTTTCTTCTTTATTTAGTTTTATATTTGAACATTGACACCGCTAATATGGTAAAAAAGTAAATACAATTGTTCTTACGAGTCCCTTTAAAATTTTTCACCATTGTTGTATTTTCAGTTCTTTTGAGTGCATGAAAATTATATGCAAATATTCCTGTATCGAGAGCATGAAATAGCATTGTGTCCTTTTTAATATTGAAGGTCTCTTTGGGGAAGGGAAGAGGGAAAATCGTTCTTTCAGGACTAATGCTGCTCTAATAAGCATTAGTGAAAGTTTCAGTCTGTGCTAAGGCCCATGAATTCTGTAACTGCCATCTCTCTAAATTATTTAACTCTGGTGCAGCCTCAGAAATGGCTTCCTGAGATTTTAAGGGTCTCTACCAGATGCCAGATGGGGGCCTTCAGAGGGTGCCCTTTCATGTGCTGGGCAGATCTCCAGGAAGAAGCTACCCAGAACCACACCCTGGCTTCTCCGGAAAGAACTCCTTCCATTCCCTCTGGGGTTGCTTCCATGACCTTTTATGGTGACCGCTTTCTAGAAGTCATGCAGCTGTCTCAAGCAGGGCAATACTGACATCACCTGTTAAGAGAATGCAGAAGGCAAAAAGGTCAAGAAATTAAGAGGCTTAGGACCTACTTATTTCAGAACTCTCAGTGGGTGGGAAGGTAAAAGAAAGGGGTTTGGTGGGGGAGGGTCTGGAGTAAGACCACCCAGCTTTGATTGTGAAAAAGTTTTTGATTGCGAGTAGTAAAAGAATGAAAGAGTCAAGAATGACCCCCAGGTCTCTGGCTTGAGCAGTTAATGATATGAGATGCTTTTTGATGAGCTGGGGTATAAAGCAGAAGGAAGGAAAGCTTTGTTTAGAGGGAGGGGCAGAGACAATGTTAGCCTGGGCGTGTCGAACTTGAGCTGCTCTAAGAAGTCCATGTGGTGATGAAACTCACAGCCCTAACAGCCTGAACCTAGCCAGAACACAGGCAGGGACTTGAACCCACATGCTGGGACTCAAAACCAGCCAAAACTTAGACTGGGATTTGAACCCATGTGCCAGGACTCAAACCCAGCCAAAACCCAGACTGGGACTTAAACCCACAACTTTAAGTTAGAATCACTCGCCTGGTGTCTGGACTTACTGAGGTTCAGGTTCTTCATGCCTCTGAACAGAAGGAATTCAGTGAGAGACAAAGAGATAGGCAAGAAATAGATTTATTAAGCTAGGATGCTTGTGAGAGATGCAAGCGGACAGGCAAGAAAGCTCAGCCCCCAGGATCTGGTGGGCTACAGTTCGATCATCCAAGGGGAGTGGGGGTGGGAAAATACTACCTCTTCCTTTCTGGAAGTAGTAGCTCCCCCTTGGGATCTGGTAAGGTGGGTAAAGTGTGTATTCAAATCAGCAGAGGGCGGTCCTCAAACTCCTGCCCCTGGTTTGAATCTGAATGCAAGCCTCATGGCATTCCCCACCCAATGACCTGAGGCAATTCTTGTACCTCCACCTGTCAAGTGAGCCTGCCTGGTTCTGATGGCCCTCTGGAGCAATTACCAACTGACAGTGATCTCCCAAAGTCCCCGAGGTTTCCCCTCTATCTATGGTCCCTTATTAGGACTTCTACAACTCCCCATGCCAACTCCATCCCTGTCAGTGACATTGAGTAAACAGGTAGATGGGAAGATTTTCTACGTCTCCCAATTGCTTTGTACACGTCTCCCATTGTACATAGCAACTTCCTCCTCTCTGATTTTCCTGTCAACACAAACTTGACTTTCCTTCTTTGAGAAATGTGTCTCCACTTCGCTTCCTTTTCTGATGGCCTCCTGAATTTATTCCCTTTGGATAATATCTTTACTGTGATTACAATGGACTTTGGAAAAGATGCCCAAAACTTTTAAGAAAAAATAAGAGTGACTTAGGTCTCCTTAACTGAGTTCTCTTTGTAAAGGTATTTTTCCCCTTTGCAATTAATAAGTTATCTCTAGGGTGGTATTTTGAGACCAAGGGAATGTCCTTTTCATCAACCATATTTTACATATTGGGTTTTAGTGCCTAATGATGATCTTGGTCAGAAGTAAATAAATGGAGGAACCCCCCTCTCAAAAAAAAAAAGGACCTCTTCGATTTGAATTCTGCCTCTGCCATTGCTTAGCCCTGGTGCCCTTGGGCATGTTAGTTAACCCTCTTCAAGCCTAACCTTCCCTGTAATAAATCCTACCCTTCAAAGAGTAGGCGATAAGCCCCTCCCGTGAGACAGAATATGCAAAGTCTTAGAGCACAGTAAGTGTTCGTATTAGTATTGTTGTTTTGCTGCCTGTTATGAAGCCCAGACTAACCACTGCCTGTTCAGTAAATTCTCATGCATTCAGGCACAATTCTTGCAATGTCTGGTAAACGCTGTCTTTCCGTTGCCAAAACAAGTTGAAGTTTTCTGATTTCCAAATAGCCCCAAATAAGACTTTCAAGATGTTCGTGGAAAATATACCTGGAACAGGAGGCACCTATAGTTTTGTGGGTGCTTCTAGTTGTTACATTAAACTTGAACAAAGGAGAGGAGTGAATAACGATACCATTTCTGTTCATAAGCCTCCCCCTCAGAGACGTTTCTGGATAAGTCAGAGTGCTGCTTGCCCGTTTCTCATGTTCCTGGAGGAATGACAAAATGCTATGTGTTTAATTGTTCGTTCAGACCTTACTTTCTGTCTTGGGAGGGTGAAAATGAGTACAGCATGTGGGCTACACTGAGCCCCTCATTCAGAAGCACAGTCCTGGGGGAAGGAAGTAATTTTGAATCCCTTACAGACACAGCAGATCTGAAGCTCCAGAAAGACAGCGTTCTATCCAGAAGACTTCTAAAATGGCCTGTTAACAAGATCGGAGAGAATGGTGCTTTTCTTTGGTTGTATTTAAGGTTACAAAGAACAAAAAGGGAATTGGCGTTTCAAAATGCGGCAGAGAACATTCTGTCTCTTGCATGCCCTGAAGTTTGATTGGGTTGTGTTGCAAAAAGAAAGAAGAAAGTCTGTTTTGGGGATGGAAGGTTTTCTTTCCATCTTTTTTAAACTCATGAAGTTCTGTAGTTATCAGTACACAAATCTAATGCTTTGTAGCCACCCAAATGCTGTCTTGTCGAAATCCTTGCACTCCCCTATTCCTTAAAGCATGCATTTGAAAAAAGCAGTTTACTTACCTCCTTGGCTTTTCTCAGGATGCTCACCCGTCTTGGGATCCCCTCTCCATTTCTCTCCATCAATCCAGTTTTCAAAGATTTAAGTTCTTCCCAAGCCTACCCTAAACATCTCAAGCCCGCCTGTATCCTTCCCCCGCTATCAGCTGATACCTGAGGTGCCCGTACGTATTCACAGCTATCTGTCGTGTACTGCGTTAGGGGCAGCTCTGAGACTGCTTTGCAGTGATATTAAATTTGCCACACTGTGTAATTGTGTCTCCCAATCTGGACTGCAGGTTTCCAGGTGCCGCTCTGCCTTATACAAAAGAAGTTTGCTATTTTTCAGTTGGATTTTTATTACTTGATTTTTCCAAGTTTTGCTTATAAACCCTATTTTTATCGTCTACTAAGCAAAGTCAATTTGTTGCTGAATGAGTTTCCAGTGTCCATATAAAAGCGAATGTCCCCTGGAATACCAGCATCTTTGGGGAACCTACCAAGTCATTCGGTCCTGCATTGATCATAGGCTCAAATCACTGTCTGTGTCTTCCCCCAATAAAGATGTTATAATTACTCTGGAACTTGTAAAGAGACATTAAAAAATCTGAAGGAGTCTTGAATGTCAAGTTTAACAGAGCTTTATGATGATAAAAACGAAATCATAGCTGTGAGCTCCCAATCAAAATAACTAATTCATTGGTCTGAAATTGACTGGTCATGTTAGGAGATCTCAATGTAGCCTGGCTAACAGTGTTTCTTTAGACATATAGGTAAGTCATAACAATTTGAGGATGGAGATACAATGAAAATACCGAGCCCTTGAACTATTAAGCAGACCAATCTAAAGACTAATAAATTAGTTGTATCAATTGAAAGCTTACATCCCAATTTTATTTTTATCACCCCAAAGCTCTACTAGTTAATTAACTTGACATTCATGATTCCTTCAGACTCCCTAATATTGCTTTAAAAGTTTTAGGGAAGTATAACGTCTCTATTGGAAGTGTCTGGAGACTACCAGTTGACCCAGCCCTCCACACCATCCTGGAAGGAGCCAGGAGGTGGCCCAGGAACTGGCAATGCGCATCTGAGCACCAGGAATGAATAATGCAGAGTTCAGGCAACCCCCTCTCTCTGTCTTCTCCTCCCTTCACTCAAATAAAACCCTCACAGCCTAACTATCACTAAGTGTCTGGAGCCAATAAGTCTAACCTCAGCCCTTACTTCCTGTTTATATCAGTATTCAAGACGCTCTGAAGTCCCAGATTATCTCTTCTCCCACAGGGCTTTTCCTCCCAATGCAGTTTGATGGACAGCAAAGCCACAGTGGAGCATTACTCTGGCTCTCCCTTGTCTCCTTTATTTTTCTCCATGGCAGGTTATCACTGGATGAAATTTTATACGTTTCACTAATTATGTCTCCTCTCAGTGGAACAGAAATTCTTTTGGAGCAGGGGTAGTGGTGCATGTGTGTGTGAAAGTCTGTTTCTGCATTTCCAGTGTTTAGAATAGTATGAGCATGTCATAGGCACCAGATAGATACTTACTGAAGGAGTGAATAAATGCGTGCATGTATCAAAGTTCCCCTGGAGAGTTTCTATACTAACAGGGACAGGGGCCTTGCAGTGTGATTCCCGAAGCCAGTCCTCTTCAGCTTCAGCTCCTTGTTTGCAGCTAACACCCCTCTGCTACTTCTTAAAATGTCTGTGAATATTTCAAAAGCCAGGCCAGTATTTAAACTCTTGGGTAAACATCACTTCAAGGGTTCTACGACAAGGAATAGTCCAGGAGAAGAACAAACCTCAGAGTTTATAAAAGCTCGAAAGAGCTTTCTAAAACATAATTAGATGTGTATTCATTCATCTATCTATCCAGCCATGTCTCTACTCAACGTATTTTTGTTGATCACATATTATGGGCTGGAAAATGTGATGCTGGGCGTCTGAATCACGGTGAGCAAATCTAGGACAGTAGTTATCCTCCTGGAGAAATTACAGCCTAGTAATTTCTACATTTCCAACCTTGATACAAAGACTCAGCAGATTGAATACAATTACTTACAGTGTATTTTGTATTGTGATGACAGAAAGAACTGTGCTGTGTCATATTATCATTCCTGTCCTTAACCATCGTATGTCATCTCTACCCCAGACCTTTTCCTTATATTTCTAAACCTGAAACACCTTATATTTTCCCTTCGCTTAGTGTTTATATTTATTGTTTTCTAATAAACTGCACATCTCTATCATAATATATTGTTTTATAATCATTTGCTCCATTGTTAGTCTTCTCTTGTTCAGTATTCAAAATAAAGTATAGGCTTTATTCATTATTTTTAACACAGAAAACATTCTGGAAAGAACATCTTTGTTCATCAATTCCTAGATAAGTCAATAAATGAGAGACTGATGGAATTTTAACACTATGAAATGATGGCCAAAACCTGAAATTAGATATGGTCATTCTTTAACAATTTTAGTCATATACAGGAAGAATGTACTTAATCTGTAATGTGATCTTCCATCTTTCTAGTTTTTGTATCATTTCTATGCTTAAGTGTATATGAGAAACTTGAGCTTCTCTGCCCGAAGCTGATGGTTCTAATTGTGATAATGAGATAAACATTACACTGAACTAGAGTGCTGCAATATACCTTCTTAATATACTTTCAGGCCTCTATTTCTGACTCACCTCCTTTTCCCCAGAGCCTGGTTGAATTTGCATACCAGTAGTACTCCAGACAGAGTGTTGTATAGTTGTGACTGATCCCCTTTAGGTTTATCAAATTTCTTATTTTACTCTTGTGGCCATATATGTGGCACACAGAAGTTCCCAGGCCAGGGATCGAAACTGCAGCACAGCAGTGACCAAGCCACTGCAGGTATGACATTGGATCTTGAAACTGCTGAGCCACATGGGAATTTTATTTTTTTTCCAAATTACTTTTGTCTACATTTCTATTTTTTCTTGTTTAGGATCTAGTCAATTGCATGATTTAACAAATATTTACTAGGAATTTGATATACAGCTATCATTTTGTGGGGCCAGAGTGAGAAAATATATCAGGCAAATTTCACAGAAGAGAAAATATTTATTTCAGAAACTTCCTATCCATTTAATATCCTGTAGCATGAGTGTCAATTTGTTATCATTTTTTTCCCTGCAAAACTGCCTTTTAGTAGGTAAACTGGGTGTCTGTCATTCTCATTTGTTAATTTTCATATTATAGAAACTATGTAGTTTTTTTTACATGGTATAGCTAGTTACCTCAGAATAACTAGAAAATTACACAGGAAAATACACTTTATCACTTTCTTTGAGTTTATTAGTTCACTATTCTTTTAATCTATTTTATAGAAACTATCAAACCTAAAAGAGGGAATAAAATAGATAGACTGCGTAGCACAGTGAATCCCCAGAAACCAATAACCCTACTTCCGTAATTATCAGCTCTTGGCCAGTGTTGTCTGACCTGTACTGCTACTAATTTCTTTGCCTAAAAGTTGTAGCAATAATTTCTTAATTTCAATATTCATAATTCCAAATGTTGCATAGGTATCATTATTTTTCTTTGTTTAGATCAAGATATAAATAATTTACACATATTGAAACTGGTTTATATGAGCCTTGATTTTCTTCTGTGCTAGAGCACTCTTCTCTTGCAAACTGTTTTCCCTCGAAATCTATTGTTAAAGAAACCTTATCATTTGTTCAATAGAGCTTTGCTAAGTTTGGATTTTGCTGACTGCAATACTGTGGTTTCATATTATGTGTACTTCTGGCCTCTGTATTTCTTGTAAATTGGTAGTTGGATCTAGTTAATATATTCTTAGCAAAACTTGTCCAAAAAAATGATGGCTTGATTTTCCATCATAAAACAAACAATGTCTGATTATCTTCATTTTGTGATACCAGCAATTCTTCTCTTTTTTTTTTTTTTTTTTTTTGTCTTTTTAACTTCCACCATAGCATGTGCAAGTTCCCAGGCTAGGGGTTGAATCAGAGTTGCAGCTGCCAGCCTACACAAGCAATTCTTGATACTTGGTTTTCTAGATCAATTCATTCATTAGTAGCTGTGAAAAGGGAACATTCTAAAAATGAATTTTTTTCATTTATTGACTGAAATATTTCTATAAAGAGAACTATCTCCTTTTTTTTTTTACTACTTATTTACCAAGTAGTACAACTAATAGAGTCAACATAAATGCCTAATTTGTTTATTTACCAGTTTTCAAAATAGTGTTAGTTTATTAATATCTTTCAACCACAACCTTTTTGTTTTGTTTTTGGTGTCCAAAATAATGAATAAGTTTAAACCTATTTGATATTTTCAATACATTGCAATTGTTATTAATTAGTGTCCCAGAGCTCCTGTCATGGCTCAGCAGTTATGAGTCCAACTAGGAACCACGAGGACTTGGGTTCAGTCCCTGGCCTCACTCAGTAGGCTAAGGATCCAGTGTTGCCATGAGCTGTGATGTAGGTTGCAGATATGGCTCGGATCGCACGTTGCTGTGGCTGTGGTTTAGGCTGGCAGCTGCAGCTCCAATTAGACCCCTCACCTGGGAACCTCCATATGCCACAGATGCAGCCAGAAGAAAAAAAAAAAATCAGTGTCCTAATTTTGGCCAATGGGAAACTCTTGAAATTGCCTTAGGGTCCCTTAGATAGAGCCCTACTCCTTGTTGTTTTGTAAAACAAGAGAATCTGGTGTATTTAATGTCTCAGTGTTGGAATCAGCCCTGACTCCAAAGAACCCTTGTTTCTTTCAGTGGGCAAAGATGTGTGAAAAACCTAATCTACATGCTAGCTGTGCTCGTTGCTATTAATTCATTACTATTTCCAGGGCTCTTCAGTGAACAGAGGAAAGAAATTGAATATTTGTCATTTTAAAGATAAAGATACTACAGATTAATATGGCTAACTTCACTTTTTACTTAATTTCTTCTGTTTCACATCTTTGTTTCCTGTCTCTCTCAAGAATGCTGATGGCCGCTCTGGGAAAGAGTGAATCTGAATATCACATACTCATTTACTTTGTCTCATACTACATAAATGGTTTTCTCAGAGTAACAATGCCAGTGTTACCAGCAATAAGGTGAGAATTGAAAAGGCAGTTTTTTTAATGCTTTTGTTTATCTTTAGTGTCTATCTTTCTAGAGATGACTTATGAAATTACTTTGGTTTAAGGCATTGGGAAAGGTGGTTTCTGTGTGGTTATGCTACAAGCTAGGGAAATATTGGAGTTGGTTTGCTTCCTGTTGTAATTTTAGGGAGGTCTTATCAAATTTAGTTTTGTATGTATCCATAAATGTTTTTAGAGGCAATTCTAAAACAAAACAAAAAAAAAAGAGATAAATAATCAATGAGGTATAGGTGCTATCCATGCTCCTTTTAACTTTTTGCCTGAATTCCTCTACAGATAAGCATTAAAACATGTTACAGTTCATCCTTTCATTGTAATATTCACTTTAATATTAATATATATAATCCCTTCTTATATACACATTATATAAGTAGTCTTTCTTCCTTCCATAAGTATTTTTTTTTTTTTTGTCTTTTTGCCTTTATGTAGAGCCGCACCCGCGGCATATGGAGGTTCCCAGGCTAGGGGTCTAACAGGAGCTGTAGCTGCCGGCCTTCACCACAGCCACAGCAACGCGGGATCCGAGCCGCGTCTGCAACCTACACCACAGCTCACGGCAACGCCGGATCCTTAACCCACTGAGCGAGGCCAGGGATCGAACCCGCAACCTCATGGTTCTTAGTCGGATTCGTTAACCACTGAGCCACGAAGCGAGTTCCCAAGTTTTCTATTTTTTTTTCTTTTGTCTAGTTAATTTTGCTTTTTAAAAAGAAGTGCTGTATTTTTGTTTCAATGTTTTTTTTTTTTTTATTATGGCAATCCAATCTCCTTAAATACTCTTAGTTCCCTCTTTTTTTCAGTTATTCTCTATTGCTTCACTTTGATGATCAAAATTAAATTTAACTAACAGCTTTCGTTTCCCCTTGAGCCTAGTATCACTGTAGATACAATGTTTTGGCTTTTGGCTTTTTTTCTTTTAGCTGCTCTGTTTTTATTGAGGGATTCAGGCAGATGAAAGAACTATTCAGCTTCTACCTCTGTTTCCCCAGCTAGTATATTAACATGTAACTTATTTTGCTATCTTTAACGTAGCACATTTTTGGGAATATACTCTAGGAAGAAAAGGAATCACATTTATGATTTGACTTTCTCTTTTGCAGCATCTCCAAGTCAAAGAAAACTAAACTAAAATATGCCATTATCAGAATACAATATACACAGCTTGTAGGTCATAAAGTAAACAGCCATCAGATTTGACCCTTAACATTACAAATTTCTAGATAATTACCTTCTCCTAAATGTTAAAATACTCTACAGAGTTTCACACCTTGGGAAATTGTCCAGTGTCGACTGGGTTATTTTGCCTTTGTTCTTTTATTTGAAAAATGTAATCTCATTATTAACAAAAAGCAATTATAAAGCACTTTATAACTCAAAGGAGTTATACTGAATAATAACTGTGAACTCTGTGTGCCTTTTATAATTTGAAAAGTTTCATGCTGGATAAAAAAACAGTTACCGAGGGGTTCCCCCCGTGGTGCAGTGGGTTAAGAATCTGATTATAAGAGTTCCCATCGTGACACATGGGGTTAAGAACCTGACTAGTATCCATGAGGATGCGGGTTTGATCCCTGGCCTCACTCAATGGGTTAAGGATCGGGCATTGCCATGAGCTGTGGTGTAAGCTGCAAACACAGCTCAGATCCCACGTTGCTGTGGCTGTGGCGAAGGCCAGCAGCTACAGCTCCTGTTAGACCCCTAGCCTGGGAACCACCATATGCAACGTGTGTGGCCCTAAAAAGATGAAAGACAAAAATAAAAATAAAAAATAAAATAAATAGTTACCCTGAAAACTAACATATAGCCTCTTTATGATTAGTTCAGTAAACTTTATTAGGCTGAGGGGTCTCTGAGGAGGAAAGTATAAAAAAGTTATGCACTCATAACAACAAACTGGGATAGAGCTCATGTAGTTTTCAACCAAGTTCCTTCAGAAATGGAGCAAATTGATATTTTTTCTTTGGGTTACCCCTTCTCCAGCTTCTTTGAACTGTAGGCTCCCGGCATTGGTACTGTGGAAGAGAAATCTCTCAAAAGCTTTCCCCCACTTCTCGCATGATGTCTGTGCTCCAGCCTAAGCTACAGTCATTTGATTCCAGCCATGTGATCACATTATTAAGACAACTGAAAAGAGGGAATCAGACTTTTGATGGCAAATACACAAAATGTGTCCTGTGATATTCTTTACAAAATGAAAGATAATCTCTTCAAACTGTTTAGTTCCTATGTAAACAGCAGGTAACAAGGAGTAAAAGATACCTGTAGAAATAAAGAAGTTTTTTTTTTCCTTGCGGCTTTACTGTATCATGCATGCTGTTTGAGATGCGTTGTGTGCTATACTCATGAGGCATTGGTTAGGGCAAAGGTTTATGCAGAAAAAGGTCTGCCTCTGCCTCTGTTAATGCCTTACAAACTTGGGCATGAGAAAAAAAAAAAAGTCCCATTTTGGAAGACGTTTTCCATAACACGTCAACGTTTGCACTAACAGTTTGGTTCCCTTCTCCTTTCCCAAATGCTCACCAAAGAAGGATTTTTGGATGCAGCACAAGTGGCAGATTATTTGCACCTTGAACGCAAATGCTGTGATGCTTCGTTTCTGAACAGAAACTTGTGTTTCCTGTGTCCTGGTCTGTCACTGGATTCTTCAGGACTCCTGCATTCTTGGGGTAGCACCAGAATAAAAAGGGGTTGGGACCCTGGATGTTAGGTCACATCTGAGCCTTAACAGGAAGAAGAAAGGACCCAGGCTCCTTGACTCTATCCTGCTGGGCTGGTTAAAGCAGGAATTTCCCGGGCCCGGTCCTCTAGGCTTTTTGATGATAATTTCCCTTTCATAAAGGCTGACATGATGACACTGCCACCTACTCACAGTGCAGTTATAATGAAGGGAATATTTGTAGAGAACAATTGGGCTCAGCAGCTAGAAGTTCAGCTGAAGCGGAGACATGCAGCCCCGCCTCCGAGCAAGCTGGTGCACAGGGATAGAAAGGGCTGGATGCCAGCCACCAGCTGCTGGTGTGCACTCTGGAGACTTGAGTTGGCCCTTCTCATCTCCTCTCATATCACAGCCATTCAACCTTCCCAAGGACTAGATTTCAGCCAATCACTGCAGCTCATTGCTGCAGCCACTGCCCTTCTTTGGTTGACATCATCCCAGCAAGCTCTTTTCCATTGCACCAGGGTCTTCCAAGCTTTTTCTCTCTGCTGGAAATGCTCTGCAGAGATCTGCCACTAGATCTTCCCACTAGCACCTCCTCTGATCAGTCAGTTCTTAGGGAGCCTTTTCTTCCACCTGTTAAATAGCTGTACACATATCTGCTTGCTCAGCACGGTGGGCAGTGTGTCAGTCTCATGAGCTAGCCTGGTACTCTCCTCAGCACACTGTCTCATAGCACTTCCTCGCATTATCCTAAAGGAGCTTGCCTATTAAGTTAGTCATTTTGTAAGCTAAGCCCCTCTCCCCCAACATACACCAACTATATGCTTCGTTGAAGGTAGTTCTATGTCTGATTTGTGCACGTCTGTGTCTCCAGTGCCTAAAATACCCACTCAATAAATACCTGTTGAATAAACAATCACTCTGTATATGCTGCCTTTTGGTGCCACTCTAAAATGTCATTTAAACATCAATAGCATTCAGTTCAATTTTTATTTTGAAAATTTTTATTGAAGTATAGTTGATTTATAATGTATCAATTTCTGCTGTACAGCAAAGTGACCAAGTCATTCATTTACATATGTGTGTGTGTTTGTATGTGTGTATTTGTATATATACATAAATATACACACACACATATTGTATATACACATACATATGTGTATATACACATATACATTTCCTTTCTTATATTATCTTCCATCATGGTCTATCCCAAGAGCTTGGAAAGAATTCCCTGTGCTATACAGTAGGACCTCATTGCTTAATCATTCTAAATGTATAGTTTACATCTAGTAACCCCAAAGCCCCAGTCCATCCCACTCTCTCCCTTTCCACTTGGCAACCACAAGTCTGTTCTCCATGTCTGCAAGTCTGTTTCTGTTTGGTGGATAGGATCATCTGTGCCATATTTTATTTTATTTTTGTTTTTATTTTTGTCTTTTGTCTCTCTAGGGCTGCACCCACAGCATAGGGAGGTTCCTAGGCTGGGGGATGAAATGCAGCTGTAGTTCCCAGCTTATGCCACAGCCACAGCAATGCCAGATCTAAGCCGTGTCTGCGCTGTACACCACAGCTCACTGCAAGTCCTTGCTTAACCCACCGAGCAAGGCTAGGGATCGAAACTGCATCCTCATGGATACTAGTCGGACTCATTAACCACTGAGCCATGAAGGGAACTCCTGTGCCATTTTTAGAGTATGATGTTAACATAGTCTCCAGTCCCTCCATTATGAGCTAGAAAAGAGTATAAATGGTTTAGTAGCATAAGTAAAGCTGTGTTCTCAAATTGGTGGTTTTAGGGTGTTGATTTCATTTGTTGCTATGGAACTTATGTGAGTATCTTATGTTCTTTGGCATATTTCAAAGTAAAGGCAATGAAAATAACATGGTGACTGATGCAGTTTGGTAAGCACAGATTACAAGAACATAGATTACCTGCCTTAAGTGGCTTTTAGTTTAGAACAGTAGATGGATCCTCTTCTGGCTTCCTCAGATTTAATCCCTCCCTTCCTTAAGTTTCTAGAACTGATCTTCACCATTGGCTAAACTGGTAAAAGCATTTAGTCTCCTCCCTCATCCATGAAGTGTTTTATTACGTTGATACGAATGTAGTCTGAATTTTGAATTAGCCAACTTGAATGATTGGTTGGGGAAAGCTGGATGCTATGGTTGCATTAGAGTGACTGTTAAGGACCCCAGTTGTACTCCACCTCATGAAAGAACAGATCTTGAGGCTCCTTTTCTTGGCAGCTCCATATAATAATCTACATTTTGCATTGATGCAAACCCTGATGGGTCAGAAGTGGTGACTAGACGTAGCTGACTTGACATTATGGTGGAATCAAGGCTGCTGAAATGAGCTGTTACACTCTCTCCCCTCCTGTGTGTTCTGCAATAAAGCATGAGCTGGATACCCTCCACCAGAGACCCACTCTCTCATTCTTCTGGCCCAAGGGTTTGGGGAAATAATAATGAGTCAGAGCTTTTGCTAACAAATGTGGGTATTATTCCATTTCTTGTCATTAGACCCTGGTGAAAGTTTAATAAAAGACTAGATACAACTATGCAATAAGATCCATAATCTGGTCATAACACATGTTCCCATGTAAGATATCTATATGGATAACAAAATTCCAAAATTTCTTGAGCATATCACTGTGATGGAACTCTAAAAGATTTTCAATAGGCTAACCTATACTTTTGGAAGATGTGAAATTTCCTTTTTTTTTTTTTGGTCCTTTTTTTTCTTTTTAGGGCCATACCCATGGCACATGGAGGTTCCCCGGCTAGAGGTCAAATTGGAGCTGTAGCTACAGCTACGTGGGATCTGAGTTGTGTCTGCGACCTACACCACAGCTCACAGCAATGCTGGATCCTTAACCCATGGAGCAGGGCCAAGGATCAAACCCTCATCCTCATGGATGATAATCAGGTTCGCTAACCACTGAGCCACAACTGGAACTCGGAAATTTTCATTTTAAGCATTAATTTTCCCCATCCCCAAACTTTAGTAAATTTAATTGCAGCAAACTTTTGGTCAAAAATTGTAGCCTGGCAATTAAAACAGTATCTAAATTCTAAACACTCTTTGGATCAATAAAGTTTCCAAAGTCTTGTTCAGAATCATGCTATTAAAAATCAGGAACTTGGTCTCGGGCTCTGACTAAACTATGTGTTAACTGCATGAATTTAGGTAAAATACTCAACCTATTTAACTCTATCTGCTTCAGCTTTAATATGACAGTAATGACATCTATTTGATAAGGTTTTGAGATTAAGATGGAAAAAGTATTCAAAACTTGTAATACAAGTCAATACATAGAAACTATTAATTTTACCCCATGTTTAGACAGGATCGAGTTCCCAGTTCGCAGTTCCCAGTTGAGGAGGTATCTTACAAACACAAAATAGTGAGTATTGTTAGAACTGTAGAATAGAGTAAAATAACATATATACAACATAAAGGTTTATTTTATTGCAAATGAAAGAAAAATTAGAAAATTTCTGAGAATTTCCAGCATTGAAACTATGTCTATATCTATACCCAGTCTATACCAGTAAAAAATTAAGAACTTGAAATTTACTCTGACTTGTCATTGAGAAATGTAATAAGCATCATTAGTATAAAAAGAAGCATCTGATTTCCTTTGGCATTAAGATCAAATAAATTTCTATGTCAATAATTGTGCCTGGAATTCCTGTCATGGTTCAGCAGTTAGTGAATCCAACTAATATCCACGAGGACTTGGGTTTGATCCCTGGCCTCGCTCAGTGGGTTAAGGATCCGGCATTGCTGTGAGCTGTGGTGTACGTTGCAGACATGGCTTGGATCCCACGTTGCTGCACGATGCTGAACCTGTGATATAGGCCAGCAGCTACAGCTCCAATCTGACCCCTACCCTGGGAGCGTCCATATTCCATGGGTATGGCCCTAAAAAGATAAATAAATAAATAAATAAATAAATAAATAAATAAATAGTAGAAAAAAATAAAAATGACTTGTTTTGGAGTTCCCATCATGGCTCAGTGGTAATGAACCCTAATAGTATCCATAAGGATGTGGGCTTGATCCTTGGCCTCACTCAGTGGGTTAAGGGTCCAGCATTGCTGTGAGCTGTGGTGTAGGTCACAGACATGGTTCACATCTTGCTGTGTCTGTGGCATAGGCCAGCAGCTGTAGCTCCAATTCAACCCCTAGCCTGGGAACCTCCAAATACCTGCCATGGGTGGGGCTCTAAGAAGCAAAAACAAATAAATAAACAAAAAAAAAAGGAAGAAAGAAGAGAGAGAAAGGGATGTGTTTAAAATTGATTGCTATTTATTGTTTGTGGCTTTCTGTTTGGAAGCAAATCTGACGCGTCAACTTGCCTCTACCAGTGTGCATTTCACACACCACAGTTATAGGGTGAAAAAGGAAATTTTCAAACTGAAATAAACTGAAAAGATAGGTAAACTGTGTAGTTGTAGTCCTTAGAGTAAATGAAACTTTGAGACTTTGATGAAAGTTACTGACCAACTTGCTAATAAACAGGATTCATCCATGATTTTCACATTGCTGATGTCAAAACATAGAAAAATCTTTGCAGATACCATATCTATTTGAATAAAACTGCTAATTTCCCATCATCAACTGGCTAACTGTAAGGTAACCTTTTATGGGGAAATCTTTCCTTTCTTTATTTATTTCTTTCTCCCTTTCTTTCCTTCTTTTTTTAAATTTGGAGTTCTACTTCCTCTAAAGCACTCCCTGGCAAGTCTTCTGATCAAGTGAACTATTTTGTTTTTCTCAATAATTTTATCTAATTCTTCTTCCAGAAGGGAAAAAGTAAAGATAATAAATATAGTAATTCAAATATATTAAATATTTTCTGAGAATTATGTACTCTAAAGCAACACAAGTGTCAATGTATCTTAGAGAAGACATATGATTCATCCTAACACAGGATTTTAATGAGGCTTGGTTATAGTATTCCTCTATACAAGTAGCAAATTAATAGTCAATTTAATGAAAACAAGATAACTTTTAAACTGGTATGAAAGACTTCATTATAAGACATAAAATTAGAATAGCTGGAGAAGTGTGCCCATTATCATTGATGAGCTCTCAATATAAGGATGTCTACTCTCACACAAAACTCTAAAGCAACCTCAATCAAAATCCCAACTAGATAATTTAGAAACTTGAAAAACATATTCTAAAATTTATGTGGAAGAATAATGTACAACAGATGGTTAGGTCAATTAAAAAAAAAAAGAAAGCAAAGAATGAGGAATTGCCCAACCAGATAAAATAATCTACTTGAAAATCTGCAACAACAACACAGAATGTATCGAGGCAAAAACAGAAAAATACAAAGTGGAGAATAG
This sequence comes from Catagonus wagneri, assembly GCA_004024745.2. NCBI lineage: Eukaryota > Metazoa > Chordata > Mammalia > Artiodactyla > Tayassuidae > Catagonus > Catagonus wagneri. Next base: position 20,371,463 of record PVHT020000080.1, read on the forward strand.
AGATCTCAGTAAGAGAACTACATCAATATCGGAAACTGGTGATAAAACTAATACTGCTAAAAACAAACAAAGTTTGAGGAACACAGTAGTTCCAGATGCTGGGTGAATGTTTCTAATTTAAAACTGTGGGTTAAAGGCTCAGTCTGGGTTTAGGCTGGGTTTAAGTCCCAGCATGTAGGTTTAGGTCCCAATCTGGGTTCTGGCTGGGTTCAAGCCATTAGTGCTGTCAGTTTCAGTATCTTTAATTCCAATGAATTTTTTTTTTTAAGAGCATGAAATTATCACCGCGGAGCTTAGATGTTCTTTAAAACCACCACTACATGAAAATAAGTTATTTACAAATAAAACTAAAAAAGTTTGTGTCATACAAGAACTTTTTGTAAATATTAAGTCAAATGAAACTCACTATAAAAGGTAAGGAACACAGAGCCAATATTTAGGTGCTTACAAATAAATATTCACTGGGAAATGATTTTCAAAAAAAACGGAAAATGTAAGTATTTATAATTTGATGAAAACTGCGTTGGTTGATAGACCAGTTGCCATAATAATCATTCATCTAAAATGAATAACATTAGAAAACTGTTTTGCTTCCTGAATACCAACGGGATATTTTCCTATAATGAGATTCCTAGTAGAAGGCAAAATTTCTTGGAAGTTTTTGGTTAACAATGTGGCTATTTAAATCTTCCAAATCAATGTACATTGAAAGCCTTCTTTTCTCTTTCCCCTTACCACTTTCAGGATTCCCAGACCCTGAGGTTTCTGTTAGATTCTGTTAGACTTCTGGGAATCCCTTGTTAAAATGTACATGCTTTGCTGTCTCTCTGACTTTTTCTACAACCACTCTCTCACTTTCTCCTTTCCAGCTATGCTGCCTACCTTGTTCTCCATCAAACATGGAGAGAATTTTCTCATCTGGGAGCCTTTGCTCTTGATATTTCCTCTGTCCTGGCCACTTCTCCCCTAGGTGTCCCCTGGCTTCCAGGTTTCTTGTTAAGTTGTAACTTTTGAGCAAGACCTTCCCTGACCGCCATCTACAAAATAGCACTCACTCCCTTAACTGTCACTCTCTGTCCTCTTTAAGTCCTTTTGTTTTTTTTTTTCATCACACTTAACATCACAACACATGACATAGAAATATATATACACTCATCTACATACAACACGTAAGTGTATATACACAAGCCCCAGTTCTAGGTTGCTTCCTCTGCCATGTGAATGGGAGTCTATAAACCTGCTTTGTACATGCATTTGATTAAGTTTTACCTATCAGTTGATGATTATGTCCTCTTTCACAGTTTGGTGAAAAAAAGTTTAGTTCTCACCCAGGGATCTGATATTTGACAGATTAAAATGACTGTAAAATTTCTTGTTCAAATAAAGCCCTTCTGTGATGAATTATGCACAGGTTTTTTTTTTTGTTTGTTTTTGTTTTTTGTCTTTTGTCTTTTTAGGGCCACACCTGAGACATGAGGAGGTTCCCAGCTAGGGGTCTCATTGGAGCTACAGCTGCCAGCTTACGCCACAGCCATAGCAACGCCAGATCCAAGCCGCGTCTGTGACCTACACTACAGCTCAAGGCAATACTAGATCCTTAACCCACTGAGTGAGGCCAGGGATCAGACCCGCAACCTCAGGGTTCCTAGTCGGATTCGTTTCTGCAGCACCACGATGGGAACTGCCTAATTATGCACAGTTATAACACCCTTAGGATATAAAAGATCTTGGATTGTCCTAGGCAAACCAAATTTCACAGTTATCCTCTTTATAGGTGATGCAGGCGTGAGAAATTCAGAGAAGAAACTTCTCTCAGAACCTCCTCATTTTACCAATGTTTGCTCTTCTGCAGAAAGAAAATCCCTCCTTTTGAGACTCACCTCATACTTCTTTTCCTCCATAAAGCCTTCCTGGATACCATTACACCCTCAAGACCCATCAGAGACAGTGACCCGTATCTCTTCTCAGACTCTGTGTACCTACCTGTATTCATTTGTGAGCTGTCATGAGCCAGCCCAATGCCCAGCTCCCATTAAACGCTCAGTAAAATCCCCATTCATTCAATGGATTCAGGACTTGAGGCTTGTCAGTTTCTGTACTTCTTAGCCCAGGAAGGTGTGTATCTACCTGGGAGAGGGCCTGGGGTTGGGCACCAGACCACAGTCAACTAACAGGTTGATGAGGAGTTGGAGTCGAAGGTCTTCTGACAGATCACCTGGTCCTGATTTTGCTACACGATGTAAAGATTCTGACCTTTATGGATAAAACAATGAGTGACTCTTTATACAACACAATTCCAAGGGAAAGTTGAACTATTGGTTTCAGTTTTTCATTTTCTTTTTGTTTATTGGGTTTTTTTTGTTATTGTTTTTTGTTTTTTTTTGCTACCTTTACATTTTCTGAAGGCAAGAAGCCAGTTGCTCCTTTATTTGAGCAGCCAGTTGAGCTGTCTGTTTTACTTCCCTTTGGAGCCTGGCAGTTAACCACTACTTGAAGCCCTCTGGTTAGACCTCTAGGAACTTTTTTTTTAACACAATTACATCTTCAGTTTTCTCTGCTAGGGACGTCTTCACAGTTAATTAACCGAGTACTGATCTTAGTGTAATCTTTTTTTGCAGGTTTTTCTTAAACCTGCAACATTTTAACCTCTGGACAATGGAAATCTGTCCCGTAGTTTCTGGGTTCCTGTTTCGTTTCATTGATGTTTTTATTTTATTTTTTCTTTTTATTAATCAAGACCTCATTAATTTTTCAGAGGTCATCTCTCCTTTTCTAGAAAAAGGAAAATTCTTCACAAAAGAAATCAGTCCACAGGAGCTCATGTGGTAGGAAAAGGATACTGAAAAGTAGAGAATCTGCAAAGGAGGTAAAAAGTTGGAGTAATTATGCAACAATCATACCGAAGTCCATTGTTCAAATAACTAATGTATATGCTGAGGTGTCACATTATTTTTACTTTGACGGTATTTATTAACTACCTATTTATTTCACGTAAATTTTCTACAAGCAATTACTTTCAGATACTTTTGTAAAGTTCATATATATATATATATATATATAATTCATATATATTGTACTATACATATATAATGGGGACCTGCTCACCTTAGCTTTGTGTTATAGTGTTTAACTAAGAGGATACTATTGAACATATTTCCCAAACACTTTTTGGCTTGTATGTAGATAATGACTATTCCTTGGAGTTCCCCCATGTTTAAAAGCTCTTTCAACTCACCTGCAACCAGGATGCTCCAACCAGCCTCATCTGGCCTGCAGGCCTATAGGGTTCATTTGCTTTTTAATTAAGGATTTAGGACGCAGAATCAGAGGAGACAGACTGGAGCAGTGAGGTCATAAACAGATTTACTGACCAACAGAGTGGCTGGGAGCACTGAGCAGAGAGAACTCAGCCCCCTACTCTTAGGGGAAAGGGTTTTTTGTAGTTAGGGTTTCATGTGATAGGTCATGTGGTCTCAAGGAGAAAGGGGAAGGGGGCTTGGGAAATGGTAATGGAGGATTTAGATCATTAAGTGAGAATTTTCACAGTCATTTTGACTCTGTTCATTTATCTTGGTCCTGGGGCCTTCACCTGTGCTGGAGTCTGTTTCCTGTTGGTTTGGTCAGCTGAAATTGTGTCTGGAGCCTGGGTGGGATCTTGGCGGTACTGTTATTTTTTTGTCCTGCATTTGGTATTCTCCCTCAGGTTTTAGATACCTTCGAACACAGGACATGTGGCTTATTTCTTCTGGAAATTTCTCAAGGCCTTCACCCATATTAGGACTAGCTAGCCAAGCCATGTAACATGCACAACATCAGAGACAGAGACTGAGGTATCATTTTCTGTCTGCAGCTGTGAGGTATCCACAGGCATGGATCGACTCTCCACTTGAAGCTCCCATGTGGGTAAAGACTTTCAGGATTTAACCAGGAAGGAAGGAAGGAAGGAAAATTAACACTCATTTTTACTCATTTCCCCTTCTTTCATTTATCCCTGTTAGTCTTTCATGATCTCCATTGATATCTTATTTCTCTCTTCCATTTCTCCTCTGATAACTTCTCTTTGCCATTTATAGGTCAGACTAAATCTCTACACACGGTCTTCAATTTCCTTATTGTTCATATCATTTAAACGTTTCCTTTTTGAGACTGTATTCAAAAGTAGTTTT
>PVHT020000080.1:20375728-20393293 GCA_004024745.2 Catagonus wagneri
AGTGGTTAACGAATCCGACTAGGAACCATGAGGTTGCGGGTTCGATCCCTGCCCTTGCTCAGTGGGTTAACGATCCGGCGTTGCCGCGAGCTGTGGTGTAGGTTGCAGACGCGGCTCGGATCCTGCGTTGCTGTGGCTGCGGCGCAGGCCAGTGGCCACAGCTCCGATTAGACCCCTAGCCTGGGAACCTCCACATGCCACGGGTGCAGCCATAAACCCGCGGCCATAAAATGACAAAAAGGCAAAAAAAAAAAAAGTAGTTTTTGAGCCACATAAGCACAGTTAACTTTTATGTAATAACAACCTTGTGTGATTTAGGCTCATGGTTCTCATACTTGAACATGCATCAGATTCACATGGAGGCTTATTCAACTCAAGGTTCTGGTTTAGTAGAGCTATGGAGGGACACAAGAATTTGTGTATCTAACACGTTCCAACTGATACTGATGCTTTCTGTCCGGGGCTCACACTTTGAGGACCACTGACTTAAGCAGTGCTGTGTGGCCTCATCTTCTTTTGAAGGGATAGAACTGCCATCTTCAACTTCTGTTTAGGATTTGGGTTTATTGTGTTGCAATCAAGATGCCCAACTTGGGGAGTTTGAAGGCTTGACTAGTCTGGGATAGCGTTAAGCCAGTGTCCCTTTGATCTATGAACAATGGCAGTGAGGACTAATATATTGGTCTGGAATGCATTTTTTAATGCTTTGAATTGAGAAATCCTTGGACACTGCAAATGATTATTTGTCTTTATTTCCATATGTATATGGTGTGTATGCTACTTAAATTTGAGAATCTATAGAATATGGCTTAGAACAGCAGGAATTTTTCATATTTGAACCAAAAGTAACCAAAAGAGAAAATAACAAAAATTCAGATAATCTGCCTTTTACCTACCTTTGTATTTAACGTAAAAGAAAGAAGGGTGAGAGTGTAGGAGAAATACTAGGCTCTTTTCCACATCTTCAGCTTTTTTACCTTAGAAAACAAAGCCTGTGAGCTCAACACTATAACCCTCTGGGTCTTCTTTCTCAATCTTCTCCTATTTCTCTCTCCTTGCTCCTTATCTCTGCTATCTGTGCATTTCCATGGTGACTTAGTTTCTAGTAACCTCATATTTTATTGTGATTTTAGAAGAAGTATGGATGAAGCTTTTGCATTTGCTCTTCCAGCCCCTCAACTGTCATGTGCCATAAGCGACATCCATGCCCAGCAAACACCTACTGAGCAGTGCCAACTAAGCTACTTGTAAGATAACACAAAACGAAGGCTGGTATTTGGAGAATCATGGAGAAATACATTTTTCTAACATGCTCTGGAAATGTGAGATTGGCAATATTCTTTCTTTTCTTTTTGGTATTTTCATTTTTAAATATAGTTTAGTTTCTAATAGATTCCAGCAGTTGATAGCCCAATTAATTTACTGGCTGGGGCCACTAGGGTAGAATAAACTCTAGTTTCTTATTTTTTAAAAGGCATTGTTGGAGTGCCTGTCATGGCTCAGTGGTTAATGAACATGACTAGTATCCACGAGGAAGCAGGCTTGATCCCAGGCCTCGCTCAGTGGGTTAAAGATCCAGAGTTGCTGTGAGCTGGGGTGTAGGTTGCATACACTGCTTGGATCCTGCATTGCTGTGACTGTGGTGTAGGCTGGCAGCTACAGCTCCCATTGGGCCCCTAGCCTGGGAACCTCCGTCTGCCATGGGTGCGGCCCTAAAAAGACAAAAGACAAAAAAAAGAAGACATCGTTTTCCAGTAACACCAGGAACTGAATATACTGCTGTAAGAGGGCCTGACAATTAGGCTCACATCTGGTTACCGCCTAGTGCCCTGTGATTTGTCTTAGTGCATTCATGACATTGCTTTTCTGAGTGCATAAATATAGGGCTTATCAGCTTTCAGTTCAGAAATTTTAAATGATCTCAGTGATTTAAATGGTTTCTTTTACTTTATCAGTCTGCTTAATAGCATCCTTTTCCCAAATACCTACATTCCTTCAAGTATTCAAATTTTCCTTTAATTTTTAAATGACTCATGGGCTCACCATTAAAAGAATGACAGCACAACTACCATCATTTTTCTCAAACTGTGATTATTAAATATAGCAACTTTTGTACTCAGATGCTAGTGCAGAGAGAAAAAGAGGGAGGCAGAGAGAGGAAATTAGATGTGTTAAGAATCTTATCCATTAGTCATATCTTTTTTTTTTTTTTTGCTTTGTCCTTATCACTGTATGAGGTCTTTGTCTGATAGTTTTTTGAAGACAAAGAATAAACGAACTTTGAGACCCAGCATATTAGTGTCAAGGAAAAGTAAGTTGTAATAAGATGAATTATATAAAAATTTTAATTTTTTTCTGTTTATCTTGTAAATTTGCCAAGGCCATGGCTACAAATTAAAGCTGTTAAGTTGTGTAATTGTCTTGATTACCAGCCTTACACATTTTTGCAGTTAGGTCTGTCATGGAAGAGTTTAACTTGAAATTCGTTTTTAATCCAAAACTACTGCCATCCCACCCTTGTGTAAACAGGCTGTGGGAACATGCAAGAGGTTCTATAGTTATTATCTCCTGCTTGAGGCCTGGCATAAATGCTGTCGATTTCTCCTCTCATTGTTTCTTATAATTTATAATGTGTTGCTGAGGTGATGCATGTAGAAAATAAGCATAGCAATACAAGTTTGCTTCAAAGAAATAAACACAATACCTGTTTTTTTTTTTTTAATGAAAAGAAAGGCAAACAGTCTACATTTTTAGGCCTTTAAAAAGGATATGAGCCATTCCCTATCCTGCTTCAATATGCACAGTCATACAAGGTCTAGACATTTCTGTGAAGTCATTTAAGCTTTATTTTATGATCTTATTTAATATAAACAAATAGACTTCTTATTGGTGTGCTATATGCTCTCAGTCCTTTTGAGATTAAGTACTATATATCAAAGCTGAAAAGTTAAAACCTGAACATAAAAAATGTCTAAAGGAAATCACAGAATAATGACTTTCTTTGTTTATTTAAGAAATAAGAGGTGAAATGGAAATTAGCTTCCCTACAATTTCCTTCTAACTTCTATCTGTTCTTTTAAAAAAGAAATACTAACAAAAATATAGAGTTAGAGCAATAAATTTCTTTGAGAAAGAAACGTGCATACAATAACATTGTTGCTCCTGAATTCTTCAGTAAGAATTGAGCAGGTATCAATAAAGCAAAACTGAGCCATTAAATTCACTGCTGTCTCTTTTCAGTCTGAGATAAGGCATGGTACGCACATAATGAATGTCTGCTAAACTTGAGACAGGCCGGGACATAGGCTCTCAGACCCTTTGCTGCAGTGGCTGCAGTGCTTGCACCTGGACCAACAGTCCTTGAGAAACAAAATACAAAGAAACTATAAGGGACTAAAACTAACTGCATGCTTAGAGCAGTTTGGGGCAAATTATGGGCAAGAAGTTACAAAAAAACTAAAAACCCAACAGTCACTTCTGAAGAGCCCAGAGCAAAAGCAGGGTACTATACATGCCTCCTGCACACAGCACCACCAAAAGGGTGGGCAGACCACAAAATCCAGCCCTCTAGCCAGACCCCTGGATCTGCCCCTACCCTCACCCCATGTAAGGAACCAGCAAAACCCCTCCCCGCAAGTGAGTGAGTAGGCAAGGGAACTTGTCTGTGTTACTCTCCACTGCTCCAGCAGGGGCCCCAATAAAGGCCTGAATTTTTTCCCTGGCCTCTTGTCGATTTCTATTGATTAAGGAAGGCCAAAAACCCAGGCCATTTAACAAACTGAATGGAGGTCCTGCCATAATTTCTTACCACTAAGTATAATGGAGTTCGGGGGAGAAGCAGGGAGAGGTGATTGAAAGAGGAAAATGGTATTCCACAGACACGGTGGCTGTATCACATATTCTGCTCCAGGAAACTATCCTTACCCTTTATGCCTGCTCTCTTTCACCCATCCATCTCAGTAGATGATCTTCTTTGTGAAGGTCATAGTTGTTGAAGTCTCTCGTGACCAAATAGTAGGGCTGAGGCCACAATAAGGATGGGTCCTCATTGGACTAGTTCTTTACTTAGCTCCATACATCCACCCTTTGGACGTTCTGTCTAAAAATGAAAAGCATCTCTCCCTTGTCTTTCTTGAACAACCACACTGCAATTGATACTTAAGGAATGATGCTCATCCCTGTTCTCTCTGGATGAGCACTGGGATCTTTTAACTGCTATCCTTGCCCAACTTTAACTTCTCTGTGGCCTGCAGAGCAAGTCACACCTGGCTGGTACATCATGGGTGAGCCCTGCAGACGGTTGGGTGTAGAAATCCAGCAGATGGCTCAAAGTCATCATCGATTAACTTCATCTATTCTGGCATTCTTATATTGATGCAGCTGAGCTGGATCTGATCCTGTTGAGTCACATAATTAGCAATTGCATTTTTTTGGTTTTGCCAATGACAAACAATGATGTTAATGTATTCGTAATAAGCTTGTTTTCTTAAAACATGGGAGATTGCTGGATCATATTAGTCTTTTTAAGGAACCTCGCTCCTGGGTATAGCCAGAGAAAACTATAATTCTAAAAGATACATGCACTCCAATGTTCATTGCAGCACTATTCACAATAGCCAGTGGAAGCAACCTAAATGTCCATTGACAGATGAATAGATTAAGAAGATGTGGTACAGAGTTCCCGTCATGGCACAGCAGAAACAAATCTGACTAGGAACCATGAGGTTGTGGGTTTAATCCCTGGCCTTGCTCAGTGGGTTAAGGATCCGGTGTTGCCGTGAGCTGTGGTGTAGGTCGCAGATGCGGCTCGGATCTGGTGTTGCTGTGGCTCTGGCATAGGCCAGCAGCTACAGCTCCGATTAGACCCCTAGCCTGGGAACCTCCATATGCCTCAGGTGTGGACCTAAAAAGTCAAAAAAAGAAAAGAAAAAAGAAGATGTGGTACGTGTATGCAGTGCAATACTACTCAGCCATAAAAAAGAAAAAAAATTATGCCATTTGCAACAAGAATGCAACTAGAGATTCTCAAACTAAGCAAAGTCAGAAAGAGAAACACAATTATCATGTAATAACATGTATAAGTGGAATTTAATAAGAAAGATACAAAGGAACTTACAAAACAGAAACAAACTCACAGGTTTTGAAATCAAATTTATGGTTAGCATAGGGGAAACCATGGTGCGGGAGGGATAAATTAGGAGGATGAGAATAACATGTACTCTACTGTATATAAAACAGATAATAATAGAGTCGTCCAGGGAAATCTACTCAATAGTCTGTAATAATCCACACAGGAAAAAAAGACTGGATACATGCATAGTTATAACTGATTCACTTTGCTGTACACTTGAAACTAATACAACATTGTAAGTCAACTACAAGTCCAATAAAATTTTTTTTAAAGAGCATAGAAGAATTTCCCTTGGATTTTAAATTCATGTCTTCTGAAATTTGAAGACATATTTCCCCTAAATTCAATATTTTAGAGATTTTTTTCCACTATATGATTATGAAAGAGAAAGTACTGGCATGAATTAACACATCAAGCTTACCGCTATGACCACAGTCCTCAAGGACCTGGTATTACATTCTTACAACAACAGAGCACTCTTAATTTGATTCCCTAAGAAGTTAGATGCTTCTTAACGAAGCTCTGTTGAATAATTGTTATATTATTAATATTATGTTATTAAATTGTATTTATTCATTCTTAGGTCCCCAGTTGGAGATTACTTCTGAATTCTTGGACGTCAAGATCTAAGTGTCAATGAATGGTGGGATTGAAACTGCTGAAATATACAAAAAAAATTATTGTTCTATTTCCCATGGCAGCATATGAATGTGTATTCTGTGGGACCCTCTATGTACATGCTAATTCCTGAAATAAAATTTTTATGAAGTTTTGCAGAATAGACTTAACTCTTATCTTAAAAACTTCACAGTGGGTCTTCACATATGAACATCTATGGGAAAATACATCATGTATTGCTAAATTACACAGTTTCATAACAGCCTGAGCAATACTGAAACTCAGAAGACTGAGTGAAAGAAATAGGACTAAAGAAGTAATGAGGGGATGGCGAGGATTATACTAATCTATCAGTACTCACGTCAAAGAAGAGAGAAGAGATTCCCAGGTAAGGAATTTGTCCACGGGAAAGTCTGAAGCCAGGAAAAAGCTTATGATATGTTTGAAAAACAGCAAGTCAAATAGCTAGCTAGAGGGGAGGGTTTTTGAAGAAAGAGACAGAGGCTTAAAGGTAGTTTCAAGCCACTGCGTAATGACTCATGTAAGAAGATGATACATGCATTTCTGAGCACTATGCATTATCTATTTTTCAGCTATAGACATAAATTTACACTGATACTGTGCTTTTTTCCCACACAGCTTCTTGAAGGTAATGTGGTTGGGCCATTAAAGTCCTTTCAAATCCCAAGGTACTCTGATTCAATTGCACATTTTGAACATGCCTGATTTAGATAAATGGCATAGTCTGTTACTATATATAAAAAAGTACTAACAGGCAATAAGTACTCCCAAAATTGTGACCTTGACTTTCTTATCAATACCGTTTAGTCCAGAGATCACCAAAATGGGTTCACAACCCTCAAAAATATACAATTTACCTATGAGGTCTAAAGTCTGAAGTAGTGGAGCTTCTATTTATTTCATTTTAATCTCACATTTTGATGAGTATTGTATAATATGAATAATATATTAATAATTTATATGTATAATTATCAATCAATATATACTTATGAGGATTTGTTTAAAATACTTTCTAATAGGGCTATACAACATAAAATTTGAAGATCATTGCTTTAATCAACTGTATTATTCTGTAAGTGAGACACTTGAATGGTTTGATAGAGATCTTGGATGGCATTTCTTAGGAGTTGAAGATGAGCTGAAAGAATTTAAGCATGGGAATGATAAGGCCACATTGTTTCTCAGGTCATTCTGAGAACTCACTGGAAGACAGGTCTGAGGGGGACAGTGAAAAGCAGGGTGAACATTTAGTTCTTTTCTGCAAGTAGTAGATAAGGAAGGTTTGATCTGGATGGAGGGCCAATAAAGACTTAAAAGAAGCAACTGAATCAAGAAATAATTCACAACCAAAGTATGCAGGATGTGTTGACTGACTAAACGAGGAGTAAGTGTGAGAGAAAAAGAATGAAAGATGACTTCAAGCTTTTTGGCTTAGGTGATCAGTTAAAGTTATCTGCAATAGGAAATACAATTAGGAAAGTCTGAGGGGTAAAATATAATCCATGCACTTAATAGTGAGATGCTCAGGCCTTTGGTAGGTGAAGGTACACAGAGAAGAGCTGGGATCTGAGGCTCAGGGAAGTCTGGATAGAAGTATGGATTTGAGAATCAGGACAGGTACAAAGAGTCTATGGAAGTAAAAAGAATGAGGGTATAAAGTAAAAATGCAGGAACAAACTTATTGGGAAATATTAAGAGCATTCATATGCCAGGAAAGCAAATTCAAGGCACTTTTATTTATCTGATAAACTGTAGTTTGGATTTTTTAAGTGGATGAGCGGAAAATGGTGATTCACAGGTGGTGCTATTTTTCAATCCTTGAAAGCATCTGTTATGCAAGATGGCATCACTGAGATGTGAAAGAAAACTTTGATTATGAAAAATTAGTGGTCATAATTTATTTTCTCCTTTACAAAGAATAGTGATTTTTAAACTGAATGTTGGAATTGAATTAACCAAATATATGTGAATTTCTGCATTTTCTTAGGTAAAATGTTGGTCCAAACTTAAGATAAATGAAAATAACTCCATGTAAATTTCACCTATCATATTTTGAGAAAAATATTATGTATTGAAAAAGTAACAAATATACTCTTTCATCTCATCTAATTAAAAAATATAGCATTCTTGGAGTTCTCTTGTAGCATATAGTGCTAGGGATCCAGCATTGTCACTGTGGTGGCTTGGGTCCCTGCTGTGGTGTGGGTTCAGTCCCTGGCCTGGGAACTTCCACATCTCATAGACACAGCCAAAGCAAACAACAAAAAACACATTATTTTTCATTTTGAGTCTTGGAATATTCTGTTCCTTCATCCTGAATCTTCTCCCTGTCCATTTCATCCTAGTGAACTCTTACTCAACCTCCAACACCCAATTAACAGCTCTTATCCCCAGAAAACTTTATTTTGGCTTCCTTAGATGCTGCCTCTCTTAGCTTTGCTTTTGTAGAGTTTTCCTAAAATTTGATCTATGACAGAACTTATATTTACTATAATTATTTTCTTCCTTGCATTTATTCATTTACTTTTAACTGAGTATTTTTTTCTTATTGACTCTCAGATAGAGATGGTTGTGCTGATAAAACACTTCAGTTTAAGATACACTGTCATCATTTTTCCCAATCTCATTCTCACCTCATCCATAGGTGACATTCTCAGATATCTATGACATTTTTCTTTATTATTATTTTTGAAAACAAAATATAAAACACGCATATTTTAAGTTTCTTCCTCTCCCCTCTAAGCACTGTATTTAAAATATTTTTATATTCACGCTGTGCTGTATACGTTGAATCTGCTGCTTTTGAGAGCTCTGCAGTATTCACAGCATGCCTCCACTATGTTTGCAGATGGAATCCTGTCTCACCTCCAGCTTGAAGTTAACGTGGAAACTGCTGCAATGAATAGTCTTGAATATATCCTCTTCCAGGTCTGACTGGAATATTCTTCAACAGTTGGACTGCTGGGACCTAGGGGGATAAAAATGTGAATAATTATTTGAATGTTCTCAAAAGAGAAACAATAATGATGGAAAGCTTATATTATTACATCTCTCCAATACATGACAACATCGATACTCCAAACGTGAGTATATATGGATAACTAATTGTCTTGGTTCTTTTGCTTCTAATCATTAATGAATTTGAGGATATTTTCATGTACAAGTCAGGCACTGGAACCACCAGTTGTGCAAATGAATACTCTTTGGTTGACTGATTATGGAATTTTGTTTCTCTCTCTGGTTGATTTGTAGGCATTCAGGTATATTTTAGATATTGTTTGTTAGTAATAGACATAGCATATGTCTATTCTCAGTATGTCCCTAGTCTGCTGTCTTTACTCATAGGGTCCTTCACTGAAGAAGAAAAATCATTTTATGTTACTATCAAATTATCAGTAACTATGTCCCACCATATATTCACACACATTAGAAAATATATTCACTGCATTCATTAAAAAAGGATCCAGCCAGGTTTATGATTAGGATTTCCTATAATAATTTTGCAACACTTTGTTTATATTATGACCACTTGAAATGTTCCTGTAGAGAAGCACAGCTTTTCCCTCCATTATTTTGGAAGTTCTTTTCTATTATAAAATAGAATTTTAGACTGCTTTCCATATTTCTGGTATATTCTTTATTAATTTCTAGGCACTCTTTTTTTTTTTTTTACTGCTTTTACAAATTGTGTCTTACTTGGTCATATTTTCTAGTTATTGCCTGACTATAGGAACAGTATGTATTTTTATATGCTGATCTTGTTTCAGGAAATATATTGCACTTAATTCCAATACATTATTAATGCTCTTGGCGTTTCAAGGTAAATGATTTTATCATCTTTAAATAATAACAATTTCTGTCTTCATTTTTAAAACTTATACATCGTAATGTCTTTTCCTATAGTGTTTTCCAGGATATCACTACTCAAGTAAACAATAAAAGTGGTAGATGTCATCCTTGTCTTGTTCTTTGTTTCAACAAGGGATTGTATCTGAATATCTTTCTAAAGTATGTGCTTTTGGTTTTTGTTAGAAATTTACCAGATCAAGGAAATGTCTTTATGTTTATAACTACTTTTTCTCATGTTATACTATGTGCTGATTCATAGCAGATAATTTTCTGCACCTGTTAAAATAATCATAACTTGGCTTTTGCTGTGGCCAATTATACTGACTATATATATATATATATATATATATATAGTCTTTTGGTCTTTTTGGCTTTTTAGGGCCTCACCCATGGCATGTGGTGGTTCCCAGGCTAGGGGTCCAATCAGGGCTGTAGCCTAGCCGCCAGCCTAAGCCAGGACCACAGCAACTCGGGATCTGAGCCACATCTGTGACCTATCCATAAGCTCACAGCAATGCTGGATCCTTAACCCACTGAACAAGGTAAGGGATCAAACCTGAGTCGTCATGGATCCCAGTCAGGTTCGTTAACTGCTGAGCCAAGATGGGAAATTCAACACTGATGTATTTTCTGATATTCAATCATCTGTTCATTCTTGGGATAAATAATGCTTAATTATGATCTATTGTAATCATACATTACAATCTGATGGTCAGTATTTCTTAAAAATATGTGATTCTATGAGCATATATATAGGGGGTCTAAAATTTTCCTTTTTAAAAAAATTAGCGTTGTCTGTGTCTAAGGCTGGAATAAAATCCCAGGAACTCATTAAAAGAAGCAGTATTTTGGTATATTTCTCTCTCTCTCTTTCCTTCTCAGCTGATACTTTTAAAAAATACAGTTCTTCATTAATAGTATTATCTTGTACATCTGTATGTACAAAACCTTTACATTATTTTACTTAATAGTACACATCTAATATTATCAAATGGCTTTACATTTAAAGGTATCATTTTAATAGTACTGTAGTATTTCATGAAATAGGAATATTTCCACAAAATAGTAATCTTTGACTTTTTTGGCAAATATGTCCTTCTAAATAAAACTGTACTGATGACTATGATTTTTTGGTAAATCAAAGCTTCATACCAGATAGTGAGTTCCCTGTGCCTCAGGGCTTAAGATATGTATTTTGTACCCTCAGCATAGGGAAGAGTGTTGGGCATACAGGAAAAGCCTGAAACATCATATATGTTAATGAATGACTGAATGAGGCAATAGTCATTTTCTCACATGTGTCTTTTGATTTGGCTAATGAGATTCATGTTCACTGACACCACAGAATAGTTATTGATCAATGGATTGACCTAAAAAGCACAGCAATGTGGAAATTCTAGAAGAAAAATTCTAAAACTCCCCGTTTCTATTTAGCTCCATTTCTGAAACAGTTGACATACTGACACCTGTCTGTGACTAAAGACTGACCAGTCCCTGAAGAATGGGATGTTTAGTACAAATAATTTGTTTGCCAGAAGAAAATCTATTTCAAATATATAATAACAGCTGTAAGTTTTTCAGAAGACCCCCTATATGCTGGGGTCTTCTCTGAAATTACCCTATCAAATCCCAGACACTATGTATCAAGTCGCTACAATTATCCTTGTCTGTGAGATAGCAAATCTAGGCTAAGTAAGTTGCCCAAGACTGTCGAGACTGTACATTGTGGAGACAATTCTAACTTGGGTCTCTCTGAGCTAGGTCTCTTAACCGCTACACCTGTGATGTCAGATTTCACCTCGCCAATCAGCCTGAATGACTGGTGCTGGCTGTGCGGGTTGGTGAGGTAAGCAGAATGTCAAAGACGCACTCAAGGCTTGATAGGAAAAGAACACACACAGTAAGTTGCAGCATCAGCCACCGTGGACTGGCGAGGGGTTGGTGGCTTCCTTTGGTTATTTATTTAATGTCTCCCGACCTCTGCCGCATCTTAACATGAGAGTTTGCTAAGCTGACAAATCCTCTAGTACCTAAAATACTGTCTCTGCTTATATTACTGGACTATTCAGGGTGGACTCCTGCCTCCTGCTCCTCTGCCACCCTTGCCGCCCCACGGCTTCTGACTTCAGCATTAAAATTGGCTCTCTTGTCTTGCTGCTGATGCTCCAGAGAAGAAGGGAGCCCTGTATCCTCTCCTCTCCCTGGTGAAAAAGGATTCAGTCTGCGTTCCACTTGCTTTGCCTCAACCATCTCAAGGAAGCCTTTTAAGTAGCAAGAAGAAATAGCAGATTTTTGCAGCAAGGAATAAACACACACTATCACTTTGGAAAAGGAAATGGTTATATTTTGAGCACTGCTTTTTCTCTCAGTGAAATATAATTTCACCCATGTTTTAAATTTTATTCTGTGAAAGTAAAGGAAATGGGTATATAGTTTATCAGGGTCTTTCATTGACATGCTAAATCATTTCTTCTCTGTTTTTTTTTTCATTGTCTTTATCATATTTGCTCCGTTGGTTGAATGACATTGAAAATTGCTTTGCAGAGGTTGACATGCTTTAATTTCTTCTGCGAACATTACTCATTAAGGGTCTTTTTGGGCTTAGAGCAGTTGCCAGTTTTCAAGGCTGGCATTTCCATTTTGAGATGTGGCTCTCAGGAGAGGGCTGCTGCTTTTAGTCACCAAATGGGAGTGTTTCATTAGATAGTGTTAGAGATAATTTAATATCTTTTGCTAACTTTGGGGGAGCAATCACACTTCAGGGCTCTGAATTTGATTCATTAGTGAATCAAGAGTAGGCTTCCTGTGGAAGGATGGGTTTTTATCTGAACTTTTGCTGGCCATTTCAAAAGAGTTAAAGTTTAAGATTAAAGACAAATGAACTTTTATGTCTGCAAAGCTTTTTGGGTGTTGTACAGGCAGGCTCTTCTCATGGATGAATTCACAAAGAGATATGAAGAAAGTGTTTCAGGAGCTTCTAGCAAGTATGGACAGAAATAGTGACAGTCAGAGACCTAAGCATATGCTTACACCTATCATTATAGGAAGAACAATAAAGTCCTGAATATTTGGTGTCAAAGAAAGGAAAAGATGTAAGAACTGGATATAGACAAGTCTCCAAATGTTCAAAAATGTATTTTAACTTGTAAATCCACTAACTTTTTGCAGGTTTTTTGAAATATAATTGACATACAACATTGTGTAAGTTTAAGGTGAACAACATGATCTGATGAATCACTAGATTAAGGGACCTGGAATTATTCCTACCCTATATATAAATCCATTTGCTTCCCCTTTTCCTCTGTCTTTCTGTCTGGTGACCATGTCCTTCTGTGACCCTGACAAAGAAGAAATAAATCCAGTCTCCATTCATAGTAAGCTTGTATCTCCCATATGATGAAAACACTTTGTGGAAATGCAATAGGCATGCGTATGAAGTAGGCTTTGTAAAATGCAGATTCTATTATGAAGAGGAAAACTTTCTTTGCATTTTGTATTTTATGTTGCATTTTCTAAAATTCAGCCCAGACTTTTTAAGTACTTTGAGCTTTAAGTACTTGTTTTAAGTATATTCATATATATATGCATGCCCTTTTGTGTGTGTGTATATGTATACACACATGTGTGTATATATATGTATATGTGTGTATATATACATATATATGTAAATATATATGTGTGTGTGTGTGTATATATATATATATATATATATATGCACATGACTTTGCTTACACCAAAGTTGCATACTTAATGTTTCCATTATATATGTTTTTAAAAATTGGTTTAATCAATTAATTAAAATTGCCTGGAATTAGTCAGTCTTGGATAATTTTCAGCATTAAAGTGGTTGAATAAATGAGTCATAAAGTGGAAATGACCTTCTACTCAAGTGTTCAAAAAGGCACAGCCATGGTTTTGATGCTCCAGAACTTTCCATGCCAGCACCATACAAATGTACAGTTTTCTTTTTTTTAGTTTATGGATTCTGATCAATAACTCTATTAGCAAATTTTATAGGCTAGGCCACATAACATCTAAAGAGAAAATTTAAATTGTAGTTAATATTAGAATGTGTCTGAAGAATGATGAGGCTGTGTCTCAACTGGGGTTGCAGTTTATATTTTGAAGCCTCAAAGAAAGGATGCTATACTGATA
Organism: Catagonus wagneri; assembly: GCA_004024745.2. Classification (NCBI taxonomy): domain Eukaryota; kingdom Metazoa; phylum Chordata; class Mammalia; order Artiodactyla; family Tayassuidae; genus Catagonus; species Catagonus wagneri. The sequence goes on from PVHT020000080.1 coordinate 20,389,503, forward strand.
AATATCACCTCTATGAAAAATTTTACTCTATGGTTTAGAAACCAATCTTTGGAATGGATAAGCAATGAAATCCCCCTGTACAACACTGGGAACTATGTCTAGTCACTTATGATGGAGCATGATAATGTGAGAAAAAAGAATGTATATATGTATGTGTGACTGGGTCACCTTGCTGTGTAGTAGAAAACTGACAGAATGCTGAAAACCAACTATAATGGAAAAAAAATCACTAAAAAAATAAAAAATAAAATAAATAATGGAACCACACACACACACAAATAAACTAATCTCTTTTTATTTTCCTAGGCATCCTAAGCACATTTTAAAATTAAAGTATAGTTGCTATACCATATTATATGTTACAGGTCCACAACATAGTGAGTCATAATTTTTATTATAGTTGATTTTCAATGTTGTGCCAATTTTTGCTGTACAGCAAAGTGACCCAGTCATACATATATATACATTCTTTTTCTCATATTATATTCCATCATGTTCTATCCCAAGAGACTGGATATAATTCCCTGTGCTCTACAGTAGGACCTCATTGCTTACTATAAATGTTCTACTCCATTTATAGTAATTATAAACTATTGGCTACATCCCTGTTTTGTATAATATATCCTTATAGCTTATTTTATGGGGAGGGGCAATATAGAGGTGAGGGAGTAAGAGAAACAAGCTATATATCCACTTATTGTGGTCTGACTTTTTTTATTAATTGTATTCAACCATGAAGAGAAATAGCTGAGGAGGAATGGTAAAAAAACATACAAATTAAAAAAAATGTAAATTAAAGAGAAAAAAGTAAAAATAGTATGTGGCAATCTGTAAGAAAAAACTTTTGAGGGTTAAGAGACACAAAGATTGCAATTAAACGTTTTCTCTAAACATTGTAATCATTATTTACTAAGCAAAGGTATACATTTCTTTTTTAAAAACATTTACTTTAGTGCATGACAAGTTTTCTTTATGTTTCAGAAACTTCAGCAGCGTGTGAAAAAGAAAAGAAAAAAACAATATTCTTCTCAATGGCAACCAATGGGTAATATTTCTTTCTTTTCCTTCCCAGATTTTGATGTGTTCATTAAATGCCATAAAATTAGAATATATATGAACAGCATTAGTTTCTTAAAGCTGCCGTAACAAAGTACCACAAAATGAGTGGCTTAACTGAAATTTCTCATTACATGGTTCTGGAGGCTAGAAGTTCAAAATCAAGTTGTCAGCAACAAAATGCTCCCTCTAAACCCTGTAGGGAGCATCCTTCCTGTGCTTTTTTCAAGTTTAGATGTACTGCCTACGGTCTTTGGTGTTTCTTGACTGGTAGAGACATGACCCAATCCTGCGTCATCACATGGTGTTCTTCCTGTGTCTTCACATCATCTTCCCTCATTATGTCTATATCTCTGTAGAAATAAATGTCTATTATTCTGAAGAGCACCTGTCCTATTGGCTGAAGGCTCACCCTAATGTCTTCATTTCATTTTTATTTCTTATGCTTTTTTTCATTATAGTTGATGTACAATGTTGTGCCCATTTCTGCTGTACAGCATAGTAACCCAGTTTTACATATACATACATATCTTCTCATACTATCTTCTGTGATTTTCTATTCCAAGAGATAGGACATAGGTCCCTGTGCTGTACAGTGGAGCCTCATTGCTTATCCACTCAAAATGAAGTAGTTTACATCTACCAAACACAAACTGCCCATCCGTCCCACTCCCGCTCCTTCCCCCTGGGCAAACACAAGTCTGTTCTCTATGTTCGTGAGTCTGTTTCTGTTCTGTAGATAGGTTCCTTTGTGCCATATTTTAGATTCCACATATAAGCTATACCATATGGTGTTTGTCTTTCTCTTTCTGACTTAGCTTCACTTAGTATGAGAATCTCTAATTGCATCCATATTGCTGCAAATGACATTATTTTGTCCTTTTTTTATGGTTGAGAAGTATTCAAGTGTATATATGTACCACATCTTCTTAATCCATTCCTATGTTGATGGACATTTAGGTTGTTTCCCTATGTTGGTTATTGCGAATAGTGCTGCAGTGAACCTAGGGGTGCAGGCATTTTTTGAATTATACTTTTGTTGGGGTATAGGCATTTATACTATTTTCCATAAAGGTTATACCAATTCACATTTACACTGCTGGTGGGAAGGTGATGACTTCATTTTAATTCGATTACTCTTTAAAGATTCCATTTCCAAGAAAATCATATTTTGGGATATTAGAGGTTAAGACTTCAACATATTTTTTTGAGGAGGAGTAGTGGGGATACAATTTGACCCATAGCACTATTTTTATTAAAAAATAAATAAAGCCTTCATCCCATTTTATCGATGTCTTTATTTGAAGGAAGAGCCCCAATGCAATTATTTTGATTTTAAAATAGTTTTTATTTTTATGTTTGAATCAATCTTCTAAAACCAATCTCTTTTATTAAAAAATGTCCTACCTATTTTCAAACATTTTTATTTCCGTATGAGTTACAGAAGATTGTTCTTCCAACTTCTGCCAAATCTATTAATTAATTTAAAGAAAACTGACATGTTTGTACCAGTAATTCTTTCAATTGAATTCTTTCAATTTAGAAGTGTGGAAGTCTTTCAATTCATTATGTCTCCTTTTTTTCCTACTCACACACTTTGGTATTTTTCTTCATAAAGTATTGTCAGAATACCCAAACAGGTTATTGTCAGGTGTTTCACTGCTGTGTTGCTATTATGAATGGAATTATTTTCTCCTTGTTGTTTTCCAAAGGGCTATTTCTAGTACATGTAAAAAATGGCCCTAATGTTTACACATTAATAAGATATTTAATACATGTGTTAAACCCCTCGGTCTATAACCAGCATGTAAGCTGGTTTTCTTGTGGTTTCTAGGCATTCAATCATTGTTTGCAAGGCCATCTGTAAATTTTCCACCTTTTAAAAGTGTGTACTATTTTGTTTTATTTCTTGTCTTTTGGAGGGTTCATAACTAATAGGAATAACAATTATATAATGAGAGCTAATGTTATGGTTCTCTTCTTATGCATTGTGTCATGAAAGTCTGCAATACTTCACCATTTTAAGGATGATTTTGGATGCCTGATAGAAATATTTATTTTCCTGTTAGTAAATACTCTTCACTTTGATTTTGAGCTTTTAAATCCACAATGAATACATACTCTTAGATAACTACCAAGGACCTAATGTAGAACACAAGAAATTATACTCAATATTTGTAGTAAGCTATAGAGGAAAATAATTTTAAAAGTAATACTCTTCACTTTGATTTTGAGCTTTTATTTTTTTATTATTTTTTATTTATTTATTTATTTATTTTCCTCTTAATGGATTTTATTTCAATTATAGGTGTACATAAATCATCACAAGTCAATTTTACAGATTTTGTATCCCAAACCCCCAGTGCATCCCCCCACCCCCCCAGATTGTCTTATTTGAAAAACCAAGGTTCTCCAAAGTCTGTGAGTCATTGTCTGTTCTGTAAGAAGGTTCATTGTGTCTTTTAGTTTCCACATGTAAGCGGTATCATTGGGTGTTGCTGTCTAATTGTCTGACTGGTTTCACTTTGCATGATACTTTCTAAGTCCATCCATGTTGCTATAAATGTTGGTAATTCGTTCCTTTTAATGGCTGAGTAACATTCCATTGTGTGTATGTACCATATCTTCCCTAACCACTCTTCTGTGGATGGGCATTTAGGTTGTTTCCATGACCTGGCTATTGCATAGAGCGCTGCAATGAACACAGGAGTACAGGTGTCTTTTCGGGTCATGGT
>PVHT020000080.1:20394293-20527017 GCA_004024745.2 Catagonus wagneri
TAGTGGTTTTGATTTGCATTTCTCTAATGAGGAGTGATGTTGAACATCTTTTCATGTGTTTATTTGCCATCTGCATGTCTTCTCTGGAGAACTGTCTGCCTAGATCCTCTGCCCATTTTTGGATGGGATTGTTTGTTTCTTTGGTATTGAGCTGTAGGAGCTGTTTGTAAATTTTGGAGATTAATCCCTTGTCAGTTGATTCATTTGCAAATATTTTCTCCCATTCTGTGGGTTGTCTTTTCGTTTTGTTTATGATTTTGAGCTTTTAAATCCACAATGAATACATACTCATAGATAACTACCAAGGACCTAATGTAGAACACAAGAAATTATACTCAATATTTTCTAATAAGCTATATAGGAAAAGAGTTTTAAAAGTAATACTTCAATAAGAATAAGGAAGAAAATAATGCAGGAGTTCTTGTTGTGGTGCAGCAGAAACAAATCCAACTAATAAACATGAGGTTGTGAGTTTGATCCCTGGCCCTGTGCGGTGGGTTAAGGATTCAGCATTTCCATGAGCTGTGGTGTAGGTCACAGATGTGGCTCAGATCTGGCATTGCTATGACTGTGGTGTACGCCGGCAGCTGTAGCTCTGATCTGACCCCTAGCCTGGGAAGCTTCATATGCCACTGGTGTGGCCCTAAAAAGCAAGGAGAAAAAAATATGTTCATTTTAGTTTAACAAGTAGCTTTTAATTTTACCTAAACAATCTATTGTATTATGTAATAAAGCTCCTTATAAGATACTTGGAAGTTTATCATAAAGGTTTACATTGCAGGTGGCCAAAAACCACCAGAAAAGGTGCTCAATATCACTAATCACTAGAGAAATGCAAATCAAAACTATATTGAGATATACCTCATACCAGTCAGAACGGCCATCATCAAAAAGTCTACAAACAAATGCTGGAGAGATTGTGTGGAGAAAAAGGAACCCTCCTACACTATTGGTGGGAAGGTAAATTGGTACTACCACTACAGAAGACAGTAAGAAAATTCCTCAGAAAACTAAATGTAGAATGACCACGTCACCCAGCAAGCCACTCCTGGACATATATCTGAATAAAACCATAATCCAAAAAGATATATTCACCCCCAGTGTTCTTTGCAGCACTATAGCCAAGACATGGAAACAACCTAAATGTCCATCAATAGAAGAATGAATAAAGAACATATGATATATGCACAATGAAATATTACTCGACCATGAAAAAGAATGAAATAATGCCATTCTCAGCAACATAGATAGACATGGAGATTATCATGCTAGGTTAAGTCAGACAGAGATAGACAAATATTATGTGAGATCACTAATATGTTGAATCTAATAAAAATGATGCAAAAGATGCAAAATGGAAAGAGACTCAAAGATGTGGAAACCAATCTTATGTTTCCCAAAGGGGGAATGTTTTGGGGCAGAGTAAATTAGCAGGCTGGGATTAGCATCTGTACATATATATCTCTCTATATAAAATAGATAGGTAAAAAGGCCCTAAAGTAGAGCACAGGGAAATCAACTCAGTACTGTGCAATAACCTATATGGGAAGATAATCTGAAACAGAATGGGTATATGTATATGTAAACCTGACTTACTTTGCTGTGTGCCTGAAACTAACACAACATTGAAGGTCAACTATACTCCAATAAAATTTCTTTTTAAAAAAAGCCTACATCATGGGAATTCCCTTTGTGGCTCAGCAGTCAACAGAACCCGACTAGTATCTGTGAGGATGCATTTTCGATTCCTGGCCTCACTCTGTGGGTTAAGGATCTGGTGTTGCTTGCATGTGAGCTGTGGTATAGGTTGTAGACATGCCTTGGATCCCACATTGCTGTGGCTGTGGGGTAGGCTGGCAGCTGTAGCTCTGACTTGACCCCTAGCCTGGGAGCTTCCATATGCTGCAGGTGTGGCCCTAAAAAGCTAAAAAAAGAAAAAAAATTCTACAACATATGGAATTGCTTTAACCTAAACCAGTGCTATTAATGGCAAAATCTTGCTTTTAAATGAGTACCTGAATTTTTTGATGAACTGCTAAGAAGTTTAAAAATACATTTTTTAAAAGTTCAGCTCAATATTATTCTTAAATACAAAAATATCAGTACTTTGTTACACTTGATTGTGTATAAATTATACATAAACAAAATCAATTGAAGTGAAGCACAGTCATCATTGTTTATGATTTTTGATATTAATAGGTTACTCAGTTTAATTATAGACACTATGCTACATGCTGGGAACAGTAAAGTGAGCTATCAATATTAGCAGCAAAAAAACGGTCTCTTTCTCTTTTCCTGGAACACATACTTTATTTTGAGAGAAAGGCAATACACATCACTCAAATACTAATGTTATGAAAAAGCAGTTTACAAATGGTAGAAATATTCTAATGGAAAAGAACATTTCTCGAGGTCACATTGGGGTAGAGGTACAGTGGGTGGGTGAGGAAGTAGTGGTCCAGGACAGATTTTGAGATCATTCCTGATGTGTTAAAGAAAATGAAGGGTGTTCCCCTCATGGCTCAGCGGTTAATGAACCTGACTAGGATCCATGAGGATATGGGTCTGATCCCTGGCCTCGCTCAGTGGGTTAAGGATCTAGCACTGCTGTTCCTGTGGTGTAGGCCAGCAGCTGATGTTCCAATTCGACCCCTAACCTGGGAACTTACATATGCTGCAGGTGCAACCCCAAAAAGCAAAAAATATAAAATAAAAAGCGATTCCTTTTTTTTTTTTTTCTTTTTAGGGATGCATCCACAGCATATGGAGGTTCCCAGGCTAGGGGTCAAATCAGAGCTGTGGCTGCTGTCCTATACCACAGCCACAGCAACGCAGGATCCAAGCTGCCTCTGCAACCTACACCTGGCAATGCCAGGTACTTAGCCCACTGAGCAAAGCCAGGGATCGAACCCGCAATCTCATGGTTCCTAGTCAGATTCGTTTCTGCTGTGCCACAGCAGGAACTCCTGAAGAGATTCTTAGGTAAAACCCTGCAATCTAAGAAAGCCAAAATGTCTGTGAAACCGAAAAAGTTGACTGAAGAGGCTGGAACTGTAGAAAGTGCACAGGAAAACATGAGGTTCATCTGACAGGGTCAGATGATTCTGTTTCTATGGATGATGTAAAAAAGCCTGATTTCTATCATAAGAACGTTGGGGAGTTCCTTAGAGATTCAGCACAGGATGGATTAAATGTTCATGGACCATGGCGAAGATAAGTAAAGCCAAGAGAAGTGGATGAGTGAGCAGACATTTAGAAAATAAAAGCCTATTGCAAGATGAGAAAATAAACCTTCAAACATTTTTCCATTCAGGAGAATGAAACAAGGAAGGTCTCATGTCGGGCTAGGCTCCAACAGTACCTGTTTCCTTTTCAAATTAGAGAATATACTTCAGAGGCTGGACGATGGATCTGGGTAAAGAAGTATGTTCCTGAAAACTGGGCTTTTCCTATATTCTAGGAGCTATTTAAGTTGGCAAAACCACAAACCAAGAAACACTCTCTTTAAAAACATGTATAGGTCATGCTTTTCGTTAATTCAGACCTCGCTTAATTAAAATATATCCACTAATTCTATGTATTAAAACTAGTTTAATTGCATTTAATAGACATCAGCTCTGAGAACTTAAGCAAAATCCACAGCCCTGCCAGAGGAAGGAACCCCCACTTCCTGCTGTCCCATTCTCTGTCTTTCTCTCTCCCTTGTGACTTCCCTGTGTGTATGAGCCTGTTTTTTCAGAGACTTCTCCATCTCCTTAGTGAAATGTGACTGCCATCCAGTTTAAATGCTTTTGACTTTCTCTCTAATTCTCTATTTCACTGGCCTAAATTTAAATTTATGTGGAAGGGACTCTGAATAACACAGTGTATCAAGTTTGATACAGATTTGGTAACACTATGTATCAAATGCTCAATCCTTATCTGATTAGCTATAGCCAAAATGCTTCCTGGGAACGTTTACTGTCTGGGGAAATGGAAGCAGTGGGGAGTTAAGCAGGTAACATGAGGTAGGAAGACATTCCAAAAAGTTTTCTCTTATTACAGGTTTATAGCTTTCCTCTATAATTCTACCAAAATACTCAACTTAAATATGTCCTGGATTTAAAAAGAATAAAAAGAAGATCTGAATAGAAAAATTTCCCAAAGAAGACATACAGATGGCCAACAAGTACATGAAGAGATGCTCAAAATTACTAATCCTAAAGGAAATGCAAATCAAAACAATGGTGATATAAGGCCTCATACCTGTCAGAAAGATAAGAAATAACATAGAAATACGATAGGTTTCTGAGCACTAATTTTGTATCCTGAAACTTTATCTAATTCACTGATTAGCTCTTAGAGCTTTCCGGTAGCATCTGGGATTTTCATTATATGGTATCATGTCATCAGCAAACAGTGACATTTTTAGTTCTTGTTTTCCAGTTTGGATTGCTTCCATTTTCTTCTCTGATTGCCAGAGCTAAGACTTCCAAACCTATGTTGAATAATAGTGATGTACATACTTGTCTTGTTCCTGATCTTAGCAGGAATTCTTTCAGCTTTTCACCATTGAGAACGATGTCAGCTGTGCATTTATCATATATGGCCTTATTATGTTGAGGTAATTTCCCTACATGTCCATTTTCTGGAGAGTTTTATCAGAAATGGGTGTGGAATTTTGCCAAAAGCTTTTTCTGAATTTATTGAGGTGATCGTATTGTTTTTATTCTTTAGTTTGTTGATGTGATGTATCACATTGATTGACTTGCAGATATTGAAGAATCCTTGCATCCCTGGGATAAATCCCAGTTGATCATGGCGTACAGTCCTTTAAATATATAGTTGGATTTGGTTTGCTAATACTTTGTTAAGGATTTTTGTATCTATGTTCATCAGTGACATGGGTCTGTAATTATTTTGTGGTATCTTTGTCTGGTTCTGTTATCAGGGTGATGGTGACCTTATAAAATTAGCTTGGGATTATTCCTTCATCTGCAATTTTTTTTTGGAAAATTTCAAAAGAATAAGTGTTAACTCTTCCCTGAATGTTTGGTGGAATCTGCCTGTGAAGCCATCAGTATCTGCACTTTCATTTTTTGGAAGTTTTTTAATCACAACTTCAATTTCAGTACTCGTGATTGGCCTATTTATGCTTTCTGTTTTTTCTTGATTCAGTCTTGGAAGTTTCTACCGCTGTAAAAATCTGTTCATCTCTTCTAGGTTGTCCATTTTATTAGCATGCAGTTGCTTACAGTAATCTCTTATGATCCTTTGTATTTCTGTGTAACTTTTTTTCATTTCTAATTTTATTAATTTGAACCTTCTCCCTTTTTTTCCTGATGAGCCTGACTAAAGGTTTATCAATTTTGTTGATCTTTTCAAAGAACCAGCTTTTGGTTTTATTGATCTTTTCTATTGGTGTGTATGTATGTGTGTGTGTTTCATTTATTTCTGCTCTGATCTTCTACTAATTTTATGACTTCTTTCCTTCTACTCACTTTGGGCTTTCTCTGTCCTCCCTTCTCTAGTTGCTTTAAGTGTAAGTTTAGCTTGTTTATTTGAGATTTTTATTTTTTGAGTTAAGATTGTATTGCTATAAACATCCCTTTCAGAACTACTTTTGCTGTGCCCATAGGTTTTGGATTGCCATATCTTCATTGCCATTGGTTTCTAAGTATTTTTTGATTTCCTCTTTGATTTCTTCAGTGATCCACTTGTTGTTTAGTAGCATATTGTTTTGCTTCCAGGAGTTTGTGGGTTTTGCTGTTATTTTCTTGCAGTTGATTTCTAGTCTTATAGCATTGTGAGTTAAGTCAGACAAAGACAAATATCATGATATGTGAAATCTAATAAAAATGATACAAAAGTACTTATTTGTAAAACAGAAACAAAGTTACAGATTTCTTAGGTCACCATAGGTGGAAACTACGAGGGGGGATTGGAAGGGTGGGAATAAGATATACACACTACTATATAAAAAAATGATTAACAAGAACCTACTATATAGCACAGGGAAAATCTATTCAATAATTTGTAATAATCTATATAGGAAAAAAGAATGGATATATTTATATGTATGACTGATTCACTTTGTTGAACACTTGAAACTAATACAATCTCTTAAGTCAACTGCTTCAAGAAGAACTTTAAAAAATTTCCTAGGGGATGCATTTAGAAGTCTGATAGGTTCCCATGGCTGCCTGTATTTTATTTCCCTTAATTAATCTCTTAACTTTATTAAAGCTTTATGTAGATTAAAAAAATAACAAGTATTAGTGAGAATGTGGAGAGAAGGGAATTCTTGTGAACTGTTGGTGGAAACACAAATTATGCAGCCACTATGGAAAATAGTATGGACGCTTTACTAAATTAAAATTAGAACTACCATATAATCCAGCAATTTAGCCACTAGGTATTTTTTTCAAAGCAATTGAAAACACTAATTCAATTCTATAAACATACGCCCATGTTCATTGAAACAATATTTTCAATGGCCAAGATGTGGAAGCAACCTAAGTGTCCATTGACAGATGAATAGATGAAGAAGATGTTGACAGATAGATGATAGAGAGTTGATAGATAGAGAGATATATAGATGATAGATGATAGAGAGATATATAGATGATATATAGAGAAAAGATAGATAGATAATAGATACTATTCTGCTTTAGAAACAGGAAATCTTGCCATTTACTACAAGATGAAAGGAATCTGAGGGCATTATACTAAATGAAATGTCAGACAGAAAGACAGCCATCATATCATCTCACTTATATGTGAAATGTAAAAGCAACTGCAGCAATAAAAACCAAGATCTTAGAATAACAAACAGATTGGTGGTTCTCAGAGGTGGAGGGTGAAGGTGGAAGAAATGAGTGAAGGGGTCAAAAGGTACAAACTTCTATTTATAAAATAAATAAGTCATGTAACATACAGCATGGTGACTATAGTTCATATTGTATAGCGTATTTGATAGTTGCTAAGAGAGTAGATCTTACAAGTCCTCATCACAGGGAAAAACATTTTAGTAACTACATGTAGTGAGGGATGTTGACTTATTGTGGTGACAATGTCACACTATATACAAACATTAAATCATTATGTTTTATACCTGAAACTAATATAATGTGATATGTTAGGTATACCTCAATAAAGCAATAATAAAGCACACGTAATAACCTTAAAAATTGCCTGGATAATAACATATTTTAATGCAACCATTATAAGTTAGAACTGTTAATGTATCAGGATTCTTCAAAGATACATCAGACATATTTTGTATCATCATGATATGAGATTTTATATTAAGATTTATAAATTAAAACATATTGTGACCAGTTATTTTGATTGCACAGTACATTTTATGATGCAAGCAGAAACAAATTTTTGCTTTTCCAATAAGCTCACTTAATAATTATTTTTGCCCTGGGATGTAATCTCATGTATGTCCCATTGCTTTCCCAGTAATTGTTAAATAATTAAAGTCATTTACTCGCTTTGAAACATTAAATAATACAGTTCAGTTGTCATAACTGAAACCTGTAACCTCTAATTTAAATTTTCTCTCATCGCAGAGCTTGGACTTATGTCATGTAAAGAAGTAGACGATTTTCTTTCCCTCATTTCATCTCCTTCCAGACCCTCCACTCCTTATTTCTTACTTCTTTATGAATTTATTTATTCATTTTTTTAAGTATAGTTGATTTACAATGTTGTGCTAGTTTCTGCTATACAACAAAGTGACTCAGTCACACACAAATATAGCATTCTTTTATTAAATATTTTTTTCCATCAGGGTCTATCCCAGGAGATTGGATATAGTTCCCCGTGCTGTACAGCAGGACCTCATTGCTTATCCATTCTAAATGTAATAGTTTGCATCTACTAACTCCATCTTCTCTGTTCAGCCAGCTTCCTCCCCCCTTCCCAGCCATACCTTATTTTTGAACCTTGGAGAAGCTTAAGGTGAAGAGGGTACAGACTGATGTATCTGTTGGGTTGTGATGGGCCCTTGGAATTCTTGGGGTCTGGCTAATGTAAAAACTAACTTCACTTTCATGAGACGTGTTTGAAGGTTGCCTATGCTTAATTGTTTATAATTCATTGCTCATCCAGTTAGCTCTCTTGGGGATTAAATATTTGATATTGTAGTTTAAAACTAGTGATGCAATAAGAATGTTTAGTGTTATTACAAGTTTCTTAAAACAAAAATGAAATAGTTCAGTTTTATTATACATATTATACATAAACATATGTTCTCCTAAAAATCAAAATGCCAAGGAACATTGGTTTAAAAGCTATTGTTACCTTTAATTCCTCAATCGTCACTTTTCCCATCCCTCTCTTCTCTCCTTAGCCAAGTGTATTTTATTATTTGGTGAGTCATCTTCAAGACCTTTTTCTATACATACATATAGGAATTTTAATATAATATAAATCTGTTCTGTTACTTGATTTTTTGAATCTGCCACTTCTTAGAGATTCTTACATAATACATTTAGATCTAAATCATCTCTTTAATTACTACACAGTATTCCAAATCTCTCAGTTAGTAGCTTTACTTTAAAAGGGAGATTGCTAAGTGATTTTCAAAAGCATTCCCAGATATTCGTACATCTTATATTATAATTATGAGTTACTTTCACTCCCTCTTCAACTGAATTTCATTGATCTTTGATATTTTCTTCATATGAGTGTCTGTATGATATCCTACGGAGTTATGTTTTCAGGCACTACTCTGATCATTTCTATATAAATATACCTATATATGTGTGTATATATATATATATATACACATATATATACATTGTTATCATCACTTTTAAAAATTACAAGTTCCTCTATTTATAATGAATGTTTAAAAAGTTAATGTGAATAAAAACTTCCATAGGATCCTTCTGTGTTAAAATTACCCAAATGAAGTTCCCGTTGTGGCTAAATGGGTTAAGAATCTGACATAGCGTCCATGAGGATGTGGGTTCAATCCCTGACCTTGCTCAGTGAGTTAGGGATCTAGCCTTGCCGCAAACTGTGATATAGGTCACAGATATGGCTTGGATCTGGTGTTGCCTTGGCTGTGATATAGGTCTGCAGTTGCAGCCCTTATTTGACCCCTAGACTGGGAACTTCCATTTGCCACAGGTGCACAAGCTGAAAGAAGGAAAGAAAAAAAAATTAACCACAATATTGCTGTTATCTAATTTAAAACTGCAAGAAAGACATATATTTGTGAATCTTGAAGGTTTTCGTATCTTCTACTTTCTAAATTTTAAGTTCATTTTTAGACTTAGCGATCACAGTTCTGACTCTCAAATTTATATCTCCAGCCTGAATTTGCACATCCAACTCTCCATTTATGTATTTAACTGCCTCCTTCACTCCTTAACTTGAATGTCTAGGAAGCACCTCGCATTTAGTGTCTCCAAAACCAAAGTCCTCCTGATCTTTTCCTTTCACACCTCCTTATCCCACAGTCTCCCCATCTCAATTAAGGACCACTGTATGCTCAATGAAACATTTTAAAGTTTCTCTTGAACTCTATCTTTGTCTCACAACATATAGGAAATCCACCTGAAAATCCTCTCAAAATGTATCCAAGTTTCACTCCTAGTAGCCACATTTCCTGCCTCCATCATCTCTCACAGTGATCGTTGCAATAGGCTCTCATCTTCTATTCTGGCCCCAAGTTCTGTCACAGAGCATTCTTTAAAATATCAGTTTATAGCCTTTCTCTTCTAAGAACTTCTAATGTATCTCCATCTGACTCATTAAGAATCCAGATTCCCTAGAATGGTCTGCATGATTTTAACGAATTTTGGACTCCTGAAAATTTTCTGACTTGATCTTCATCTACTCACCTCACTCCCTCTACCCCAATCACATTTGGTCTCACTGATGCTTCTAGAAAATTAGAAATTAAGCCATGAGGTGGAGCAGTCCTGCTCCTACTCTTTACCCTTCTCTATCTTTCTCCTTGCAACAACTTATTCTTAAGGCCACGCCTGTCATCTACTTCAAGCCTTTATTTAAATAATATCACCTTGGTAGTTCATCTCTGATATCAGGAACAAGACAAGGATGTCCACTCTCACCACTTTTATTCAACCTAGTTTTGGAAGACCTAGACATAGCAATCAGAGAAGGAAAAGAAATAGAGGGAATACAAAGTGAAAGGAAGGAGGAAAATTGTCACCATTTCCAGATGATATGATAACTAGACAGAAAATACTAAAGACACCACCAGAAAACTACTAGAGCTCATCAATGAATCTGATACAGTTGCAGGATACAAAATTAATATACAGAAATTTGTTGCATTTCTATACATTAACAAAGACCTCTCAGAAGGACAAATTAGGAAGCAATCCCATTTACCTTTATATCTGAATATCCAACTTAAGGCTGACTTCTCAAATTAGCTAAGACTCCTTTTCTGGTTTCTGGTTTTCTCCTTAGTATTCTTGACTTTTAAATATACTTAATTTTTCTAATATATATATTTTTTATCCACTACAATATAAGTTTCCTGACAGCAAGGACTTTGGTCGGTTTTGTTCATTTATCTATGGTATCTAAAACTGAGCTTGGAACATAGATTAGTAAATAATTAATCAATGGGTAATGATCCAATGAATGAATTTACTCTTCTCCACTTGATGAATCCAAAATGTATATATGCATGTGTATTGGTAATCTAGTGCTATTTAATATTAACTCATCATTATCCATGAAAATGCAAATTAAAAGAACACAGTAACAATATTTTTCTTTAACTTCAAAAAATAGCAAAAAGAGAAAAAGAATGATAAAACCCACGCTGATGACAGTGTGGGAAAAACAGTACTCTCTTACATTTCTTGTAGGAGAGTTTAAATCAAAACTTTTAAAAATGTGCTTTCCTATTGACCCACGTATTAAACTTCAAGGAAAGAAAGCATGTTAAGGATATAGTCATGGTATTTGCAGGCATTTCTTTTGGCCATGCCCTAGGGCGTGCAGAAGTTCCCAGGACAGGGGAGGACCCTGGGCCACAGCAGTGACCTGAGCCAGAACAGTGACAAAGCGGGATCATTAACCTGCTGAGCCATGAGGGAACCCCTGAAAATCTTTATTTCTACTTGTATTAGATCCAGAAAGGTTTATATTTGTAATATATTTGAAACAACTATTTTTCCAAAAAGAATTAGTAATATTTATTCCATGTTTAAGATGGAGTGTGGTGCACTTACTGACAATAATTCTGTGAAGAGTTCCTGTCATGACTCAGCAGAAACGAATCTGTTGCATCCACGAGGACGCAGGTTCAATCCCTGGCCTTGATCTAGTGGGTTAAGGATCCTATGTTGCCGTGAGCTGTGGTGCAGGTCACAGATGCAGCTAGAATCTGGTGTTGCTGTGGCTGTGGCGAAGGCCAACAGCTACAGCCCTGATTTCACCCCTAGTCTGGGAAGCTCCATATGCCTTGGGCGCAGCCTTAAAAAGACAAAACACACACACACACACACACACACACACACACACACACACACACAAAAGAAGAAAATAATGCTGTGAAAGATTAAGTCATACCATTGGAAAATATTTCCATATATTGGATGAATCAAAGCAAGTTAAAAAATTATTTTATACAGTCTTCTCCTTAAAATACCATAGACCAATAGTTTCTGTCTCTCAATGGTTAAATTTCCCCTGATTTTAATCTTACAATAGGTAAAAATAAATACCTCTCTAACAAGCAAAACCCATGTCTGCTAGAATAATGACAATGCTCTTGATGCCAGTGAGTTTTAGTGTATTGACAAAATATATTATTATGCTATGATTTGTTTTCCACTTTTAATTAAAATGACTGTTTACTAATAACCTGATTTCTAGTATAATTTTAGCATTGAATGCCTGGCCTATTTGAATTCACGCATTTTTTAAATAAGAATTAGTGAGAAATTCCAGTGTCAGTCTTTATGTGTTATTTAACACAGTTGAATGATCCTCATTGAAATTTCTCCACATCTTGTCTTCCAAGACATTTCATGGTCTAACTTTCTCTCTTCTTGACCTTTTATTTTCTGTAGCTTTTTCCTTCTGTCTCCCTCATCACAAATGTTCCCCCAAAGTCCACCCTTGAGCCTTTCCCTTCTTTCTCCTTCTCTCCAACGGTAATAGACTTTATTCATTACTCACTCATTCATTATATGTTCTTTTAAAACATATTTATTACTTAAAGGTTCCAGGCGCTGTGCTTGAAGCTGGAATACAATTGCGATTAATTCAGACTTACTACTGTGAACTGAATTGAGTCCCCCTAAAATGCATACATTGGAACCCTAACCCCAATGTGATAGTATTTGGAGATGGGGCTTTTGGAAAATAATTTGGTTTAGATGAAGGTGGGACCCTTATAATGAGATCAGTGCCTTTTTAAGAATAAATACTGGAAAGATTGCTCCTTCTCTCTGTCTTTCTCCCCACACAGCAAGAAAAGGCCATGTGAAGACACAGCAGGAAGGTGGCCATTCAAACAAGAGTTCTCACCAGACACCAACCATGCTGACATTTTGGTCTTGGACTTCCGGTCTCCAGAATTTTAAGTAATAAGGTGTTTAAGTCATCCAATCTCTGGTATTTTGTTGTGGCAGCCTGAGGCAACTAACACAGGTTTGGGTACTAAGAAGTGAGAAGATGCTGCAAAAAAGCACCTAAACATGTGGAAAAAGCTTTGAAACAGTCAGTAGAGGTTATTGCTTTTGAGAGCTGCATCCATGACATATGGAAGTTCCCAGGCTAGTGGTCAAATCAGAGCTACACCTGGCAGCCTACACCTCAGCCACAGCAATGTGGAATCCGAGCTGCGTCTGTGAGGTACACCACAGCTCAAGGCAACACCAGAACCTTAACCCACTGAGCAAGGCCTGGGATCAAAACCGCATCCTCATGGATTCTGGTCGGGTTCATTAACCACTGAACTACAAAGGGAACTCCCAAGTAATTCTTTCACAGCATAAATCAGATCACCTTAGTCCTCTGCTCAAAATTCTCCTGAGACTTCTCACTTCATCCTGAGTGAAAGCTTAAGCCCATCAATCAGCTTTCCTGTTCCTTCATTTCTAATCTCTTCCCCAGCCCCACTCCCTCCCCCTGTTTTTAGTCATTCTCCCATGGGCTAGGCACTGTCTTCCATCAGAGGCATTTGCAATTGCTGTTCTCCCTCTCAAATTCTCCTCTTTAAGTCTTTCCAGAACAGTGTCTGACCCACTTAGCCACTCGATAAAGATTTTTTGACTGAATTAAGAAATCAGAGGCTTCTTAATTGCAGCACTATTCACAAAAGCCAAGACATGGAAACAACCCAAATGTCCATCAACAGATGATTGGATTAGGAAGATGTGGTATATATACACGATGGAATACTATTCAGCCATAAAAAAGAATAATGTCATTTGCAGCAACATGAATGGAATTAGAGACCCTCATACTGAGTGAAGTCAGAAGGAGAAAGACAGATACCATATGATATCACTAATATCTGGAATCTAATATACTGCACAAATGAAGCTTTATGCAGAAAAGAAAATCAAGGACTTGGAGAACAGACTTGCAGTTGCCAAAATGGTGGGGGAGGGAATGGGATGGTAGGGGGGTCTGGGGCTAATAGTTGTAGACTGTTGCCTCTGGGCTGGAAAAGCAAGGAGATCCTACTGTATAGCATTGGGAACTATGTCTAACCACTTGTGATGTGTAACCCTGTCACCACACTGTACAGCTGGATATAATGTAAAAAATAAAAAAATTAAAAAAAAAGAAATCAGAGGCTTTCCCAAAAAAGTAACATTTTATCCAAGATCAGAAAAATAATCAGAGGACTAAAGATGAAATGTGGGTGGAGGGTTGATTACGGAAGAGAGGTCCTGGCAAGGGAACGGCATGTGCAAAGATCATGAGGCAGGAGTGAGCATGTCTTCCATATATTTGAGGAACATCAAAGAGGTAAGAAGTAAAAGTAAAACTGGAGGGAAAAATAGAAGCAGGATTATATAGGGGGATAAAATTAATATGTAGGAATGCATGTTATACTTTTCTAAATATGATTTTTATTAATTAAATTATCATTTCCCCGGACAACAAAGCATTAAATATTTGAAGTATTCTCTAATTTTCCTTTTCAATGTATTTAGTCATTTGATCCTATATATCTGATGATCTCTCTTTCCAGTTACTCTTGTTTTTATCCCTACCACTGGTTCTTTAATTCACGTCTGCATTTCCTTTCCCTAGACTGTTTAATACCATTGATGCTTCACTGCTTAAAGGTCTTTCTTTACCTAAAGCATACACAACAGGTTCTGATAGAATTTTTATTTTTTTTAATTCTCCTTTCTGTCCCTTCTAACTCACCAAACTTCAGTGATTCTACTCTTTCCTAAGTTAAGACTCCTGATTTTTGAATTCAAAATCCATCAGCAAACATTCTCAACCTACATATCTGACACAACTCCTCTACCACACTGCATATGCCAACAAAACAAGATTTTCCTAAACTCTAATATACCGTAGGAGAATTTCCCAAATATGTAATGTATTTCATCCATAAGCCATTCATTGAACCATATTTATTGAGCCTATCCAGGCCATTATGTGTATTGTTCAAAATATCTGAAGCCCTATTTTCCACTTCCGTCTGTTAAATTGCTGCACATTTATCAAGAATTTTCTCAAGTAGCTCCCCAGCTACTTTATAAGGCCAGCTTTAGTCATCCTACTGAAAATAACATTTCCAGTCTTTGAATCCCTGTAGCATTTTTCTTCTCTCTATATTATAATCTGATTTTCATGTAGCAATTTAATTTATTGATTGAACAGTTTTAGTGAGCATAAAGTTATACTGCAAACGAAATTTCAAAGCAGATGTAAAACTTCATTTTTCCATTGTTCTTATCAATATTAATCTTCTTGTCTTACCCCTCACCGCAAGTGTCAAAGATCTTGAAACATGGGTTATATATTATTCTTTCCCTCCATTCTTGGGGTAATTATGACCATGACTTGCATATAAATAAAAAACTAATAAATGAGTTTTGAACTAAATTAATTACACATATCCTGGATTGAAATAGTTAAATATATAATATATTGAGGTATATTTGATTTACAATATTTTATAAGTTTCAGGTATACAACACAGTGATTTGAAATGTTAAATAATGTAATATAAAATATGTTTATATATAAGAATTATTTCAGAGTCTCACTTAGTCACCAAAAGTATGTCTTATAGGCTCCATTTATAATGCATTTATAAGAGCAAGTGAAGCTCTTTACAATAGGCTAGTTCTACTCTTCTGACCATAAAATAAATAAGTCAAAGGCCTTCTATGCTGAACAGCTAACTTAAGCAATGGCTCAAAACTAATAATTACTACCTTGAAATAATTATTATCATCTCCTGGGGAGATTTTGAAACTCTAAATGCCCAAGATATATTTCAAATCAATTAAATCAGAATCTCTGCAGACAGTATAGAGGCATCAAAGTATAAAAAGAATAATGCACTCTGACCAAGTAGGATTTATTCTATTAAAGTCTTTCACCCATTCTAGTTTCTAATTTCGTTCTTTCATTTCTAATCTCTTTCTTTCACCCATTCTAATTGACCAAGTCAACTAGAAATGAAAGGTAACATCCTCAAATTGAAAAAAAAAGTCTATTAAAAACCCTGCAATAAGATAATGATGAAATCAAAATGCTTCCTTCCAGAATGATTTTTTTTTTCTTTTTAGGGCCGCACTCTTGGCATATGGAGGTTCCCAGGCTAGGGGTCCAGTTGGAGCTATAGCTGCCAGCTTACACAACAGCTGCAGCAACATCAGATTCATGCTGAGTCTGCAACCTACACCACAGCTCACAGAAACGCCAGATCCTTAACCCACTGAGTGAGGCCAGGGATCAAATCCGAAACCTCATGGTTCCTAGTCAGATTTGTTTCCACTGTGCCATGATGTGAACTCCTCAAATTATTTTTAAAAGAAAAGAATATTTTCTTTTGTCACTTTTATATAGTATTGGAAGTCTTAGTCTCTACAATAGGGTGAATATAAAAATCAAAAGCATATAGATTAGAAAAGAATAAATAAAATTCTTATTTCCAAAGGAAATAATTATCTATGTGGTAAATACCGAATAACCTATAACAAATTTAGAACTAGTAAGCAAGTTCAAAAAGATAGCATTATACAAGGTGACCACACAAAACTCAGTCATAATTTGGTATATTAGCAATGAATAAATGAAATAAAATTTTAAATATAATGCAATTTAAAATCACTCCAAAAATGAAATAATGCATAGAATTTAAAAATGGATAATGTCCATATGCAAAATATGATAAATGCTGAGGAAATAAACTATACCTAAACAAATGTCAAGGTATACCATGGTTATAGAAGACTCAACATAGAAAAGATGTTAATTACCCTTAAATTGTTATATAGGCTAATTGCAATTTCTATCAAAATTCAAGCAGCTATTTATTTGAAATACAGATAAGCTGATTCTAAAATCCCTATGAAAAGGTAAAAGAAGTAGTATAGGTAAAATAACTCTTAGAAGGAAGAATAAAGCTGAAAGAAGCATATCATTCAATTTTAAGACTGTCCAGCCATACTAATTAAGAGAATAGGGTATTGAAGGAGAAACAGACTTATTGATCAACGAAATAAACATGGGCTTATACAAATATACTTATTTTTAACAAATTACAAAAGTAATTCAATGAAGAAAGTGATTTTTTTTTCGACAAAACTTCTTCTTTTCTTGCCCCTTTTTTTATGGCCACACTGCAGTATATGAAAGTTCCCAGGCTAAGGGTCAAATCAGAACTACAATCGCTGGCCTACACCACAAACACAGCAACACCATATCAGAACTGTGTCTGCAACCCACACAACAGCTCATGGCAACACTGGATCCTTAACCCACTGCACAAGGCTGGGGATCGAACCCACATCCCCATGGATACTAGTCGGATATGTTTCTTTTGTGCCATGATGGAAACTCCCAGGGCAGTATTTTTAATGATTTATTTTGAAACTATTGAATTTTCATAGGCAAAAGTTTGAATTTGACCTAAATTTCACCCTACATATAATTTAGAAAACCTAGTAGAAAATATTTGTGACTTAGAGTTAGATGAAGAGTTATCGGAAATGACACCAAAAATGTAATCTAGAAAAAAATTAACAAAGTGCATGTCATCAAAATTTAAAAATATATTTTCTTTAAAACATCCTATTAAGAAAATGAAAGCTAAGCTACAAACTGGGAGGTAGTATTTACACAACACATGATAAATCAAAGGAATTATATATAGAATACATACAGAAAATATATTTTACCCAAAAGGGTATGCAGATAGGAAATAATTACATAAAAAGATGTTCTACATCAAAAAAAGGCAAACTAGAGCACAAATTAGAGCCAATAGAATATAATACGTAAAACAAACAAAATGGCTAAATAAAAAATACTGACAATACCAAGTGCTGAAAATGATGCAGAGCAGCTATTTCTCTCTAATGCTGGTAGGAATGGAAAATAACATAGAGAGTCTGCAGAACATTTTGGCAGTTTCTTACGAAGTTGTATCTGCACTTACATTACCCAGGAATCACTTCTTTGCGTACATTTGTTCTAGAGAAGTAAAAACTGTTATCCATCCAAAACTCTGAACACAATTGTTCATAGCAGCTTTGTAATAGATGAAAACTGGAAAGAACCCAAATGTCTTTCAGTAAGCGAATGGATACACAAACTGCGACACGTACCATGAAATATTACTCAGTTGTTAAAGAAGTAAACACATACCAGCTGAGATGAATCTAAAGGTATTGTGCTGAGTGGGAGAAAAAAAAGCCAATCTCAAAATGTGACCACACATTTTATAATTATATTTATAATTCTTTCTAAATGAAAAAAAAATTGCTTGAAGAGAGAGTAGCTAAGTTTAGGGTTGGAGTAGGGTCTGATTATAAAGGAAAAGCAAGGAGAAATTTCTTTCTGGCAATGGAAAATGTGTGTATCATGGTTGTGGTGGTGGTTAAACAAATATACACATGTGATAAAGTTTCGTTGCACTGAGCTCTAAAAACATAAGAGCATGTAAAAACTGGTGGACTACAAATAAAGCTTGGAGTTTAGTTAATGGTGTTATGCCAATGTCAACTTCTTGGTTTTAGAAATATACTTTGGTTGCCAAAGATGTCATCACAAAGGAAACACGGGCGAAAGCTACATGGAAATTCTCTACTATTTTTGAAACTTACTGAGCCAAATGTCTACAAATAAAAAACAAAAACAAAAACGAGGCTCCCACTCTGACGAAAGGTAGGTTATATGGGCCAGAGATAACAAGGGTATTCTTCCCCTCACGGGGCTCACAGCAAAGCAATGTTGGACCTTTAGCTAAAATAGTAAACACAGGAGAAGAAGCAATTTTGAGAGTGGAATTTTGGAAATGCCTGAGAATTCAAATGCCAGTTGACTTCTCAGTATAAGTACAGGAAATAGTTGACTGGAAGTAAAGTTCAGAAGGAAAGATGAACATATAAGTTTGGGAATCATCAGCATAGGATGAGATTATCACGAGAAGATGAAAGGTGACCTAGAAAAGTGCCCTCCTCTTCAGCTGCATATCTACACTAGCTTGAGCTGGTGTCTCCTCTCCTTTACTTAAGGTACTGGTGCTGTGACCAAGGTCACAAACTCAAATGCCAAAAAAGAGCATAAATACGTGATATGAACCTGGCAGATAAAAGATAGACAACCAAGGGGACCCTGGAGAGTGGAAAGAAACCTGCTTTGCTCAAAGTCATTAAGTTCAAATTTCGGGCAAACTCATTTGCGCTAGCCAAACAGAAAAAAAGGTTGCAGCCAGATTCTGCAAAGAGCTTAATGTTTGCAACTTCTGTCAGGCACGCAGTTGACTAGGTTACTACTCTTTAGTTAAATGATGACACATTCACTATACGAGTTTTATGATTAAGTTTTGAACCTAGTCTTCTACTCTGCTCTCCAGTGGCAGGCAATTAAATTTTCCTTAAATGTTGCCAAGTGTCTCTCTGGTATTCAGATTTTGCCTTGGGTTGATAACTATTCACCTGAACTTGTCATTCTCTCTCTTCAATTAAAATAAAGTGGCTCTAAGTAAAGCATTCCCAATTCATACTACTTACCACTTTCCTTTCCATCGATTTCCATAAATAATTACATAGCCAATGTGTCTTTTTCCACCAGCACTGGGCTCCAGTTCACTGTGTCCCAGTTATCACTGGTGATAATTTTAACAGTTGTCAAATGGCAAAGACTTACCACCAGCAATAGTGTCCTCATTGCTGGGTAGTTTTATAAACAAATGACCAGTTTATATGACCATATAATACTAATGTTTTCTTCATTAGTCCTCATTTTGTCTTAATTCAATAGGCATCATACACCACAATTCATGGCAACACCGGATCCTTAACCCACTGATCAAGGCCAGGATTCGAACCTGCAACTTCATGGTTCCTAGTCGGATTCGTTAACCACTGAGCCATGACGGGAACTACAATATTAATTTCTGTTCTTCTTCCACTTGACTTAAACCCCAACACCCAAATGCACAGGAAAACACATCACACACACACACACACACACACACACACACACACACACACACACTCACTCAGTGACAGGTACCTTATTTTCTCATAGGAAATGTTTTTGATTTTGTTTTGTTTGTTTGTTAGTATTTATTTTCAGCTCTGAACCCCACAGTCCTAGGATAGAAACTGAAGTTTCACAATCACTGCTAAGATAGAAGGTGAAGTTTCACTTTGCAGAACAGGAGAAGTAAGAACACACAATTATTTATCTGAAATAGTAAAAACAAGAGTTTTGAGTGTGGGAACTGTGCTGTTGGCAAACCAGCAGGAAGGGAATTAAAATTTACTCAGAAAGTATTTTCCAGATGCTGTGCTTGGCACTTTTCATGTGCTATGATGACATCAGTCTTTAGCAATAATCCAGTGAAGTAGAAATCATTATAACTCAGTTTACAGGAAAGAATACTGAGACTTGAAAGCAGTATGTGAACTGCTCAAGGACGAGATATCAAATCACTGTGTAAGAGCTGAGCTATAAGCTTAGACCAGTCTCTTTCCTGAGACTGTGCCTCTTTATCTTATTATCAAATTACAGAGAAAAATTTTTGGAGAGGTCTTTATTAATGGTACTGTTTGGGCCATGCTGAAACAGTGTCTCTGTTTCAGCTTACTGTCTTTGGAGGAGTAAATAAACCCTTCAAAATGCTTCTTTGCTCCTAGTAGGCACTTTCTCTAGTCATCTTATATGAGGAATTTTCAAATGCTCATTTGCAATTGAGAAAATTAAGACAGATCCTAAGTGAGCAGATTTAGAAACCTAGGTTCTGTGTTTATTTTTAAAACTTAAAATATACAAGTATTTGGGGTCTGTGGACTTCAAATGTGGTTAAAATTGCTTACCTTATTAAAACACATTTTCAGCTAGATATTAGCAGTTAGAGTGATTCACAAGTATAATAATAACATGGCATTTCTAAAGTCTGATGTAAACAAGCCATATAGTGCTTTAATATAAATCTGTTCTCTTCTGAAGTCCATGAGTGGTGCCTGTGAAGAGCAAAGAGGAGTTAGTGGGTAGATGTGTGTTGTAGTGGGCTGCTTGCTTCTTCTGCAAACTTAATCTCTTTTCTAGAAGTTTGGTTAACTTTTATGATCTGTCTACTTCTTAACGAGGCCTGGAGAGATTAAAATGACATTTTGATGAGAAATCGCATAAATTTTGCTAAATTTACCATTATTGAAGACTTTCTCCTTCTTAATATACTCCTCCACTCTGCAACACTTTAATTAATTTCAGTGTATAGTATTAAGGAAAATGAGAACAAATCTTTTCCATATTACCATGATGAATATTTTAGAGACATGTTGTTTTAATTTTTTAAAGCTAAGTTTTATTGATTCCATTCAATAAAGAACACTTTAATAAGAAAAGAATTAGCCATGTTGAGACACTATTCTGTAACCATCACAATAAACAGTGAGGAAAACCAAAATGCCTGCTAGCTCTAATTTTATTATATTTTGCTTATATGGATTAGAAATCAGAATTCACCACTTGTTTCCTTCAGAAATTAATTTAAAGAAAATTAAAATGTGATCCTTTTTTGAATAAATTATTGTATTTAAGAACATTAACTCTTTTTCTGCAGCATGTGCCTAGTATGTCATAGTCGTGCACACTCAAGGATTCTGATGAGAAAAACTTTTAAATCACAGTTGTTACACATTGGTCAGTTAACCAAAAAATAACACAACAAAATAAAAATTCTCAATTAGCATAACCTAGCTTTGCCCTCCAGGTAATTTTATTTATCTTCTTAAATCTATATGCATGGGGAAACTGGACTGCTTAGAAAGAATCCTTCTTGCTACAGTCAAAATGTCACCTGAAATCTGCCAAGCATCCCTGACCTGGAACTTGATAGCTTTAATGCTCAGCCAAAGTTATGTAAGATTTTTGAAACTTTCACTTATTTGACACAGAAAATTTTGCTTTGACTTCCTCAAACCTGTGCCTTATATAACAACTCCTTCTGGTTTGTTCTTCATCATAAGACTTGAGTTTGCTTCCAATGGAAAATTTAATTGCTAAATTTTATACATATGTATATATGTCATATTAAAATATTTTAAAAATTATGTAGTATCATGCTATTATTAATATTAATAGTACATATAAAATTATACACATAATTCCAAAACATATAATTTAAATAAAATAACTACATAATGATTATTTTATGCACTGCCATTTTATGTATACATATATGTAATTGTGTAATGTGTGTATATCTTTCAAATGAAAAAAGAAAGATAACATATATTAATTGTTATATATAAGATCCTTACTAATTTTAGATGAATAAATGAAAGACTATGAGGAACACATTTTATAATCTCTGTTTTTAAATAAAAAACCTGAAGTTTATGGAGTTTCCATTTGGCTCAGCAGGTTAAGGACACAAAGTTGTCTCTGTGAGGATGTAAGTTCAATCTCCGGCCTTGCTCAGTGGATTAAAGATCCAGCATTTCCACAAACTGCAGTGTAGGTCACAGATGTGGCTGGGATCCAGTATTGCCATGGCAGCTGCAGTTCTGATTTGACCCCTTGCCTGAGAACTTCCATATCTCATAGGTGTGGCCATATAAAGAAAAAAGAAGGAAGGAAGGAAGGAAAGAAAGAAACTGAAGCTCAGAAAGCCTGAAAAAGATGAATCTAATCATCTAATCAGTTAGAATAAGATCCTTATTTGAGGATATAAATCAATTTGATTTTAAAAACTTATCAAATCAAGTTATATAACATATAATAGGTTGGATTATATACATTCAGAGACCCGAGCAGAAGAAAAGCAATTACAGAAATTAAAAACATATAAGAAAAAATGTGCTGTGTGTAAGACAGAGACTGCTCATTCTGCATTAGAACTTTATTTAAATAATATTCAGAGTTCCTGTTGTGGCTCAGCATGTTAAGAACCTGACTAGTATCCACAAAGATGCTGGTTTGCTCCCTGGCCTCCCTCAGGAGGTTAAGGATCCGGGATTGCTTTGAGCTGCCTTGTGGAGGTTCCCAGGCTAGGGGTCTAACAGGAGCTGTAGCCACCATCCTACACCACAGCCGCCAGCAACACCAGATCTGAGCCACGTCTTTGATCTACACCACAGCTCACTACAACGTGGGATCCTTAACCCACTGAGTGAGGCCAGGGATGGAACCTGCAACCACATGGTTCCTAGTAGGATTCGTTTCTGCTGCACCAAGAGGGGAACTCCAATAAATATTTATTGAATATCTGTTACAGTTCAAGTAATATGCTAGCCTTAATAAATATGTCAGTAAATCAAATTATTCATGTCCTCTGCACATTGTTGAGCATTGAATAGCCCTCAACCAAATTGTCTAAAAGCCAACAGTTGCTAAATTAACTTTTAAAATTCATTCATACTGGAGTTCCTGCTGTAGCTCAGTGGTATCCGTGAGGATGCAGATTGGATCCCTGACCTCGCCCAGTGGTTAAGGATCTGGCATTGGCCTGAGCTGTGTTTTAGGGTCGCAGACGCGGCTCGGATCCCACATTGTTGTGACTGTGGTGTAGGCTGGCAGCTATAGCTCCTGTTCAGCCCCTAGTGTGGGAACTTCCACATGCTACGATTGCAGCCCCCAAAAGACCAAAAACGTAAAATAAAATCCATTCATACTATTTTCCAACTTTGAATTTCTTGGTAAATCCTATTGGCTTTACCTCCAAAACATATTCAGGCCTTGACCACTTCTCGTCATGGCCATCCCTACTTGATCCACACCCCTATCCTCTAGCCCCATAATTACTAGTGGCTTCCTAACTTAGCCCTCCTCTCTTGCTCATCTCCTCTCTCAATGTCTTTTCTCAACAAAGTAGCTACAGTAAGAATTGAGTGATATCCTTACTTATCTCTTAGAAAAGTTACTCCAACCTCCAGATGTTTTTTCCTTGCCTGCTCTACTATTTTCTGTACCATGCATCACAACTGGACATGATTTTTTTCCCTAATAATTCTCAAATAACTTGGAATACTCCCTGGCACATTGCAAGTATTCCACTCATACTCCTTTTGAAAGAGTATGGGTAATATATTTCTATTACAGTAATGCTAATAACATAGGATATTCATACAAACTATTAAGCTAAAATTAGATATATAAATAAAGATAAGGTAAGTATCTTCAAAATATTATTTTTGGGTATGCTTTGATATGGGTGATTTTATTTTCTTTTGTTTAATTTCCTATTTATTCCAATATTTTAAAATGAATGTGCATTAGCTAACTGGTTGGTAAAACAAAACAAAAAAAGAACAGCAGCAAAAATGCAAGATTCTTTTTAAATAAAGTAAAGTAGTTTGCAGAGTGGTAAAACACATAGAGATAAAAATTAGAAATAATGCACTTAGAGAACAGCAGCATATGTCTCTGTTAATAGCAATCAATCACTTCCCAGTATGGTTTGGGAATGAAGCCTCTTAATTAGAAGGGAGTAGAATTGTGGCCTTGATGTCAGTTTCAATAATTTTCTTTTACCATCACATTCCTGTGGCCCTTTTAGTCTCCCTTCTCATTTCTTCATTTTTTCCAGCCTATTACCAATGTCAGAGACTTCCACTCATGTAAAGAATTGTTAGTTTCTTTGACGTAGAGAACATCTGTTCTGTTTCCAGAAGGGAGCAACAGCTCTATTTCTAGTGTCCTGTTTTGGTTTCTAATTTTAATTTTATGAACCGTTGCTACATCTTGCATTTTCAGGAAGGGAAAACTTCTTGTACAACTTATTTGGAAGGTAAATGTACTCTGGGCTGAGTGACTGACTGTGACTATACATAAAATGTACATGGGGAAATATTCTCTTTCTTATATTGAATATCCCCCATAAATTCTTCCCTGATATTCTCCTTTTAACTAAAACTAGGGTTAGTTGAAAAGTCTACACTGGAAGAAGCACACGCTGAAGAAAAAAAAAGGTTTGACAAAGGAAAATCATCTTCTTGGAGAGTAGCACAATAAAACATGGGGCGGAAAAGTTTACAGCTTTACGTAGATAATTACCTTTGAGTCCTCAAATATATGAACGACTTCTTTTTAAAAATCCCATGAGATGATGAGGATTAATATACCAATTGTTATAAATCACATTTTGTAACTGAAGAAAATGCAAACTAGTTTTAGTTAAAAAGAGAAAAGTATCAATTAAATTGAATAATAAGAATCATTGACAGTGTAAACACACCTTAATTTCACTTTCACCAAAAAAAGAAAAAGTATTATTTCAGTGTAACCATTTGTCTACTTAAGCAAATTTGAGTATGATGATTTAGCATGTCTTTGGCATGATTAATAGTTTAGTGTTATATTATTGCCAACAAAATAGATTTTTGTTAACTCTTCTAGTACAAAATGTTTCTTTCACACCTATTCAATACATCATATGGCAAAATAAATTGCCGTCAAGCCAAATGGACCCAACAAACCATGTCTACTATAAATTATGTTTGTAGAAAATCCTAAGGTTAATGTTTATGCGTTTTCTTCCTTATGGGGAAAAATACTAACAGAAATCATTGTAAGAAAATTGAACTTCTTTTTGGGGGGGCGTGAAGGGATAGTATAAGACTTTCAGTCCTTATTGTTTTAATTTTTCATAGGTTTATTCCAAACTGTTTTATTATCTCTGTTGTCTTGGATGGTGAAAATGAAATCATTTTTGGCCATATCTGTGTCATGTGGAAGTTCCTGGGCAGGGATGGAACCACACCAGATTGGTAACCCAAATCGCTGCAGGAACAGCACCAGATCCTTAACTCATGTGCCACCAGAGAACTCTATATTATTACATATATTTATGTTACTCTGACAAATCTGATGACATTTTTCCTTCTAACTTTTGTGAATTTTTACCCTGCCTTGGTGCAAAGACTAAGATTTTCAACATAACGTTGCGTAGAAGTAGTGAGAAGGGATCACCTTTTATAAGCCAATCTTAAGATTTTTCCATTAAATTTGATGTTAGATGTATTTCTAATAGGTTCTCTTTATTGGATGGAGTAAAATTCTCACCTGTCTCAAATTCGCTGAGATTTTATAATTATGAGTGTTGAAATAGGTCAAATGTGAAATGCAAATCAAAACTACTATGAGGTACCACCTCACACTAGTCAGAATGGCCATCATTAATAAGTCCACAAATAACAAATGCTGGAGTGAGTATGGAGAAAAGGGAACCCTCCTGCACCGTTGGTGGGAATGTAAGCTGGTACAACCAATATGGAAAACACTATACAGGTACCTTAGAAAACTATACATAGAACTACCATATGAACCAGCAATCCCACTCTTGGGCATATAGCTGGATAAAACTTTCATTGAGAAAGACACATGCACCTCATGTTCATTGCAGCAATATTCAAATACCCAGAACATGGAAACAACCTAAATGTCCATTGACCGATGATTAGATTAAGACGATGTGGTATATACACAAAATGGAATACCTGCAGAAAGCTCTTTACAACTTTTTACATGTTTTTATTTTTTTGTTTGTTTTGTTAAAAAAAATTATTATACCTGATTTACAATGTTCTGTCAATTTCTGCTATATAGCAAACTGACCCAGTCATACATATATATATATACACACACACACACACATATATATATATATATATATATATATATATATTCTTTTTTTTTCACATTATCTTCCATCATGTTTCATCACAAGTGATCAGATATAGTTCCCTGGGCTATACAGCAAAGTCTCATTGCTTAACCACTCCAAATGCAAGAGTTTCTCCATCTACAACCCCAAAATCCCAGTCCTTCCCCCTCTCTCGCCCTCCCTCTTGGCAACCACAAGTCCGTTTTCCATGTCCATAAGTTTGTTTCTTTCCTATAGAAAGGTTCATTTGTGCCAAGTATTAGATTCCAGATATAAGTGATATCATATAGTATTTGGATTTCTATCTCTGACTTAGACTTCACTTGGCATGAGAGTCTCTACTTCCATCCATGTTGCTGCAAATGGCATTATTTTGTTCTTTTTTATGACCTAGTAGTATTCCATTGTATCTATATATATATACCACATCATATTAATCCATTCGTCTGTCATTGGACATTTAGGTTGTTTCCATGTCTTGGCTATTGTGAATAATGTTGCAGTGAGCATAGAGGTGCATGTATATTTTTCAATGAAAGCTTTGTTTGGATATATGTCCAGGAGTGGATTTGCTAGATCATATGGTAGTTCTATGTTTCTGTGGTACCTCACTACTGTTTTTCACACTGGTTTTACCAATTTACATTCCCATCAACAGTGTGGGAGGGTTCGCTTTCCTCTGTACCCTCTCCAGCATTTGCTATTTGCAGACATATTAAAGATGGCTATTCTGACTGGTGAGGGGTGGTACCTCAATGTAGTTTTGATTTGCATATTTTTATTTAGTTCTTATTTTTAGCTATTTAGGAATGGAGGGTAAGTCTGCCATGGCCAGTAACAGAAGGTCCATATTCACATAATTATTCCAAAATACTTATTGCAAGACTGAGTCTGTTCCTGGGAATCCAGTGATGTGCAAAATAACAGTTTCTACTTTCAAATACCTTATGTTTTCATGAAGGATGCAGACAACTGGAGAGATAGAGCATTCTGTGTCTGACAAGAATTTACAAGCTCAGCAAGAACTCCATAATTTAACTAAAAATCTTTAATACTTCATGGACCTTAGATTGTCTTTCCTAAAATCTACACAGAATTGCTTTTAGCAACAGGTATAGTTAAGATATATTGCTTGGTATTTTTGGCATTAATTATCAATCTCTGGTCATTAAAACGCTGGTGAAAACTTCCATATAGCATACTTTCTTTCTTTAAAACATAACATGTTTTAATTTATTTTGTGTCTACTTATATATACCTTCTGATATTTATGGCTGTAAAATGATATAATTCTTTCTAGAGAAATGTAGACAGAGGAAACCAATCAAAATATCTGCGTATAAATAAATGTTTAGTTTGAACCAATATTTATATTTTTATATGCAGATTAAATGCTAAATGATATATATTTTTTTCTGTAAATAGCTGAAGTTGCTATTCCTTTCATCATGTCAGGGGGTGAGCTGTTAGAATTTCCTAACCTTTTGTAATATCTGCACCCTCTTCAGCTAGTCAGTGTAGGTCAAGTCAGACAGTATAGAATATCTGTTCTAGTTACAGAAAAGCGGTCTTTAAATGCCCTTTGAGGCAGCTGTATTTTAGATTTTAGAATCTGGTAACATAAGAACTTTGTCTTTACTGATACTACCTAAAAGCAGAATATTTACTATTTAATAGTGAAATAAGTTATTAATTAACATAATTATAATTATGCCTATGTTTTTCATAATGATGTGTTTTTCATATTTCAAATTAAATGGAATAGGTTTTTTTTTTCTTTACTTTTTAGGGCCACACCCATGGCGTATGGAGGTTCCCCGGCTAGGGGTCAGATTGGAGCCACAGCAATGTCAGATCTGAGCCATGTCTGCGGCCTACACCACAGCTCAGGGCAACACTGGATCCTTAGCCCACTGAGTGAGGCCAGGGATGGAACCCACAACCTCATGTTTCCCATTCAAATTTGTATCCTTGAGTCATGATGGGAATTCTTTATTTGGAATAAATTTGATTAATACTTCTGGTGTTTTGATGTGTGGAAAGATATACTCCAGATCAATGATTTCTGGTTAATAAAAAATGAAAGAATTTTTTAAAAAATGAGAACACTGGTTACTTTAGAATCTTCCTGGCTTTATTGAAGATGTGCTGATTTGGTTTATTGCTTTATGAAATTTTACCTGGTATCTTAGAGTACTTAAAAGGCCTATGTTCCTCTGATCTATAGAAGATATATGACCTGCTATATAATTGGACTAAGGCTGTCCTTGAAGAATATAAATGAGAGTCTTTCGGTTTTCTCTGTCCATTATAAAGATCAGTTTGGAAAGAGAGAAACTAATCAGAGTTTCTCAACCTTAGCACTATTGACATTTTTGGTGGGATAATTACTTTTGGTGATGGGCTGTCTTGTGTACTATTGGATGTTTAGAAGCATCCTTGGCTTCTACATGCTGGTAGAATCTTTCCATCCCGATCAATCAAAAATGTCTCTAGACATTGCCAGCTGACTCCAAGAGGGCCACTCAATTTGTCTTAAAGCTTGTGGTGTGCACCTGAATGACTGTGAAGATGTGCAGGTAAAATGTCCTGTGTATGGACAAAAAAATCATGGCCTTTCTTTTCACTTCTGCACTCCAAAGCTTAGGTCACCCTGTCTCACAAACCTTAGCCTTTATATGGAAACGGGGGCACAATCCAAACCTACCTCCCATATAGGATTGTGTTAGATACCTACTTAAGTTGACATATAGAAAAAAATCTGAGAATTAAAAACAAACATGAAATATCATATAAATCATAGGTATCATCTTTATTGTCATCTTGGGAAAAAAAGTTATTATTAAGGTGATTTTTTTTTCAGGATTTGAAAAAAGACCATAGCTGAGCTCATAGACAGAAAGATTAAATCTGATGTTTAGATTAATTGCTGTCTTATAGAATCAGTAACTGAGCCAACAGTAGGTCAAAAATAGGATTAATTCACTAAAGAAACAAAGCAGCCTGAGAAGAGCAAGAGCCAGTATCAGCCTTTGGGAATAAACATACTTGGCAATCAGAGAATAGTTAGCTCAATATATTATACCAGCATTTTGAACCAAGTGTTTAAAGAAGAATGTTTTCTTTCTTTCTTTTCTTTTTTTATGCCACGCCTGTAGAACTTTTGGTGTGCCTAAGTTCCCGGGCCAGGGATCAAATCTGCATCATAGCAGTGACAACACCAGTCCTTAACTCCCTTTGCCACAGAAGAATTCCAGAAGAATATTTTATTGAAAGTTATATTTTGATTATTTTTAAAATTAGATATAACTATCAGTATAATCAAATTACAAAAAGTATCATTCCTTTTCTATTTTGACTTTCATTGCAACAAAATAAATAGCAGAGACCAAAATGACTAACAGAAATTTTAATACGTAAAATTTCCATGGCTTTTGGATATTTTCACCAGATAAAGAATGTGGAATGCCTTGGTTATCTTGGATGGAAGGCTGTAGATACTGGATGACTCATTAGGAGGTTTCTCTGGAGCGAGCTATTGCTGATCTGTGAGCCTTTACTCCCTGGGCAGACAGAAGCGAGCTGTGTGTTTGTGTGTGTGAGGGAGAGACTTCCACATTAAACTTTGTGATAGGGGGAGTTACCATTGTGGCTCAGTGGTAATCAGCCCGACTAGTATCCCTGAGGATGCAGGTTTGATCCTTGGCCTCGCTCAGTGGGTTGGGGATCTTGCGGTGCCATGAGCTTCAGTGTAGGTCCCAGACCAGACTCGATCCTGCATTGCTGTGGTTATGGGGTAAGCCAGTAGCCATGGCTCTGATTTGACCCCTAGCCTGGGAACTTCCATATGCCATGGGTGACCTAAAAGGAAACAAAAAACAAACAAATAAACAAAAAAACTTTGTGATAGGGGTTCCTACATGACGTATTAGCATATATGAAATCCAGTTCTTGTAGTTGAGATACTGAGAGGGCTGGTAAGAAAGAAAACTGATCTTGTTTGGGGCCACAGTATAGAGGTAACTGTACTGTGATCAGCCTTTGAAGTAAGACTGAAGGTTGATTAATAGAGTAGATTGAATGTTATAATTTCTAAATTGGGATTGTATTTGCAACCAATTGACAATATGCACTTTTACTTCCCAGAAGAAAATGGTGGAGTCATGAGCTGGTTGAAGTTTCCATTTAATTATACGGAAAGATTACCTCAGAAGAAAGACAGAATGACTATTAAAGTTATAATGAATGGCAAAATAAGTTTCAAATCAAAGGTGTGGGCTCTTTGCCTTCTTTCTTTCTTTCTCATGAGATAATTCTATTCAATAGTTCAATATATAGTTACAAACATTTGTTGGAATTGTGTACTAATTTTATGTTTTTAGTCAATTAAATAAAAATTTAATATTATCTTTCAATTAACATCTTAACGTTGGATTCATTACATAATTTAGCTCTAAGGTGATCATTTCACTTACCAAAATCTGTGTTATTAAATATGATATAGGAATTTATTCATTTGTTAGCTAGGAAGCAGTGAAGGAAATAGAGTCTCTTCATAAAAAAAGAAAAAAAACTGGTTATTGACAATGACATATTGGAGTTATATCATCATTTTAGAGTTTATGTTACCATAGAAATGATTTTAAAAAAAAAAACCTATTGCAGACTTTAGGAAATCAGTCCTCAGAAATATTCCAAAAATGAGGTTGACTCCATAACTACAGAGATAAAATTCTAACAGTTCATGAGAACTGAGATGAATAAAAAGAAGAAAAAAATGAAATTAACCATTTAATAATGAATGCTTCTAAAGAAGAATAAAACCAGAAAAGAAGAATGCTATTACAAGAGCCCTTCATTTGACACAATTTTTGTAAAAGATATATATAAGAAATGGAAAGAAGGGAATAACTAAAGGTAAATGCAAAATAGTGGTATGATACCAGTAACATAACATCAGAAAAACAAACAAAACTGAGCTAAAAGAGGAAAATCCCTATTTTGTTTATTTCTGTTTTGGTTGCAATGGCAGAAGTCAACTGGACTTAGTTCTAGAAACAAAGAAGAAGGATCAATTAAAAGGTGACATGATTGTCTCATCCAGGGCCAGGCACGTGGCCAGCTTTACAAAGAGGGACTGAGCAGTCACTGACTTGAGGTCAGCATTTTCTCTCTGCCCCCATCCTTGCTTTTTCATTGCATCTCCTTCATTCTCTGTCTTTTGAGCCACCAGCTTTCTATGTTTCTTAGGCTTTGCAGTCAAGTAAAAGGTATGGTCACCCTTAGCTCTCAAGTTGACAATTTGCATTGTAGCTGGGAGAGGGGAAATTTCTCTCTTCATATGAATTCAAGAGTCTTAGGAAAAAAAGGTTTTGGATACATTTAGCTTGACCAATCAACTGTGGTCAAATGGATACGGCTACAGTGAATAAAAGCATGGTTACATTGAAGAAAAATCATGGAATTCCAGTGTGAACTTGGGTTAGAGATGGAATAGGTGCCAGAGTAAGGGATGTTGTGGCCAGGAGACACTGCAGGACAAGTGTCTACAATCAGCTGAGAAAATGTTTGTCATGCATATGATTGCCTTATAAGGGGAAATTTCCCACACCCTCCTCCCAACTTCTCTCCCTCCATACCTGTTCTGAGAAGCCTGCCCTAGCTTCCTAACCTTCTTTCATTAGATCATATTTAAGCTCCTGTCTCAAGTCTGTAGCCTTGCTCATCAGGAATCATGCCAATTAGCTATATCAACCTAATTTTTTTTGTTGTTCAGGATTTTTTTTTTCTTGAGGGTGGTGAACAAAGCAATTATGATACTCAAAAACAAAACAAAATGAAACAAAAACTCACAGAGCAACATCGTAAGAATAGACTGGAGGAGATCGGAAGTAATAACATGTTTCCTGAGCTGACAATGGGACAAATTTACCCAGAAAGTGAGTGCAAATCTAGGGTATATTAATTGACACAAACCCAACTCAGTTTTCAGAAGATGAAAAGTGATGTCTTCACCTGCTCCACAGGTCAGAAGACAGAGGAGCGTGATGCTGGCTTCTGAACATAATTTGATAAAATAGCTCTTGACAAAAAGAAGCATGATTAGAATGATGCAGTTTGTATAATGAAGTCCTCTAAAAACATGAATAGAAGGGCATTTTGAAAAGAGTTTAGGATGTTTAGCCTGGAATATAATATTTGACAAAAAGGGAGAATATACTCTATTGTGATATGCTTAAAGGCCTATCACCTGGAAGAGAAATAAACATTATTTTAACTACGTAGGGCAAGACAACAATATGAATATAAATGGAAACAACCCCAGTAGCAACTATGATCATGTAGATTAGGGCTGTAACAAATAATGGGCCATTTTAACAGTGAATTCTTATTATGAGAGGCAAAATAACCACCTTTATTGGTGTTGTGGAAGATGGAGGCATTCTAAAGTATCTTCTGATTGCAGTTGGGATCTAACATTAAAGAGAGAAAGTGTGAGAGATGCTAGGAGTCTAGAGAGAGCCACTAGCGGTGGTACCAGCTGTGATGCTGCCGGAGGGAACAAGGTCATCTATGGTCTCCTCTTCAGGCCATGAAGAAAGGCCCTTGTCCTCAGGCTCCACGCTGGGTAAGTAGCTGGTATAACCTGAGGAAAATCCTCTAATTTCCCGGGTCCTTAGGTGCCTTATTTTAGAGTGAAAGACTTGGGCTGGATGCTATTTAAAATCCACTTCATCTCTAAGAGTCTTTAAATGCAGTCTATTTATATTGCAGATCTCCCCCAAACAATAAAAACTCATCAGTTTCCTCATGTTAGTAGGCTGTGCATTCACTGATATATACACAGGACTTTTATTATGGCTGGGCACTCCATTAGTACATTCTCCAAGTATCTGGGAGCTCTTCTTGAGGAACTGAGCTGTTATATACAGAACTACCATATGATCCAGCAATCCCACTCCTGGGCATATATCCAGACAAAAGTATAATTCAAAAAGATACATTCACCCTTAAGTTTATCACAGCATGATTCACAATAGCCAAGATATGGAAACAACCTAAATGTCCATCAACAGATGAATGGACAAAGAAGATGGGGTACATATATACAACAGAATACTACTCAGTCATTAAAAAAGAATGAAGTAATGTGTATTTGCAGCAACATGGGTACAACTAGAGTTTCTCATACAAAGTAAAATAAGAAAGAGAAAGAGCCCAGGGCTACCTGCCCAGCATTTGTCCCAAGTCTGAAGCCCAGCTCCCCTCAACTGTGCCCATCACTCTGTGCAGGAGAGCTGCCTGCATTTCTGATAAGCTGCCTTACAAAGTTGCTGACATCAGCCCTGCTGCCTGGGGATGCAAGGCCTTGGACTTTGCAGAGAGTGAAATGCTGGGCCTGATGTGAATGCTGGAGATGTTTTTGGCCTTCAATCCACTGAAGGGCGCCTGAATTATTGACTGTCTGCACATGATCATGGAGACAGCTGTCTTCATTGAGACCTTCAACAAGCCGGGTGCTGAGGTGTGATGGTCCAGCTGCAACATCTCCACTCAGGACCTCGCAGAAACTGCCATCACAAAGGCTGGCATTCCAGTGTACACCTGGAAGGGTGAAATAGATGAAGAGTAGCTGATGCATTGCAGAGACACTACTTCAAGGATGGACCCCTCAACATGATTCTGGATAATGATGGTGACCTTACCAACATCATCCATACCAGGTACCTGCAGCTCCTGTCAGGGATCTGAGGCATCTCTGAAAAGACCACAACAAGAATCTACAACCTGTAAAAGATGATGACAAATAGAATCCTGAAGGTGCTTGCCATCAACATTAATGGCTGTCACCAAGAGCAAATTTGCCAACCTCCATGGCTGCCAGGAGTTCCTCATACACAGCATCAAGTGGAACACAGCTAATGATTGTGGGAAAGGTGGTGGTGTAGTATAGCAGGCTATGGTGACATAGGCAAGGGCTGTGCCCAGGCCCTGAGGGATATTAGGGTTTGCATCACCATCATGAAGATCTATCCCATCAACCCACTTCAGGCTGCTATGGAGGGCTATGAGGTGACTGCCAAAGATGAAGCCTGTCAGGAAGGCAACATCTTTGTCACCTTAGCCAATGGGTGTATCAACATCATCCTTGGCTGGAACTTTGAACAGATGAAAGATGATGCCATTGTATGTAATACTGGACCCTCTGGCATGGAGATGAATGTCGAGTGGCTGAACAAGAACACTGTGGAGAAGGTGAACATCCAGCCCTAGGTGAATGACTACTTGTTGAAGAATGGGTACCACATCATCCTGCTGGCCAAGGGCCAGCTGGTCTACCTGGTTTGTGCCATGGGCAACCCCAGCTTCATGATGAGCAATTCCTTCATCAAGCAGATGCTGGAGCAAACTGACCTGTGGACCCACCCAGACAGGTACCCCATCTGGGCCCACTTCCCGGCCAGGAAACTGGAGGAAGCAGTGACTGAAGCCCATCAGGGCAAGATGAACGTGAAGCTGACCAAGTGAACTGAGAAGCAGGCTCAGTATCTGGGCATGTCCCATGACGGCTCCTTTAGGCCTGATCACGACCACTACTGAGAACCAGGCCTGGTTTGTCTTCCAGCTGCTTCCCTTTCCTGGGTCCTCTCTAAGAGCAAATGGCACCAACTTTGCAATTGGTCCCCCACTGACTCCCTAAGTCTGGTCACTTAGTCTTTGGCCTCTGCTGCATCCCTCATACTGTTACAAGCATGGTGGGGGAAATGAGAAGTCCCTCTTCAAGCCCTGGCCGTGATGGAGGTACTCAGTCATTACCCACGGGGAACCACAAGTTCAGGGGTTTGGGAACCGCTCACTCAGTCAATCCTTCTTTAGGCTGCAAGTTGGCAGCAGTGGTCACAAAGCCCATGCACTTTACCATCCAGGCCCTCACCTGGCCTATTGACTGTATATATACACACATTCTTGGTTTGCAGGTTTTAATTCCTCAGCCCACAACAGGTGAGAAGGATCTGTGTCCAGCAGTGAACTGCTGGAGTTTGAATGCTCCTGAGAGCCTGGCTTAGTGCTCAACATTCTCTTAAACCTCAGAACAATGAGGCTGATCCGTTTTTTACGGGGGTTGGAATAAAGGAGAGCCAAGACGAGATGTGACAGCCGGAGGTTGAGAGGGGCCAGAGGAACGTAGAAGCAGCATAGATCTGCCACCAGGTTATCACTTGATGGTTCCTATCATGGCTCCATGTCCAAAAGAGATTAATTTGACTTATAATGCTTTTATAATGTTTATATAATATTTATAAGGTTAAAGGAGAGCAAGAGGGTGGTTTGGTAAAAATATTGGTACCAAAAATAAAAAAGAGAGGAGTTCCCTTCGTGGCTCAGTGGTTAACGAATCCGACTAAGAACCATAAGGTTGAGGGTTCGATCACTGGCCTCGCTCAGTGGGTTAAGGATCCGGCGTTGCCGTGAGCTGTGGTGTAGGTTGCAGACATGGCTCGGATCCCGCGTTGCTGTGGCTGTGGTGAAGGCCGGCAGCTACAGCTCCTGTTAGACCCCTAGCCTGGGAACCTCCATATGCCGCGGGGGCGGCCCTAGAAAAGACAAAAAGACAAAAAAAAAAAAAAAGAGAGAGAGAGAAAGACAAATACCATATGATATCACTTACATGTGGAATCCAAGACGTATAGCACAGATGAACCTAACTACTAAACAGAAACAGACACACATAGAGAACAGACTTATGGTTGCCAAGGGGGAGGGGAGAAGGAGTGGGATGGACTGGGAATTTGGGGTTGGTAGATGCAAACTGTTACATTTAGAAGAGATAAGCAATGAGGTCTTACTGTACAGCACAGGGAACTATATCCAATCTCTTGGGACAGACCATGACGGAAGATACTATGAGAAAAAGAACGTATATAGATGTAAGACTGATTCACTTTGCTGTACAGCAGAAACAGTCACAACATTATAAATCAACTTTAATAAAAAATATTCCAGAGCTATATACTCTTTTTCTACACACCTCAACATAGTCTATTTGAAAAAGAATTTTGTGAGCATTTATTTTAAATCTCTCATTTAATAAATAAGAAAATTGAGGTATAAAACATTTTCTGAGGTCGGAAGAGCAAGGAATTTCATTTTAGCTATGTTTAAAAATGACCTTCTGAAAACAGAGCTTTTTCTAAGAACAAGCAGAACATATTCTACTCTCGCTTAGGACACCGCCTCTTGTCAGTGAACTCTTCCCATGCTAAGCCCATACTGTTTGTGCAGAGTAGAATCATGCTCCCTGACCTCCAGTCCTCCCCTTCTCCCAAGATAAAGGGAAGTCCATACACCCCAGCACCTTTGCAGCCAGGCAGACCTCTTGTGTGACATCGAGAAATCCCTAGTGACCTTGTATTTCTCTCTGTCCCTCAGGGAAGGCAACATGATGGGAATTATCACTTTGCTTTTGTTTGTTAAAAAGAAATTAATAAATGACCATTTCTCTTAGGTTACAGTCTCTTTGGAATGCATTATTTAAATTTTAGCTTACTTGCACTTTTCCAGAAAATGATCACTATAAGCTAATCACTCTGTTTTTAGTGTAAGTGGTAATGCGCTCATATTACCTAATGCATTCTTGATAGCAAGAAAGTACCTGATAGAAAGGGGCTATTCAGGACCATCATAC
Organism: Catagonus wagneri; assembly: GCA_004024745.2. Lineage (NCBI taxonomy): Eukaryota > Metazoa > Chordata > Mammalia > Artiodactyla > Tayassuidae > Catagonus > Catagonus wagneri. The sequence goes on from PVHT020000080.1 coordinate 20,431,289, forward strand.
CTTATAAAAAGGCATTATGATTACATAAAGGCAGCTTAGATTATATAAACTGATGAAGAACTGATTGCCTGAAGAGGCTCATATGAGCTCGTATTCATCTAAAGCCCTTACAGCACTGGCATCTGAGCAGATGTACTTGTTAGTTTCTGGAGTTTCTCTTCTTCACTGGGGTTTCACCCATTCTTTAGTTCTCTCATTTTTCTGTTTTTGCTCATTGTGATAATTATCAGGCATAGCATTACTTCTTAAATTAGCCAAAGAAAGTGAAAGAAAATGCTATAAATAATTTCTAGGCTTTCAGGACCACTGTGTGATTGATTTCCATATCTTTTTTTCCTGCCTTAGTGATTTTGGAAGCATATGTCAAGGTGGAACGTCCATCAGTCTGGGTCCTAATGACATTAAGTAGCAGAGCCTACCTCCAACACATTAAACATGTTTCATAAGAAAGAAATAAACATTAATTGATATAAAGCACTAATATTTTGGAGTTGTTTGTTACCATTGCAAAACCTAGACTACTCTGAGCAAAATGTTTCCAGATATATTTAGATATCTAAATATATCTCAGATGAAACTACCTAATGTAACCCTTTCATTGTTGCTTTTCCTTCCCAGGTAGAGTGTGGTCTCTCAGAAAACAGGAACTGTGTATCTTTTCCTTTATAGTGTAGTGTGTCTGTAGTTCCCACTGTAAAACTTAACACTTTGTATGTAACTTATTATTATTATTGAAGTGAAAGGCATTTATAGCTGAGGGCTTACGTCCTAGAGAATTTAAGTGATTATAGAGATGAATGACAAAGTTGGTCATGAAAGGTAAGTGATATTAAAAATAAAACAGCTGTCAGTAGAAGAAAGGGATCATTCCTTGGGGGATTTTGAAGGCTATTTTTAATTTCAGGAGAACTCCACAGGAATAATTCAATTTCCATGGGAAAGTTTTAGATGTACCCTAAAATGGGAATATCTAAACTAGACCACATCAATGGGTGACAAAGACTTTAAAATGGATATATTCAGTCCAAGTGAGATGAGATTCTACACACACACCATCATCAGTATGTAAATAGCTAAGAAACTTCATATCTAATTACATCATAGCAATAGCTGCTTTGAAGAATTCACCTGTTTGATAGCTCTGGGGAAAGTGTAATTGCTTTAAATTACTTCAAAGTGTATTTAATTAAGTCTCAATGGCAACTTAAATGTTTTGTTCAAAGTAATATCTTGTATGAAACACGGTTTCACATTTTCAGTCAGGGGAATGTTTGACATTGAAAAAAGGATTTAATACATATATTCACCGGGACACCATAGCTGGAATCTGCAAGCTCCTGAGGAATATATAAAATGACAAGAACTGCCTCTAGTGCCACAGAACAGTGTTTGTTCTGATGCAATCCATCCAGATTATATCAGAATCTTCCAAAATAAGTAAGATATGGAATGCTTCTGAAGATCAGAAGAAATGGCAGGATACTTTTAGCTAAAGTTATGAAAATATTAAAGTAAAAGAGTGAAACAATTTCAGTTCAGAAAGTAAAAAGTGGATATTGTGTATTCAAAAATGGAGAGTCCAAGTATATTATATTTTAGGAACTCAGAGTCAGGCAGAGAGAAGAAAGACCACAGTATAACTTGTACACTAATTGAAGTGAGCGTTGGGTACTATAAACACAGAGATGTGGAACAAACAGAGGTGGTTACAAGGTAGGGTGGGGAGAAGAGGATGCAGAGAGAAAACAACAAATCTTTGTGCTATCAATTCCTTCCCAATAATTTAATGCCCAACTCTTAGATTCTTATTGTAGTCATAGCTAAAACCAATAATCCCGACACTGTGAAATCAAGTCAATAAAAAACAAAAAAATTATTATTTTATGTTTTTTTGTTTGCTTTTGGTTTTTTAGGGCCAAACTCATGGCATATGGAGGTTCGCAGGCTAGGGGTCTAATTGGAGCTGTAGCCGCCGGCCTTCACCACAACCACAGCAAAGCGAGATCCGAGCTGCGTCTGCGACCTACACCACAGCTCAAGGCAACGCCAGATCCTTAACCCACTGAGCAAGGCCAGGGATCGAAACCTCAGCCTCTTGGTTCCTAGTCAGATTTGTTTCCGCTGCACCACAAAGGGAACTCTCCTATTGTTTTCTATTAATAATGTGATCTTGAAGATGCCTAACATCAAAATAAGATCATCAAATTAAAGAGTTCTTACAAGTCTCTATTTTTTTTTGGGGGGGCAAACTCCTTATTTCGAAAAAAATATGTATCATATTGCATATTTTCCTATAAGAAGAAACATAAATAAGACATGCAGTAAAAAAGCTTGAAGAAAAAAAATGGGACTGGTATTTGTTTTACTCAAGGAAACACAAAATGTTTCTATACTCCATTAGAATGAAGAAATTAACTGTGCATTGATCACAGCAATTTGAATGCTATATTTCAAATATTAAGTCAAAATCATTAACCAAATGTGAGCAGAAGATGAGAATAGTATGTTGAAGCCTAAGATACTGTCTCCACATCCTACTCTTAAATATGTGCGTGTACCTCTTAGCAACTCCATGGTCCTCAAGGATCAAAATACACTTTCTGCTAACATTCATTATCTCATCTCATCCTTTACGCTTACTTTATCCCTTAAACAGTTTTTAATTTCCCTTATTCTTGCTTATGCAACATGTTTAAATATTTTGGAAGCAGGCTCTGCTACATAGTCTCATTGGGACATAGACTGATGGAAATTCCACCTTGACACAGGCTTCCAAAATTGCCAAGGCAGAAAAAAAACTGCAATGTGGTATCATGTCATACCAGTCAGAACGGCCATCACCAAAAATACTGCAAACAATAAATGCTGGAGAGGGTATGGGGAAAAGAGAAACTTCTTCAATGTTGGTGAGAATGTAAGCTGGTCCAACCACTATGGAGAATAGCATGGCAGTTCCTTAAAAAACTAAATATAGAATGACTATAATCTAGCAATTACACTCTTATGCATATATCTGGAGAGAACCATATTTCAAAAAAGTTGAGTGTGACCCAGTGTTCATTGCAGCACTCTTTATAATAGCCAGGGTATGGAAACAACTTAAATGTTCATCAACAGAAGAATAAATCAAGATTTGGTCCATACATAGTGGACTATTACTCAGCCATAAAAAAGGAGTGTGAAATAATGCCATTTTCAGCCACATGGAGGTACCCCAAAATTATCATCTTAGGTGAAGTAAGTCAAACAAAGAAAGAAAAATATATAAGATTATCAATATGTGGAATCTAATGAAAATTACGCAAAAGAACTTAACAAAACAGAAACAGACTCGAAGATTTCAAAACCGAATCTATGGTTACTTAAGAGAAAACACTTTGCCACACAACTGACAATAACATAACATTGTAAGCCATCTCTACTCCAATAACATCTAAAAAAAATATTCATCTTTACTTTGATAGATACCCTGGAAGCAGCTCTTTGAAAAGGAAACATTTTAGAATTCTGGACCTGCTCTCAGTATCCCATTGGACCTGTATTCAAGGTTTATTTCAAACTCTGATGTACAAATGAGCCCCTTGGGTCCTCTGTGGTCACACAGAGGTTTGTAGGGGGTTGTAGCATGGGTTTCCCTACTGCTGAACAAGTTAAGAATTGCATGGTTTCTTCATCTGGCTGCATCTAGCCCTGCTCTTAGGCCAGCCTGTGGTGAACCTGGGGCTTTTGTGTCACTGTCATATTTTTTTTAACTCAGGGCTCTGAAAACAGTTTTCATCAGAGAAAGTGTTTGCCTAGTGACATGAGAACTACCCTAGGAAGCCAGAGATGGAGGGGAAAGTTGAGAAAGTATGCTTCATTTCTGCTGTAGAGATCTCTGGGTAGTGCTTGCCTCTCTCTCGAAGGACGCAAGCAAGGCACTGATGCCTGGAGGTCTGAATATGGCCTTAAGCTGCAATTCTCCTTTGGATTCTGTCTTCTCTCTCCTCAGTCTCCAGCCTTATAGTAATTGACAACAAGGCTCAGTTTGCCACATCCGGTGAGGTTTAAAAAAAAAAAGTGAACCGTATATCATTGACACAGTAAAAATGAATGATGGTAAATCATTTGGGAGCATTAAGTTCTAGAGAATTGTAAAGCCATTAGCAGTGACCTGAGAATTGCCTGGTAGATCATAGCTTTGGAGCTGGAAGAGCCCCTTGAGACCCTCTTAGTTCTAACCTTTCATTTTGCTCATGAGAAAATGGATCTCCAATGGCTGAGGCTTGAAAGGGAAAATATGGGAAATGCAAGTTAATTCATTATTGGTTGTATTAAATTTGAGTGGTTAGTAAGGTCCCTAGTGGAACATATTAACTGGGCATTAGGCAATGGACAGGCTTCCTTCGAGTTCTGTATGGCATCTGTTCTGAAACAATTTTTCCCAAGATATTATGACTTTGATGAGTATCACATATTTGTGCCACCAAGAAAGACAGCATTTCTTCATTAGATATTGGCAACAAGGAAGTCAAAACATTACTCCTAAATTTTCCACTGGATATTTCCTCCTCAGAATTATATGTATGAGTCTGTCATTATCTTGCCTTACCTATGGGCTATGCTTCACTATCTGAGAAGTTATTCACTTTCTAGAACTTTCGGAAAAGGTCTATTTGTGGAAGCCTACATCCTCCACACAGGATTCAGTGGCTATGGATGGAGAGCACGCTGGTGTCTCCGACTCCAGCATAGGAATCTATTAGGGGCACATCATCACTTAGGGTTGGCGTCACTAAAGGGAGTCACGATGCAGGAGAAAAAAATAAAACCACATATTTGTGACTTTTCCCAGCACTCAAGGAAAATGTTTCCTAAAATAAAGTGCTCTTGAAACACCCTTTTATGAAAATTTCCTGGCCTCAAGTGCAACTTGGGTATGAAAACTCACTTGTTTCCCAAATCTCGTTGCCCATTTAAAACCCTGCAGTTTTTTGATTTGTGTTTTGCTTTGATTTTTGTTTATTTTGTATTTTTAAATGTTGATGTTTTTTGAAATATAGTAGATTTACAATGTTGTGCCAATTTCTGCTGTGCAGCTAACTGACCTATTCATATATATACATTCTTTTTCTCATACTATCTTCTGTCATGCTGCATCCCAGGAGACTGGTTAGAGTTCCCTGTGCTGTACAGTAGGACCTTATTGCTTATCCATTCCGAATGTAATAGTTTGCATCTACTAACCCCAAACTCCCAGTCCATCCTACCTTCCCCCCTTGGCAACCACAGGTCTGTTCTCTATGTTTGTGAGTCTGTTTCTGTTCTGTAGATAGGTTCATATGTGCCATATTTTAGATTCCACATATAAATCTACTGACTTACTTCACTTAGTATGAGAATCTGTAGTTGTACAATATTGTGTTCATTTCAGGTGTACAGCATAGTTTTTAATTTTTGCAGACTATATTCCATTATAGGTTATTAAAGATATTGGGTAAAATTCCCTGTTCTGTACAGTCAATATGTACTTGTCTATTTTAAGTATAGTAGTTTTTATATGTTAATCACATACTCCTAAATTTTTCCTATCCTGGCCCAAATGGGTAACCATAAGTTAATTTTCTATGTCTATGAGTCTGTTTACATTGTGTATATACTTTCGTAAATATTGCTTTTTAGATTCCACATGTAAGTGATAGAGTATTTTCTTTTTCTCTTTGACTTATTTCACTAAACAATATTCTCTAGGTCCATCTACATTGCTGCAAATGACTATAGTTTATTTTTTTATGACTAATATTCAAATATATATACATATATAGCACATCTTATGCCAGTCCTCCACTGATGGACTCTCGAGTTCCTTCCATGTTTTGGCCTTTGTAAATAGTGCTGCTCTGAACACTGGGATACACGTATCTTTTCAAATTAGAGTTTTTGTTCTTTCCAGAAATACACCTAAGAATGGAATTGATGAATCACATGGTAGTTCTATTTTAAAGAACTACCACTACTACTTTAAAGTTTTTAAAGTAATCCCTAGATTGTTTTCCACAGTGGCTGTACCAGTTTTTTTGTCTTTTGGGATTTTTTTTTTTTTTTTTTTTGCTTTTTAGGGCTGCACCTGTAGCATATGGAGTTTCCCGGGCTAGGGGTCTAATCAGAGCCACAGCCACAGCAATTCCATATTGGAGCCATGTCTGCGACCTACACCACAGCTCACGGCAACACCAGATCCTTAGCCCTCTGAACAAGGCCAGCAATGGAACCCACAACCTCATTGTTCTTACTCAGATTCATTTCCACTGTGCCATGATGGGAACTCCAGTGGCTGTACCAATTTACATTCCAACTAAACAGTGTAGGTTTTCTTTTTCTCCACATCCTCTCCAGTATTTATTATTTCCATATTTTTTTGTCCTTCTTTTTTTAGGGCTGCACCTGCAGCATATGGAAGTTCCCAGGCGAGGGACTGAACAGGAGCTGTAGCTGCCAGCCTACACCACAGCCACAGCAATGCCAGATCTGACCCACATCTGTGACCTACACCACAGCTCACAGCAATGCCAGGTCCTTAACCCACTGAACAAGGCCAGGGATCGAATCTGCATCCTCACTAGTCAGATACTAGTCAGATTCATTTTCCACTAATTCACGATAGGAACTCCCCAAGATTTTTTTTTTTTTTTGATATTGGTCATTTAGACCAGCATGAGGTGATTCCTCATTGTGGTTTTGATTTGTGTTTCTCTTATAACTAGTGATGCAAACTTCATTTCATGGGCCTGCTGGCCATCAGTATATCTCATTTGTAAAAAATATCTATTTAGGTCTTCTGCCCATTTTAATTTTTATTTTTATTTTTGTCTTTTTGCCTTTTATGTAGAGCCGCACCTGCGGCATATAGAGGTTCCCAGGCTAGGGGTCTAACAAGAGCTGTAGCCGCTGGCCTTCGGCACAGCCACAGGAATGCGGGATCCAAGCCACATCTGCAACCTACACCATAGCTCACGGCAACACCGGATCCTTAACCCACTGAGCAAGGCCAGGGATCGAACCTGCAACCTCATGGTTCTTAGTCGGATTCATTAACCACTGAGCCACGAAGAGAACTCCACATTTTTAAATTTTTTTGATATTGAACTATATGAGCTATTTGTATTTTGGATATTAACACCTCGTTGGTCACATAATTTGCAGATTAATTTTGTTTGGGGCCTTTGTGCTTCCTGTATTTTGACATCTGTTTCCTTATTTAGGTTTGGGAAGTTTTCAGCCATAATTTATTCAAACACACTTTTAAATCCCCTTCCCTCTCTCATCTTCTGGAATGCCTGTTATGAGTAGGTTGGCACACTTTATATCATCCAACAGAATTCCTATGTTGCTTTCATTTTTAACTTGTTTTTCTATCTGCTATTTTTATTCATTAATTTCTATTCTTCTTCTTCCAGATCACTTATTTGTTCTGTGTCTTTCAGTCTGGTATTTATTATTTCTAGACTGTTTTTTTAATCTCATAAGTCAAATTATTTACTTTTGATCAGTTCATTTTTATAGTTTCCAGTTCCTTGTTGCAGTGAGCTGCATTTGTAACCTTTATTAACTCAGTGAGAATTTTTTTTTTTTTTGGCCATATCTGTGGTATATTGAAATTCCTGGGCCAGGGATTGAACCCACCCCACAGCAGTGACCCAAGCCATGGCAGTGACAAAGAGGGATCCTTAACCAACTGAGCTACCAGGGAACTCCTTCAGCTAGTATTTTTATTACCACCCTTTTAAACTTATGGTCTGGTAGACTAGTAATCTCTGTTTTGTTATTTATTCTTTCAGATTTCTCTCACTCTTCTAGTTGGGCGTGATTCCTAGTGATTCCTCTCCTTTTCATTTTATTTAACTTTCTCTGTCCCTATGAATTCAGGAGAAAGTGTTATCTACTGTGGTCTTGAAGGGGTGTTTTTATGTAGAGGTAACCTCATGTAGACTATGTGACCAGTGTCTTTGGTGCAAGGGCTGTTTTTGCTATGGACAGTCTTCTCCTAGGAATTTTCTGTCCCAGGTCCTGCACCAAGCTGTGGTGGGGAGTAGGTGGGGCCCAAGCACTTGCTCAGCTGGGAAATGAACTTTTGCCTGCAGGTCACTCCTGAGGCACTACCAAGGAAGCACCAACAATGGACTCCTTCACTCCACCTGGACCACACGCAGGACACTTCACTTCTAACACTTCTGGTCGACATGTGTAGCTCAAACCAAGCAATTTTCTGCAACACCAGCAGGGTGTCCTGACACTGAGTCAGTTCAGACCCCAGAATTTAAGAGCTTGGTCTCACAGGACTTGCCCCCACTTCAGAGGCCAGTTGCAAGTAGTGGATGCCCAGGTTACCCAAAGCTTCCATACTACTCGGTTACAGAGCAGATGTTCTCCTGACCACCATCCTTGAATTTGATCATTTGCTAGCAGAGATCACAGAATTCAGGGAAACACTTACGTTTACAAGTTTCTTATACAAATAAGAGATATGATAAAGGATATAAGTGGACAGTCAGGTGAAGAAGTACATAGGGCAAGGTCTGGACGGGTCCTGAATGCAGGAGCTTCTGTTGGGTGGTAAGACTCTCCCAGAAAGTGGATATGTTCACCCACCTGGAAGCTCTCCAAACTCTGTGTTATTCAGATTCTTACAGAGTTGTTAACTCAATTTCCCAGCCCTTTCCCCTCCCTGGAGGATGGTGGGTGCCTGAATCAATCAATCTTTCAATCATAATCAATTTCTAGTGACTAACCCCCAACCAGGAACCCACCAAAAGTGACCCCATTTGAACAAAAGACCTTCCAATCATCCAGAAAATTCCAAGAGATTTAAGAGTTTGGTGCCTGGTACTCCTATCACTCAGGAAATTATGAAGGTCTTAGAAGTTCAGTGTTAGGAATTGGGGCCAAAGGCTAAATATTAGAACAAAATACTTACTTTAGCCCCCATAATTACAAGGATTGTAGGAGCTCTGTATTAGGAACCAGGGTCATATATGTATGTATTTATATATAAGAAATGCATATTTAAACAATAAGTACAATATAAATATACTTATATATTTCTTATTACTTCATACTGTGAAGCTACAAATCTTCAATATCCAAATGGTAGTGAATACACCAAGAAAATTCACATTAAAATTACTATTAAAGACCAAAGCATGTAAACTTTGAGGACATTTTGATGTCAATGAAATTGTGATATTGGGATATGAGTGTAAGTTTCACTGTTTTTAAACATAGGGAAAACTCACACTAGAACTGTTTCTTTTGTCACCTACTAAACTAAGAAAATTAATATGGCAGGCTTTATATTTGCTATTGTAAGAAAGTCCATCTTATTTAAATTTAATAAATTCATGAGAAATTGTCTACGTGGAATTCATTTCATTCATCATCTTTTGATCTCTTCCAAAGCCTACAAAGAGGATAACAATGTATAATTTTTTTGTCTGTTTGTTATGGCATTGGTTTCCTTTAACCATGCTAGGGCGTAGAGCATGACAGCTACAGAAACCACAATAAACTCTACAGACATGTTCTAGGGTTCAAAGATTTCTATAGAATGACTGACCGTGTGCCTATAACTGACAGTTCTATCACTAGGTAGAATTTCTGCACTTCAGAGACTTGATTGTAGCACTCAACATGTTTCCAAGCAGAACTTAGAAAACTTCTCAAGATCTGAAAAATTCTTCAGATTTTCCACCTTTAGGATAACAAGATGTTTTTGAGTAACTTTAGCTTATAAATTTAACTCTCAAATTGAGTTAGCAGCTAGTTCATTGGCCCCAAGTTATGGGTTACATTTTTTTTTTACTTGCAGTCTAAAAGAATTATGTACATCCTCAGAAAGCCAGTGACCCGAGAATGATAATCCTCGAGAGTGCAGCCTTATGTTCACAATAATATCCATCATACACTCATTAGAAATTCTTCTCTTTTACAAGCAGTGATGTATGTGATCATATCAAACAAAAGGTTCTCCTGGGAATGATATTCGAGTATATTTTTACTCTCATCAAACTAACACTTACAGCCAGCACAGACTATTAAAAGGACTTACTACTTATGAATATATTTTATCTTTTCCTGTTATAAGAATTATACATACATGTAATAAAAAGGGGGTGGGGAATAACAGCAACAGTGTCGAAAATCACCCATGGCCCACACTGTAGAAATACCTACTATAGAGTTTTTAAAAACATTCTTCTCATCTTTTCCTATGAATAATTCCTTAGGTTCAAGAGCCATAATCACACTCTGTTCAAGGTGTTGCATCCTTTATTTAGTAAATTGCTGTTTTGTCCTTAAAGTTTAATATAGATTTTTGAACATTATCTTTTAGTTTTTTTGCCTGACACCTGGGAAGGAGAGTGATGCAGAAAAACAGATACATAGAATGTGAAAGATAGTCTCATTAGGAAGAATCAAAAGGAAAGGCTAATAGAAAGACAGTAAACTGAAAGTTTCCAACTCCTGGAGATGCCTCTCTTTATTCTTGTCAGCATCCAAATATATCACTCCTCCACACTCTATCAAAATATAAAAGAAATAAAGCAAAAACTTTTGTCATTGCAGCAAACACACAAGAAAACTTCCTTCCGTCACCCCCATCTCTTTACATTCAGGCCCCTTGTTTGATGTGGCTAGGACCTGACACTTCTTTCTAACCAAGAAATGTCCCTTTGTCATCACACAATTTGAAGCCATTAAACAACTGACTTTCAAAGAGCCCTGTCTCTTGTTGGTTTTGAGGAAGCAAGTGGCTATGTTGGGAAGATGCACCTGACAAGAAACTGAGGGAGGCTTCTTGTTAACAGCCAGAAAGGAACTGAAGCTCTCAAACTCCCAGCCTGCGAGGAACTGAAACACCACCGACCATGTGAGCTTGGAAGTAAATCCTCCCCTAGTTAAAACTTCAGATGAGAACCCAGTCCTGGCAGACGTCATGATTACAACATTTTGGAGGACCTAGTTAAACTGTGCCTAGGACCCTAACCTACAGAAAATGTGAGCTTATATATGCATGTTGTTTTAAACTCTTAGATTTGCAGTAATATTGTTATATATGTAAGTAATCTTGTATTATCAACTCTGTTTCAGACATGTGCTAAAGGAATACAAGGAAATAAATATGACCTGTAACTTAAGGGTCTTCACTCTTGCTTTGTATGAAATAATAAAGTTTAGTGCAAAGTTCTAGTGAGAAGAAAAAAGAAAAGATGGATTGTTTTGCCTGTATTTTGAGGATGTCTTCGAAGAAGTGGATCTTAAGAAACAAATAAGAGTAAAATGGACAGAGAAGCATGAGAAAAACTTGTGGGTACCTGTCAAATGAAAATAGACTGACACGAGATCAGGTTGTCCTATAGATCAAAGAGAAACTCCCAACAACATGTAATTTGACCTTTGTGGAAGGACATTTGTGGTAGCAAGGAATAGGAAATTATATCATGTGATGAAAAGTAACACTTCATAAAATCAACATTACTCATATTTTTCGTCATTTTCCTCTGTCCCTTTTTTTAGCCTTCCTCCTTCATATCTCCCAACACCAAACATTCATATGCGAGTACACATACATATACACACAAATATACAAATACACACTTCCACACAGGTATTCCTCCTAACTCTGCTTTCTGAATGTGCATGAAAACACAAAACACCAGTTTTCCAGGAGACTGTTTTGGTGCCTGGGATAGGTGGGCTATGTGAAAATTGGGAATCCTGGCAGGAGACTGTCTCATCCTCTCGCTCTAGAAATTTCAACTCAATCTACAGAAATTGGAGGTCCGAGCTTTGATAAAAAAGCAAAAGATATTTCCTAATCTTACTAGAATGTTTTCAGATTTATGTGTTTCTGTTGTTGCAACAACTGCGTTAAGAAAGCAAAGGTAGAAGCCTATATCAGATTAACAATCAGAAACTAATTATCTGAGCTTTTGATGAAAGCTTTCAATTAAACCTCTCAAATATTAATGGAGTAGTGACATTTATTTCTTTTTTCTTTTTTTTTTTTAAATAATTTTTATTTTTTCCATTACAGTTAGAGTGTTCTGTCGGTTTTCTACTCTGTAGCAAAGTGACCCAGTCTCTCTCTCTTTCTCTCACACACACACCTATATACGTTCTTTTCTCACATTATCCTCCATCATGCTCCATCACAAGTGACTAGGTATAGTTCCCAGTGCTATACAGCAGAACCTCATTGCCCATCCATTCCAAATGCAATAGTTTGCAGCTATTAACCCCAGACTCCAAGTCCATCCCACTCCTTTTCCCTCTCCCTTGGCAACGACAAGTCTGTTCGCCAAATCCATGCAGTTTCTTTTCTGTGGAAAGGTTCATTTGCGCCATATATTAGATTCCAGCTATGTGGTATCATATGGTATTTTGTTTTCTCTCTCTGAATTACTTCACTTGGTATGAGAGTGTCTAGTTCCATCCATGTTGTTGCAAATGGCATTATTTTGTTCTTTTTATGGCTGAGTAGTATTCCATTGTGTATATACACCAAATCTTCTTAATCCTTTCATCTGTTGATGGACATTTAGTTTGTTTCCACATCTTGGCTATTGTGAATCATGCTGTATTTATTTTTTTCTGATTGAATTTGCCTAATGAAAAAATATCACTTGCATAGGGGTTCAGTTCCTGTAAATGCCCTCTTCTAATATTATACAATGTGCAATCTTGACTATCAAGCTAAACGTATACTTTTAGGCAAAAATATTGACCCCCATGATTTATATTTATTCCCTAAGTAAAGCAAAGAGTGATGAAATACTTAATCTGTGAGAACCTCTCAGTCTTGAAAAACAAAAACATCTGAATTTAAAAAAATGGAACAAATGAAAATGTTTTATATTTTATTGTAGAACATTTTGGTTGCTTTAAAATTGATACACACAGTTTATTTATCATTTACCTTGAAGGAATTATATTTTAAGCAATTCTTTCACCAAATTCATAGAGAGATTAGAATTATATTGTTTATACATTTCACTCTGGTACATGCATAAAACACAATTTGAAACTATATATTTCTGTAGGATTTAAAGGAAAGTATTAAAGAAAAACTCTTAGCCTGGAGGCAATGAATGTGCTCTTTTATTTGTCAACTACCCCTAAAATAAGTCAGGACTCCAGGTGTGGTTTTATCAGCGGAGAAAATGCACAAAGAATCTCTGCTCTTGCCCTTTCATCTAGGTAACATTTCACTCCATTCCTTTTTGTCCCATATTGACCACGTAATCCACTGGTTTCCTGATTTAGAAAACTACAGTATGTTTGTTCAGTTTTCAATACACCCTTTTCTGTAGGAACTACACACTTCATCAGTCGTGATTCTACTCTATAACTTTGCCTGCTGCCTTGCTACAGTTGATTTGACCAGTGTAGACACCTGCTTTCAGCTAAGACAATTCTTACTATTTTTCTCTCTTGGTATAAGGACTAAAAGATTTGTAGCCAGTCGTTTAGAACAAGAAATCACACGTAAACTGTAACATATAGGCACACTATTTCTGATATATACATGAAGAATCAGATTGAATAATCATGCAAGAAAAGAAGAATGAATCAGTCAATGGAGAAAGGAAAAGAGAGGAAATGGAGAAGGATGACAGCTTGGGTTTCTGATAAATTTCTGGTCATGACTTTAGTCATGGTTCTCATTACAAAGATCAGCTGCCTTTGGTTCCCATGAAATAGTAAGGTTTTATTAAGTACAATGAATTATTTTGCTTAAGTAAGTTCAGTAGCTTTCTGTTAGTTACACTTCACTCACGACTGAAACATTTCTCAGGTCTCCTTCACATGACAAGGATGTTCCCCTTATCGCATTAATAGAATAAAATTTTAGAAAATAGTTGGAAATTGCAACATATATTACTAATATTATAAATAATGTATATATGGATAGAGATATACTTAAGCATATGCTCTAGCCTACATAATTAATTTTGACCCTTCAAAAATATATTACATTTCTTTCCCATATTTGTAACTCCATAAATATTGTAAGTCTTCTTCATGTTTCATTATCTAACTATGGACGGAAATGTTAAATAGCCTAAGTCTTAAGACAAAAGTCTGCAGCAGATTATTGCAAATATCCCTGAGTTATCAGCATGTTATTAATGAAGAGTTTTCTGCCATCTTTTACTTAAATAGACATACCTTCATCTTCAGTCGTAAAACTACAGCCCAAAGGTTCATGGTTAATCTATCTATCTATCATCTATCTATCTACCTATCTATCTATCATCTATCATCTATCTATCATTTATCTATCATTTATCTATATCTACTATCTATATTTCCATCTATACCTATACCTATATCTATCTATACTGATAGCTATATTTATACCTATTAGCACTTTTATAGACACTGATAAAGTTAGTACCAACGCGCAACAGCATTCGTTGATATAATGATCTAAAGAAAGTGGAACAATATTAGTTTAGCGTAGCTTGTATTTAGGTGAGTTTGTTTCATCCATTTATAGATCTCTTTTTCTTTTTGTTGTTACCCTTCTCTTTCATTTTTACCACAAATACCTTCATGTGTGTATTGATTTTGTATATGCCCTACAAAATATATTCCGGTCATTTTCTTTTCCTCCAGCAAGTTTGGTCTTACTAGAATAGGGGAGTGGTCCTTCAAATTTCCACTGTCATAAATGGGCACCACGGCTCCATGTTCAGGAACATTACACAGAGGAAACACTTTCCCTTAGCAACCTTTTCGTTTTAGGAGACAACGTGGAGCTGTGGTAATGAATAGTGTATGTCAGCACACTATCATCACTGCATTATTATAGGGAGTTCCATGGTATTTGAGCAGAGACTAGCTTTGCCAAAGTTCATTAAACCATCCTGGCTTTTCCTCAGCAAAGATTTTGAATATGGATTATTTTCCCCATTTTTGCAGCTTCCAAACTTCTTGAGACTTTCTTCATGAATCCCAGGCTTACAGCAAGGACTTCCTAGCACATTCTTTTATCTTAAAATCACCCTTTTGGGGGTGTGTGTTAAGTAGCACATTATCTAACTAATCTTCTCCAAAATGTGTGTCTCAATATTTATTACTACTTAGTATACAACTCCAGTTCTTATTAGAATAAAGTAAAGAATAAAAATAAAAAATGACCCTATCAAGCTTCTTTATTCTCACATTTGTTTCATAATAGTATTTTTATTATTGCATTTCTATTCCTTTATAGCTATTCTCCAAATGTACCATGCTAGCTCAGTTTCTTCCAGCTAGACTATTATTTCTCCCATAATATTTCAAATGTCTAGAAATTATACATCATACCTACCTGACAACTTCCAGTTGTCACTACTAACTATTTATCTCAGTTGTATACTTAAGTGCTTTTCATATACCATCTCACTTAGCCATTAAAACCCTATGCAATATACATCATTGTTCACATTTTCCAAGTGAGACAAGAGCTACTTTTCTCAAGGTCATACAATTGGTTTATGATGAGTTAGGATATGAAGGATCTCTGTCTGCTCTAGAAAATAAATTCCATAATAACTGTCCCCAAAGTCTTGGCTTCATTTCTCTGCGATCCCTTTTCATAACTTAAATTGCACTAATTTCTGTTTAGGCAATGTTTACCACATGATTACTGAGTTTTCTATTGGACTTTGAATGACAATGACCATTCAAAGGATGAAGGAGTTCCCATTGGGGCTCAGCAGGTTAAGAACCCAACTAGTAACTAAGAGGATGCGGGTTCAATCTCTGGCCGTGCTCAGTGAGTTAAGGATCCAGTGTTTGCACAAGCTATGGTGTAGGTTGAAGATGTGGCTCAGATCCAGCATTTTCTGTGGCTATGGTGTAGGCTGGTGGCTGCAGCTCCAATTCAACCCTTAGCCTGGGAACTTCCATTTGCCAGGGGTGCAGCCCTAAAAAGAAAATAAAATGGATTTGAGACACTGCTGTGTGATCACACAGTCCTTCTGGTTGAGTTCCATATTTTATTGAACTTATAATTTAGGCTAGCATGGAGACTTAGTAAAGAGGAAAGTATTCTTGCTTTCTAGAGGCTTAGTAGAGCAGAGACTATATTCCTCTGAAGAGAAACAAATATTTGTCCTTAATTTTATAATTTGGGATAAAATATGAGATCAGTTAAGAATAAAGTGGGCTGTGCTAGGAAGAGACTTAGAGCAGATCCCTCCACACCCCCCCTCTCCTGAGCACTTAACATATTTTAGTGCCTCAAAAATACCCCAAGAATAAATGAAATAATCTATAAGAAGATTCCAATTTGGAAAAGGGCAATGCAGCTTGTCTATAAATAGTGGAAACCTAGAATTCAGTTTCAGCGATTGCTTTTCACCAGGTTAGTCATGATTAGTGTGCAACTGCAGAGGTAATTTTGTATCCTATTGTTAGGCTATGGTATCTAGCAAAAAAATTCATAATCGATGTCACAGTGATAATGATTTCCACTTGTGATTGACACATATCTTTGTTACCCTGCCCTTTAGAAAGGGAAAACTTACTTTATGCATAAACAGGCAGACAGTGCAGTTTTATCATTGGCAAGATGTTTAACATGAGAGCAAAAAGATCCTCTCTATATTTTAAAAATTATAATTCAAAAGGGTTCACAATACCTGTAACAATAGCATTTACTGGGCAACACTTACTCTGTCCTTCCTGGACGTCATCTCAAATGTGATGAGAAACATCTGTCTATGCCCTTAGGGGATTTTCATCTCAATAAGGCAAAACCATTATAAAACTCATCTCTCCTTATGCAAAATGCCCGGGATGAAACTGACAAATAGATTTGCAGTTTCGATACGTGGACTGGTTTGTCACATAAGATGATTTCCAGCTCTATAACCATCTTACATGACTTGAATGTATGAGAGATGGTGAGATTGGTTTCACAAACAGGATGGAAACAGTTATGAGCAGAACTGAGGAATGACCCATCAGGAAAGCCCAGGAAGGAGAGCTCCTGCTGTGGCACAAAGGATCCATGGCATCTCTGCAGCGCCAGGACAAAGGTTTGATCCCCAACCCGGCACAAAGTGTTAAAGGATCCTGTGTTGCCACAGCTGCAGAGTAGGTTGCAACCATGGTTCAAATCTTATCACTCTATGTGCTTTGAGATAGTCAAAAAAAAAAAAAAATAGAAAGAAAGAAAGAAAGAAAGAAAGAAAGAAAGAAAGAAAGAAAGAAAGAAATGAAGAAAAAGAAAGTCCAGGAAGGAGACTAGGACAGAGGAGGGCTAGCCTTGGGTAAAACTGAGTAGTAAAACATAAACAGTGTCGGAACAGACTCATAAGTATCTTGAAGATGAGGTCGATTGATGGAGTCTCTAGAATCTAAGAATAAGTTCAGTTTACCAGGGGGTCTGAGAGTTTTGTGAAGAGAAAGTTCCTGTCTGAAGAAGACATAATACAAAGCATTTCTGAAAGCATCTTGAGCGCTTTCTTACTGTTTGGATGCGTTAAGGTCTAGCCTAAGGAAAGCATGATGAAGAGGTGTGAAGTATACCAAAGGAGCTTGGACATGTTTTGAAGAAAGAAAGGAACAAGCAGGAGATTCAGGGAAGAAAATTAAGGAGTTTCCATTGTAGCTTGGTGAGTTAAACTCGACCTTGTCTCTGTAAGGATGTGGGTTCCATCCCTGGCCTTGCTCAGTGGGTTATGGATCCGGTGTTGCCACAAGCTGCAGCATGGGTCACAGATGTGGCTCAGATCAGGTGTTGCCATGGCCTCAGCTGTAGCTCTGATTCATCCCCTAGCCCAGGAACTTCCATATACAGTGGGTGCAGTGGTAAAAGGAAGAGGAAAAAAGGAAGAAAACATAAAAATTAAAAGGTCTAGAACAACTAAAAAAAGGAAAAGAGGGAACAGCAACTTCTTTAAATACAAAGAGGAAACAAGATGATGAGTAAGAACTGGGACAAAGGGTGTGGACGATGGAGAGGGCAGGAGTCCTTTCATCCCCCAAGGACTACGGGACAAAGGAGAAAGGTGTCAGGAAGATGTTCCTGTCAGTTCTGATTAGAAGAGTAGAGGAGATGGCTTTTGGGGGGCGTGGTACTCAGGCGCCAAGGGTCTGAAACTGGGAACTGGGTCTGAACTGGCTTTTGCTGATGACTTTTTTCCCCCTTTTACTTGAGAAATACAAACACATTGACCGGTCGGTGGGGACCTGCTATACAGCACAGGGAACTCTACCCAACCTGTGATCATCTATATGGGAAAAGAATCTGGAAAAGAATGGATGTGTATATGTATAACTGAATCAATCACTTTGTTACATAACAGAAATTATCACAGCATTGTAAATCAACTATCCTTCAATAAAAAAATACAAACACATCAGTGCAAATTATCACAAGTAGGGTGACAAAGTTTGTACTCTAGAAAAGATAGAAAAAAAAAATAAAGCAAAATACAGCCAAATAAACCAGGGAAGGAAAGAAAAATGAAGCTTCATGACCCAAGGGAAGGGAAAAAAGAGGAACTAGCAGAAAGGAAAACACACATTTTTCTTTATCACTATGTGCTGGGGCCTGTGCTCTGATACTGTCACAAACCACTTCTGTGGCTGGATTCATTAAACACATTTACTGATGAGGAAATAAGCAAACCACATACCCAGGAGCTTGGGGCCTCTCTCTGACCAGAAATGCCTTTGTTCCTCTCTGGTAAAAACTCATTCATAAAAAAATTAGGCTCAGGCCTAATTTTCTCTCTCAAGGCTCTCATAAATATTTACCTAAAAACAACACCATTTTCAGTTAATATAACTTCAGAAAAAAAAATGTGCAACCTTGGAACCATTGACGCAGGTGGCCTCCGTGTTCCCGTAGCTTCCTCCATCTTCAGACAGGATTCTCCAGACTCTAGACCCTTGGCCTCCCTTTTCTTGGGGCAGCTCCTTCAGAGAAATTTAAAGGCAAATTCTTTCCCTGCCTCTTTGAAATGCAGATAAATCTCCCAGCCTCTTGAAGGTTTTACAATCCAGAACTGATTTTCTCAAGGATCTAGGAGCCATCCCTTTGAAATGTAATCTTCAGGGAAGACAGCATCTTTGCGTCCCAGTTTGTGGGAGGGCAGGAGCCTAACTTCAAAGGCATCAATTAACAAACACAAATGACCTAAAATCGTGGATCTGTGTTTAACCTCTGGAATAACTCAGTGTGGTCCCAGTCACTCAACTTCCATTCCAGGGTCTTCCAGGACTTTTCCTTTAGCTCATTCCAGTGTTTAAAAAGCCTTTTGTTTCTGCGGAGTTGAGTTCAGTCTTTCTACCCTGTGGCAATAGTCTTGGATAAGTCTTCCTTTTTTTTTTTTTAATTTTGCCCGGTGCAATTTTTCTTGACGTCACAGCAGTGCAACATAGAGAAAGAAGACAATATCAAGGCTAGTGAGGAGAAGGAACTCATTATTAGAGCATCCATCATGTACAAAGAGCTACTCTAAATACTTTTTTCATAAACTTACTCAACTTCTATATTACTTAATCTTATGAGAAAGGCATTATTCGTCCTATGTTTGCAAATGGGGAATGAGCTGAAGAGAAATGAAGTAATTTGCCCAACATGTAAAAAAATTTTTTTAATATGTAGGAGGGGTACAATTCTAATCCTGGTTTCTTCACCTCAGTACTTTTTCTATTATTAATCTATTATTTGCATAATATTTTCCAAAATACTTACACATCTAAAGGATAACATTTCTAACTTAATCTGTGAGATAGATTTTATTAATCTCATTTTTCAGATAAAAATACTGAAGCCAAGCTGGTAAGTAATCTGGTCATATTTGCATAACAATAGTTGAAACAGAAAATTATAATCCCCATTTTCTTTAATTTGGGTCATAGAGCTGAAATTAAATGCAACAGAAGTTGCAGGTTTCAGCCAATAATGAAGAATGGAAGGAACAATGAGAACATTTAGGCTCAGGAGCATTGAGAAACAAGCACTTAGGTAGTCATTGAGTTTTTCTAGGAAGATGAGACTAGCAAATATTTATATACCTAACACCTAATACAAGAAAATTTTGATTCAATATGTACTAGTTATTTACAATCATAAAGCTGGGTTTCTAAGCCCGTTTAAAAATCAGAGTGAAGAGATATTCTTTACTATAAAATGATTTATTTTACAAGTTTCAAGGCTTACTGACTTGTACATTTAAACTAGAATATCTTTGTTAGAGAAAACCACATTTGCACGAATGTTTGCTGAAGGGAACTGTTCACTTAAAGTTGTAAACTATCATTGCCAAGGGAGGTTAATTTTGTCTACCAACCCTGGTAACTAGTTCACTCTGACCTAACTGAAATTGCTCCAATTAACTACCTTGGCCTAAAAGGACAGCATGGAAATTCTTTTTTTTGGTTACAGATATTAGTTTTTATTTGAAGTTGTTTCTTTTCTTTTCTGTTCTTCCATTTTATTTATTTATTTATTTTTAATAAAATTAGAACTACATATTTTTTCCATTATACCCAGCTGCACAGCGTGGTGACAGGGTTGCACATAAATATATGGATTCATCATAAGTGGTTAGCCATAGTTCTGAGTGCTATATTTAGGAATACTAGCTAAAGGTAATTTCTTCATTATGAAAATGTGTTTTACAAGTAAAAATAAATTGGTTAGCTGCTCCAACAAGAAGCGTGGTATATGCAAGTGAGGATAGTTGGGAAAAGTTGAATGAAAAGAATTTGTAGAAGCAGCTGGCAGAGTTTGGGAAGGTCAGCCAAGGAGAGGAAGTCCCCTGGGGTGGAAGGGAGTTAACACCTTACTTCTGAGTGGTGAAGAACAAGAGCAGTTGCAAGCACTCAGAAACCTCTGGTAGATAAGTGCAGTTATGACCAGCTGCAGGTTCATCCTGGAAAAAAAAAAATGTGGGGAACTAAACAACCTTCTCTCTGTCAACTCTCTGATCTTCTTTTGGTGAACCCATCCAAGCAGAAGCCAGGGAGCAAAGTAACCGATCGGTCCATCTGGAAAGGCGTGCATCCCAGGGAAAGGAGATGGAGGAGAAGAACCCAGTATGTTGCTTTTGTTCCTCAACATCCAGCCTAATTTTTTTTAATTTTATTTATTTAGTTTTCTCCATTATAACCAGCTGCACAGCATGGTAACCAATGCTGGAGGGCGTGTGGAGAAAAGGGACCCCTCCTACATTGTTGGTGGGAATGTAAGCTGATACAACCACAATGGAAAATAGTATGGATGTACCTTAGAAAACTATACATAGAACTACCATAGGACCCAGCAATCCCACTCTTGGGCATATATCCGGACAAAAATCTCCTTGAAAAAGACACCTGCACACGCATGTTCATTGCGGCACTATTCACAATAACCAAGACATGGAAACAGCCTCATTTTTATCCGGATGAAAAATATAGGTCCCCAACTCAGGGGATTTATAAGGTCTTATCATAACAGGGCCAGGCAAATTCAAAGTCACACCTGAAACCTAAGGCAGTGACCACTAATGGGGGGGTGGTGAGAGAAATAATTAACATGATATGTATAGCTGCTAGAGGCCCCACATCTGTTGATTGTCAAAAGGCCTTCTTTAACAAGCAAAGCTTTATGCTTCCACACACATTTCATATAATCTTTATGCATTCCTTGCTTGTACCACAGTTGGACAGCTTAGGATAACCCAATATTTCATTCCATATGTTCTGGGTCTTTGCCTTTCTTGACCTTTTTTGGTCACTGCAGTTTTCTGTTGCAAAGTCTATGGGGCAAGAGAGTCCTAAGAGGAATCCCAGTGAAAACTCTGCTTCTAGACATGGTCCCCTTGCACTCACTGTATAAATGCAACCAATTTTATCATAAAAACTCAAATAGATTTTTCATGGCCATTAACTGCCTTCTCTACCTCTTGCTTCAATGGCATGAAGTTGCCAACAGGTAGCATCCGCTTCCCAGTTAATGAAATAATGTACATGAGCTCTGGTGGAAACAATTCCTTCCTTGCACATTCAACACTTCGAAACACCTGAGCCCCAAAAGGAAGGGAATGGTAAGGAAAAACAGCATTCCTGGAAGTCCCCTGGTGGCATAGCCGGTTAACAATCCAGGGTTGCTGTGACTCGGGTTGCTTCTGTAGCGCAGGTTCGATCCCTGGCCTGAGAACTTCCACACGCCTGAAGCACAGACAAAAAACAAACAAACATACAAACAAAACAACAACAGAAAAAACAGCATCCCTTGAGTGAGATTCACTGCTGTCTATGGGAGAGGCAACACCCTAGGCCAAGTGCTAATTTCAGGCATTTATCATGTTCTATGAGATATTACCCCAATTGTACAGGATGAGACCTCCTACTTAATTCTGCTAGTGGACATTCACTTTCAGATGATGGCACACATGTAAGTCCTTATTTCATGGTTGTGGGTCATTTGTGCACTTTACTTGTCATAAAATGAGTCCTCTGTTCAGAGGCAACGTGGTATTGGCATAATTTTTTTCTCATGAAAGTAGAAAAGGAATTTAGTCAGTCAGTGAATGGTGGAATTACCAGAAGTGTTGAAAGCAGTGAAGACATGTCAGTAACTACTTCTGGAACTCTTCCAGTTCATAAGCGAACTCTTTCTGGACCAAGACTCATACTCCTCCATCTGGGCTACATCAATGTTAATCAAGTTAATCGATTGCTAAACTCTCAACACAGGTCCTGCAAAGAAACACCATCCTTTTGTGAAGCAATTGTGAAATCACTGAACAGCTTTAAATCAGCTGAAGACTGGCTCCCTTGGGTAGGGAAAACATGGTCGTGGCTTCTTTCAGAATAAAGAATAATTTTGGATTTCCACGTTTGCAGACTTGACTATTTGTATATTCGTATGACCCTGTTTGTATATTTGTATATTCCTATGACCCTGTTCCATATGTTGGGCTCTCATTTCTTTGTCACCCTGTCTTTATCTTACTGAAAAAGACTTGTTATTCATACAGTTGGTGCTAAAATTGTATCCTTATCATCAGACCCTGGGACTGGTTCTCAACCATATTTATCCATGGACTCCAGGACCTAAGCAACACTTTCAAAACTAGAATAGAGATCTTTTGGCCGCCTGTGTTCTGGGAACATTTCCGCATGCTCTCTGGGGTCATCAGAAGCAGCCAGCCACCTCCACAAACTGATTTAGTCACTTCAGTCACAATCTGAAAAGTCACCATTGTGAGTCTCCTTCCTCCTGGCAGGGAAGTTATCCGTGTGCTTCTCAGATAAGTGAGCAATCAAAGCTGGGCTGCTAGACTTGGGCAGAGGAATGTAAGGATGGGTTTTGGTTTTTTTTTTTTTTTTGAACTTATTTTTTTCCTACCTTCCAAATTCATGTTTATGGATTTCACTGGCCAGAGTCAAATTAAAGTTTTGGGAGAAGGAGTCTGGTGATGGAGTTCATGTATCTGGAACATACAGCAGGGTGAGAAGAGTAAGCTTGGATGAGGTCCAGGTAGACAGAATATTCAGCATGTTTGTATGCTATTTTAAAACACAATGCAGAATCAATCAGAAGTAACCTTTCTGGGAATTAAACTCAGATTTTTTGACTGTGTCAATGTTCTTCCCACTGCCTGTGCTGTTAAGTCTCATCTTAATAACTCTGGGTGTTTCCTAGCTCACTGTCACGTGTCATTGCAGACGTTAAAGCAATTAAAAAAAAACAGTAAGCAGAACAAGATAAGCTCATAGTCGTCAAGATCATAGCTTTCTCTAGTTCTCAGCATGCACCATCAAATCCATTGTGTATTTCTTTGCATGCCGTATTTAACTTGAGAATATAAGTGGAGGTAAAAATAAGTCATTGTGAGCAGTTGCTAAAAAAGGAGATGGCACAGGTAAGTAGAAAGGAGTCTATTCTCATTAGTACTTTTCTAATACTTTGAGATTTGGGGAGTATCATTCATTTGCAGTGACTGAAATTATCAACTTGTTAAAAAGGTGACCAGGTTCTCTCTCTCTGGAACCCCACTGTCTGCCTCATGCAGCCATTTTCCTGAGAAGCCTGGTTTAGCGTCTGAGCCACAGGTGGACCTTGAGGCTTCCATGGAGTAGAGTAGGTTCAGAATTAAATCTTTAACCATGTTCATCTGGTTTGTCCCTTCTTCATGGAGATTTGAGGAATGACAGCCCACCTTTTCTCTACTTGTCTCACTTCTGTTTTCCTGATTCTTCCTTTTTTCTCATTAGACAAATGTTTTCACATACTCCACATTAACACTGATATATCTATGATTCTGCTTTAGGAAAAAATATACTAAATACATGAATATTCTTATATCCTTGAAGATTATGAAAAAGTCTAGATTCTCAGCAGCTTTGTTGCTAAGAGAAACAAAATTACAAAACTTTGTGAATACCTTGTTTAGCAAAATTACTCAAAAGTTCTTTATGACCTTAAAATGTTAAGTTGTTAAAAGCTTTTTTTGTGGCTTTTGCACTTTAATCTAAAACTAAAGATGGGTTATAAGCAATGGAGTTATAACACTATTTTGTGCTTTAGCTACCTATATATATTTATATTTATCTTTTTAAGAGCTTTTTATTGAAGTAGAGTTTACAGTGTTTATTATCAGTTTCAGGTGTATAGGACAATGATTCAATACTTTTATAGGTTGTACTCCATTAAAAGTTATTACATAAAAATAGCTAAAATTTCTGGTGCTACGCAATATATCCTTGCTGCTTCTCTGTTTTGTATGTAGCAGTTTTAAATCTCTTAATCCCTACCCCTGTTTTGCCCCAACTCCTTTCATCTCCCCACTGGTAATCACTAGTTTTTTCTTTCTATATCTATTAGTGTGTTGCTGTTTTGCTATATATATTCCTTTGCTTTATGTTTTTAGATTCCACATCTAAGTGATATCCTACAGTATTTGTCATTCTTTGATTTATGCTCCTAAGCCATAATATTCTCTTGCTGTCCATCCATCTTGCTGCAAATGGCAGAATTTCATTGTATTATCTTCAGATTCCTTCATCAATGTTTCATAGTTTTCAGAGTAAAAGTCTTTCACTTCTTTGGTTAAGTTTATTCCTAGGTACATTTATTTTGATGTGGTTTAAAATGGGATTTAAAAAACTATATGCTACATACAATAGATAACAAATAAGACCTACTTTATAGCATAGGGAACTTTACTCGATATCCTGTAATAACCTATAATGAAAGAGAATGTAAATAAATGAAAGAGAATATATACATACATTATCTTTATTTACAGTCTGTTTCATTGTAGGTTATTAATAACTTTACTATATACCTGAAACTAGCACAGTGTTATAAATCAGCTATAGTAAAAATCCTAAAAAATTAAAACTAGGGTTAAAAAAAAGCCTGTTTTGGATAGGTTATTATTCATGTATAGAAAAACAGCAGATTCTATATACTGATCTTATACCCTGCAACACTGATGAATTAATTTCTTAGTCTAAATTTTATTTTGTTGGAGACTTCAGTGTTTTCTCTATAGGGTATCATATCATCTGCAAACAGCGACTGTTTTAATTATTCTCCTCCAGTTTGGATGCCTTTTAATGATTTTTCTTATCTGATTGCTGTGGCTAGGACTTCTAATGTGTTAAACAGAAGTGGTGCAGGTGGCATCATTGTCTTTTTCTTTTTCTTGTCTTTTTGCCATTTTTAGGGCCACACCCATGGCATATGGAGGTTCCCAGGCTAGGGGTCTAATTGGAGCTGTAGCCGCAGGCCTACACCACAGCCACAGCAACGTGGGATTGGAGCTGCGTCTGCAGCCTACACCACAGCTCACGGCAATGCCGGATCCTTAACCCACTGAGGAAGGCCAAGGATCACACCCACAACCTCATGGTTCCAAGTTGGATTCGTTAACCACTGAGCCATGACAAGAACTCCCCACTGTCTTTTTCTCGATTTAGAGGAAAGGATTCCAGCTTTTTACACATGAGTATGATGTTAGCTGTGGAACAGTCATGTGAGGCCTTATGTTGACATATATTCCCTCTATGACCATGTTGATTGGAGTTTTTAATCATGAATTGATGTTGAATTTTATCAAATGATTCCTCTGTATCTATTGAGGTATTTGAGTGATTTTTATCCTTCCTGTTGTTAATGTGGTGTATCACATTGATTTGTGAATGTATCCTTATGTGCTTATATAATAATATATATATATATATATATATATATATACACACACATATATATGTATATAATCCTTATACCCTTGGAATAATTCTAACATGGTCATAGTCTATGATCCTTTTTATATATTGTTTCATTTTTGTAGTGTCTTTGATATCAGGGTAGTGGTGACCACATAGAATGAAGTTGGGAGTGTTCCATCTTGTTCAATTTTTTTTTTTTGGGGGGGGGATGGTTTGAAAAGGTTAGGTAATAGCTCTTCTTTATAAGTTTGGTAGAATTCCCCTGTGAAGCTATCAGTCCTAGATTTTTGTTTGGAGGGAGTACTTTTATTGTAAATTCAATACCAGTCTGTTCAGATTGTCTACTTCTTCTTGATTCAGTCTTGGCAGATTGTATGTTTCTGGGGGTTTGTCCATTTCTTCTAGGTTACCCAATATGTTGGCATAAACTTTTTGTAGTGTTCTCTTATTATTTTGGTATCTCTGTGGTATCAGTTGTAATTTTTCCTCTTTCGTTTCTTATTTTGTTTCTTTAGGTACTCTTTTCTTCTTGGTGAGTCTGACTTTAGATTTATCAATATTTCTTTCTATAATTGATTTGTAATTTCATACAGTTGCGATCAAAAAGAAATGCTTGATACAATTTATACCCTCTTAAATTGTTGACAGATTTTTTTGTGTGTGGCCTAGCATGTGACCTCTACTAGAAAATGTTCCATGTGCAGTTGAAAAGAATGTGTATCCTGCTGGCTTGGGATAAAATGTCCTGTAGATATCTGTTAAGTCCAATTGGTCTATAACATCATTTATGACTTACTGATTTTCCGTCTGAGTGGTCATTCCATTTACATCTGTTGGATGTTAAAGTCTCTGATGACTATTATTGTCAGTTTATTATTTTGTATGTTAGTATATATTTATACTTTATATATTTAGTTGCTTCTATATTAGGTACATAAATGTTAACAAGTGAATATCCTCTTCTTGTATTGCTTTCTATATTATAATATAATTCTCTCTTTTGTCTTTTGTTGTAAACTCATTTTAAAATCTATTTTTGTCTGATATGTTGATACCCACTTTCTTGTTGCATCCATTTGCATGAAATATCTTTTTCCATCTCCTCACTTTCAATCTGTGTGGTTCTTGGTCCTGAATTGAATCTCCTATAGACAGCATATTTAAAGATCTTGTTGTTATAGTTGTTTATCCACCCATCCTACGTCTTTTGATTGATGCATTTGGTCCATTGACATTTAAGGTAGTTATTGGTGGGTATGTACTTATTGCCCTTTTATTACTTGTTTTCTGATTATTTTTGTAATTCTTCATTTTTTCTTTTTCTTCCTTTCCTTGTGTGTTATGATTTTCCTCAGTAGTATTCTTATATTCCTTTGTTTTTAGTTTGTGTGTATCTATTGCATGATTTTGATTTGTGATTACCACAGGGTTCATAAATGTTGACATATGACTATATCTACTTGATTTAAACTGGTAATCATTTATATTAAAACCCATTCTGGAAAAAAAATCTACATTTTTAATACCCTCTGTTACATTTTTGTGCTTTTGATAAAATATTCTACATCTTAATCTTTATCCCTTAAGAGTTTATTGTAGTTAGATTTTTTTTTACATTTTTTTTTGTCTTTTAATCTTCATGCTGGCTTACTTAAATGGTTGCGCCTTCGTCCTTACTGCATGTCTGCCTTTCCTAGTATGGTTTTCCCTTTCCTATAGATTATTCTTTTCTACTAAGAGAAGACCTTTTAACATTTCTTTTAGGGTAGATTTAGTATTAATGAATCATTTTATTTTTTCTTGTCTGAGAAGTTCTTTCTCTCTTCTTGCTAAGTAAAGTATATTAAGATGTAAGATTTTCCCTTTAAGAACTTTGAATATATAACGCCATTTAGGTCTACAAAGTTTCTTCAGAGTAATATGTTGGTAGCCTTATTGGGATTCCTTTGTATTTGACTTTTTTTATTTTTCTCTTGCTGCCTTTAGGATTTAAATTTTGCCATTTAAATTATGAAGTGCCTTGGTGTGGATCTGTTTGGGTTCATCTCTTTGCAACGCTCTGATTACTATACCTGCATGTTGGTTTCCTTCTTCAGGTTTGGAAAGTTTTCAGCAATAATTTCATGAAATACATTTTGGTCCGCTTTTCTATCTTATACTTCTTGGACCGCTATAATGCAAACGTTTATATGCTTAATCTTATTCTGGGGAAAAGACAGTCTCTCAGTAATGGTTTTGGATAAATTGGACAGCTACATGCAAAATAATGAAACTAGAACATTTTTCACACCAGATGCAAAAATAAACTCCAAATGGATTAAAGCCCTAAATATAAGAACAGAAATCATAAAGTCCTAGAAAGAAACATAGGTGGTAAAATCTTTTACATAAGTCTTAGCAATATATATATATTTTTTGATCTGTTGCCTCAGGCAAGGGAAACAAAAGCAAAAATAAACAAATGGGACTTAATCAAGCTAAAAACATTTTGCACAACAAAGGAAAGCATCAATAAAATGAAAAGGCAACCTACTGAATGGACATGTTTGAAGATAAAACCAAGAGGATTTCCTCAGAAATTGGATTAATGGTGTTAGAGAAAAAAGAATGGATAATTCCAAGGTTCTTAGCCCAAAAAACCTGGGGTGAAACCATTCATGGTCGATTCCTCTCTACCTTGATCCTTAATCAATGTGATATATCATCAAGGAAGTTGCACTTTGATGATTATTAGCATGAACTACTTTTATTCAGCTTTGTATCAACCCAGAAAACCTATTTCCAGAATTTCCTCCCTGTAGTTGTATAATTGTTTGGGTAAATTCCACCAATTGACCCAAAGCCAATTAGAAAAAAACAGTCTTCTGGTATGGCAAAGTGACATGTGTAATTACAATGTCAGTTTGGATATTTATCAGCCTCCATCTGCACTAGGACTGGGCTGAGGACGTTATCCAGCACCGGCTGAAGCAGGGTTCCTGCTCCGGTTGGCATCCAGAGGCAGATCATTCTAAGAGTCAAACATAGACCTTGGAATGAAGCCCAGCTAAGTTTGCATCCAGTTCTGGCCCTTATGTAGTTAGCTTGAGGATCTCATCTGTAAAATGGGGAACATAATATTATATTCTTATTTTTTTAAAGTTAGTATTTAATGAAATATATATGTACACACACACACACAGAGAGAGAGAGAGAGAGAGAGAGAGAGAGACAGAGAGAGAGAGAGGGAGAGAGAGGGAGAGAGAGAGAGGGCTTACAATTGTTGAATTGCTGATTCTTATTCTCTCCTCACCCTTCTCCTTACTTTTAATCAAGTGCCGGTATTGACGGTTTTTGTTACCATGCTTCAGTGCAACAAAACTCATGAAAGTCTATATCTCTTTGTAGTCCACCTGTCCTCTCCTGGGTATCTTTCATTAATTACAGAAAATTTTTCTACTTTGACTGTCATGATCTGAGTCCTTAAAGCAGGCTTTCTGTTTTTGCTACCCAAGTTTTCATTTCTGATTTTGCTGCTCTTGTGACTGATATAGTTGTTCCCACCTGGTACATGGTGCACAGTAAGAAGTCTATAAATGTTATTTGTGGTTACAATAGTAATATGTTTATTAGACAAGTAAGATTAGGGATGTCTGTGTGTGTAAGACCTGCTTTTTCTTCCCTAAGGAAAAGTGATTTAGGGTGATTTAGAGTGAGATTTTGTGGGAAATACAGTTCTAATCAAGCACGAGCTGAAGACACTTTATTTATACATCCTTTGCCTGTAATTGTTTCTTGTTTTCAATTGGAAGCATCCTCGTTGCCTGTTTCAGGACTAATTTAGCTGATCCAGCCTTGGGTTTACTGCCGATATGTTCTGTGTTGTCTTCATATGCTACACTTAGGTGTGGATCCAAAAGTCATTCAAGTAAAAGGAATAAAAATGATAAGTATGGATAAAGTTAACGGGAGAAAGGATTGCGTATGGGGAATAAGATCAAGGTTCTGCGTAAAATCAGGGATTGGAAGATGTGCCAAAGAAACACAGTCGGTTCAGACTTTGCATGTTTATTTTGTCTAAAGTGTCAATTTCCTGACTAAAAAATATTTTGTTGCATTTTGATTGACAAAGTCAGTCCTAGTCACAAGAACACTGAAGTACATTTTATATTAAAACTAATCTCAAAAGCACGAATTGATAACATTTTTGACTCAACTCTTTTTCCTTAAGAGAAAAAACTTAATTTTTCCCAGAAAAATATTTATTTTACGCCTTGCTTTTGTGGAATAATCTTTAGCATTCATGACTCTCCACATGGACGTAAGGCTCCCTGGAGTCAGCCAAGTCAGTGCCTGATGCCTGTCCTTAGACCTATCAGGTCAGATTCTGGTACTACTTAAATTGGGAAATGCAGTAAAACTAGAGTTTTCCAGAGAAAATACACCTCATCCTGAGACTGAGGAAGTTAATTCATGGGCTTCAAAAGGAAAATAAGAATTCTTGATTCAGCGTTATTACCAAATGCTTCATATTCTATATATTTTTTTTCAGTGACGCAGTTCTGAGCAAAGGCCTGGAAAATTCTTACTTCTAGTCTCACAAAGTCTTTGATCTATCTTTGAGTTTCACTTCTGTTTCCTTACTGCTAAGACAAAGATGTCATATGCCTTGCTGAGAGGCTAAAAGAATGCTTTTAATTATTATTTAAGCATTTAGAAAACATACTGCTTTGTTGTTACACAGAAGTGAAATAAGATGATAAATGTTTTGCACAATGTAAACTCTCTCCTAAAATAGAGATTCCTGAACACCTATCTGAAACATTATGTTTAGACAGCAGTGACTCATGCAATCCTAAGAGGAGGTTTTATCGACTGGTTTAAATTTTTGGTTAATTTTAAACAGAATGTTTTCTGTGGATGTAATTACTTAGGTAGGCCCATTTCTCAAAACTAGAAATGTGCTTTTGTTTACCTCAATGGAAGAGAGAAAATTAGTAAGATTTTCTCTGTTACTTTCCCCCAGACAATTTGAGAGAGGTAGATAGACATTAATACTTTTGTGAATCAAAGTAATTTGATTAGGAATTTATTTTAAAATACCTGAGAGTACAATTCAATTTCAGTAGCTAGCCAGTCTGTTCTTTTGGTAATTCTATTCTTTGTTATAACTTTTAAATGCATATTTTTTGACACAGTTCCTTTCAGTGACTGAAAGCAAAAGAAAGCTCCCCCAAAATAAACACCCTTTGGCTTCCCTAAAGAAAACAACAGTTCTCATCAAAATGCTTCAACGAGGACTGAGCACACTTTTTTCATTGAATATTTAAACAAAGAACAATAGATTTATTATTGTCAGTATCACCATATTTTTCTGGCCATATCTTTTTTTTTTTTTTTCCCTTCTTCTTCTCAGTTTCTGGGCTTGATCCACTATCATTGCATTTCCAATGAGTTTTAGAAAAATAAATAAATACAATCTAAACACTGCTGATCATTTACTTTAGAATGATACAACCTAGGAATTCACTAGGAGTTCATCTGCATGTAGGACCTGGAGATCATATGCATGAACTCTTGCTGGGAGTGTAAACTGGTACAACTCTTATAGAAAACAGAATGGAGTTTCCTCAGAAAATGAAATATAGAACTCCCCTGTAAATATAGATCCAGCATTCCCACTCCTGTGTGTATATCCAGACAAAACTATAATTCAGAAAGATACATGGAGTTCCTGTTGTGGCACAACAGACACAAACCCAACTAGTACTCGTGAGGACACGGGTTCGATCCTAGCCTTGCTCAGTGGATTAAGGATCCTACATTTCTGTGAGCTGCGGTGTAGGTCACAGATGTGGCTCAGATCCTGTGTTGCTGTGGCTGTGGTGTAGGCTGGCAGCTGTAGCTCTAATTCGACTCCTAGCCTGGGAACTTCCATATGCCATGGGTGTGCCCCACCCCCCAAAATACATGCACCCTTCTGTTCACTGCAGCACTATTCACAATAGCCAAGATACGGAAACAACCTAAATGTCTATCGACAGATGACTGGATTAAGAAGATGTGGTACAAGCATATAATGGAATACTACACAGCCATAAAAAGAACAAAAATAATGCCATTCACATCAACATGAAAGCAGATAGAGATTCTCATACTAAGTGAAGTAAGTCAGAAAGAGAAAAACAAATACTACATGATATCACTTATATGGCACAAGCGAACCTATTTACAAAATAGAAACAGATTCAAGACATGGAGAAAAGACTTGTGACTTGTGGTTGCCAAGGGGAGGAGGTGGGGTGGGTAGGGAGTTTGGGGTTGGTAGATGCCTATTTCACTTAGAATGGATAAGCAAAATAAAGGGAATGTAAACAAAAAAGATTATATATGTGAAAAACACTATGATGAGAATATGAAAATGTCATGCTGGCAAGAGTTCTCCCAGCACTAAGTGAACAAGATCAACTTCATCCTTACCCCTGAAGAAATGAGCACATCCAGAAGACGTCAACCCCACCTTTGATATGGATAATGTATTTATTGATTGTGACCAAATAAATTCAGCACTGCTTCTCCTTTTAACATCCACTTTTAGCATAAAGTCAAAAGGCCATTTAACTGATGAGTTTCAAAGAAATATAAATCATATTTGGATGAAAATATTGTTCTTGATATGTTATGTGTGTCTACGTATTTTGAATTTCTGTCTTCCAAGCTCACCCAGTTCTGAGTGATCATCTGAGCAGTCACTTTCATACAGTCCAAACTTCTGCAGGGCATATCTGGGGTAAGTGCAAAGAAGAGAAAAAAGGCCTGGTGGCACCCCTATGCCACCCCAGCTGCCTCCCTGCTGCTGCAGTCTTTACAAAGGGCCCTGCATGTATTAGTTTCAAAGACTGAAATACTTGAAAGGGCTCTGCATATATTAGTTTCATTTTGATTGAAATTCTTGTGAGGTTTCATTCGAAGAAGCAATTCTGCTTTTCACAAATTTTGAAAACTACCTTGCTAAGCTACTGAGATCAATTACTCAGTTTTATTGTTGTTATGCTAGAATCCAAAGGCCAGAAGCTGTAGACCTGGTGGACAGGCACGCATCTCAGGCCAGAAGAGGAAGAAAATCAGGAACTCACACAGGAAAGCCCTATGCTAACTGGCAGGTAAGTTTAAGATATCAAAGCAAGACAAAGTTCTAAACTCTGTACAAAGAGGTCAGGTGGAACACCATTAAATGAAACTGACTTTGTTTTGTATGCTCAAATTAGACTGATTTGTAGGTGTGGGTTTCTTGAGTTTATGAGCACAAACTGATTAAAGTCTCCCTTTGGCTGCAGAGTTGGTGAGAACATGTTCTTAATTTGACCAATATGCTTTCATTATGTGCTGTGCCATTGTGTTAAATACTCAAACATATTATGGGTTGCAGTGTATAGTTTGGGTCAGTGGTTCTCAAACTATTGCATGTTCATCAGAATCAGCTGGAAGACTTGTTCAACTGCAGATTGCCTGCCCCCACTCTCACAGTCCCTGATTCAGTAGGTCTGGAGCAGGGCCTTTTCACATTTCTAACAATTTCCCAGTAATGCCGCTGCTGCTATTCTAGAAATAGTACTTTAAGAAGGAACCAATGGTTTTGAAATTACTATAATTTGCTTTTTAATTAAATTATTTCCATAAATTCAGGTGAAGTTTTCTTCTTTCTTGGATGACCTTTCCTTTTTATTTTTTAATATTTCATTATTTAAAATTTATTTTATTATTTCACCTTTTTTTTTCAGTCATAGCATATATCAGCTTGATGTGGGATCTCAGTTCCCAGACCAGGGATTGAACCCAAGTAGCCGTGATGAAAATCCCAAATCCCAACCACTAGGCCACGAGGGAACTTCCTCCCATCCTTCTTCTATGAAGAATCATCCCAATGATATACTAAGTCTGTGCTGAAGAGATCACAATTAGCAAAAGGAGAGACTCGCTTTTGTCTAGAGGATGCTGCACCACACCGAGGTGATCATACACAAACCAGTAGGGCCAGTGGGCTATACTGGGTTAAGTGTCTGAACTGACTGCCCTTTTGAGAATAGTCAAAAATACTAGCTTAAAATACATTGAAATCTGGCTTCTGTCCAGGGCTATAGAAAGCTGGAAGGAGTGTTGTTCCCATGCTTACAATATCAAGAGTTGGAAAAACTTCAAAACCATGACTTTTTTTCAAAATGTTTGGGGAGCGGAGGTCACTGAGAAACCAACTGAGCCAACATGTTAGAGGGAGTAACAGTGGCATGGGGGATAAAAACGGTAAGAGCAGGCACTCACCTGCGGTAGGTGCAACCAGACACTCATGAGGAGAGTTAAACTAAAACGGTTGATGAAGGCTAGTGGGACAAAGCAAAATTCCTGGGGAAACACAGGTACTGGAGAGTCTACACTGTCCTGCAGGCTTTGTCTCCGTGAATGTTCTGAGAACTCCCAGGGAGATCATAACAATCTCTAAGAAGTGTGGCTGTGATTCAGACTTGGAGGGGAACAGCAGCCCTGCAAGGGAAGCAAGAAACTCCTTCCACGTCCTCTTCTCCCATACCCCCTACCAAAGACTTTATACGTGCGGTATGAGTAAGATATCAATATTTCTTTAATATGAAAAGGAATGACATATGTATATATATAACTGAATCACTTCGCTGTACACCTGAAACCAATGCAACACTGCAAGTCAACTATACTCCAATAACACTCTTAATTACTAAAAACAGAGCACTTATTTTAAATGGTAGTACCCGTGGCATATGGAAATTCTCAGGACAGAGGATAGAATCTGAGCTGCAATGCCAGATCCTTTAACCCCTGTTCTAGGCGGGGAATCGAACCCACGCTTCCTTATTGACACAAGCCACTGCGGTCGGATTCCCCAGCCACTGAGCCACAGAAGGAACTACAAGAAATACTTCTTTAATCCAGTAAAAGATGTCAACAAAAATCCTACCCTATCCTTATACCTATTACTGATAAAACTAAAACTTTTTTTTTAAAGACCAGGAATAAGGCAATGCTGCCCTCTCCCATTTAACATCACACTAAACGTTTTAACACAACAATATAAGAAAAAGAAAATAAAAGATTGGCATTTGAAATGAATACACAATACTGTTTATTTTTGTAGAGCACGCTGGATGGCTGTCTAAGTAGAAAATCCCAGAGAATCTGCTAGAAGTAATACGTATGGTAAGCTTGTAGACCATAACAGCTAGTAAAAAATTTGATTGTATATCTGCACCCTAACAATAAGCAATTGAAATGTAAACATTTTAAAAGATATGGTTTACAATAGCACTCCATAAAGTGCAATGTTTCAATATAACCTAACCGAAGATGTGAGAGATAACTATGCAGAAAACTATAAAACATTATTTAAAAAAAAAAAGGAAGCCCTAATAAAAGGAGGTGGGTACTGAGCTCATGAATTGGAAGCCTCAGTGTTGTGAAGATGTTAGTCCTCTACCATAGATTCAACAAAAGTTCTAGGTCAGTTCTTTAGGAAATAGAAATCTTTTAAAAAAAATGCTTCAAGAACAATTAGATAATCAACTGGATTAATGTTTCAACAGTGAAAATTGAAAAGATAATAGCTGACTCTAAAAGAGATTAACGAATTGCCCATGCTATTGACTAAGAAAAAACTTTTGAAAAGGAGGCTTGAACTAGAATAAATTAAAAATGAGTCATGAATACAGACGCCATAAACATTAAAATTATAATAAGGCATTATATACCTTTGTTTCCAAATCTTGATATATTTAGATAAACAAATAAAACTGACATAACATATAGAACTAGTAAAAACTGCCATAAAAAGACAAAACAAAGTCTTATAGTAATTTAAAAATTGAATTAGCAGAAGTTTTTCCACAAAGAGAATTCCAGGCACAAAGGGGGTTTCCAGTGATATCGACCAAATATTAGAACATTTCATCCCAGCAAATGATTCACCCCCAAATTCTACTCTCACAAAACTATTTTAGAAGACGAGACAATTCATTAGCTATTTTCTTACTTTGTGATGGTTAATTTTATGTGTCAACTTGACCGGGTCACAAGATGCCCAGGGAACACTGTAGCTGTGTATGTGTTTCTGGATGAGATTACCATCTGATTGGTGAAATGAATAAAGGAGAATGCCACGTGCCGTGTGGATGGTCACCATCCCATCCACTGAGGGCCAGCATGGAATGAAAGAATGGACGAAGGCTGAATTCATGCTTTGCCTGACCGTTAAGCTGGGACCGTCTTCTGCCTTCAGTGATCTAGATTCTCGGGCCTTAGCTTGAACAGGAATCTAGATTCGGCTTTCGGCTCTCAGGGCTTTGAACCACATCACTACCTCCAGCTTGTAGAAGGTCTCCAGTTTGTAGACTTCTTGGCCTCCACAATCATGGGAGCCAATTTCTTATAATAAAGCTCACTTAATACACGCACACCTTCTATTTGTTCTGCTTCTCTATAGGATCCTAACTAATGCAGACTTGTGTGACTTTGATATCCAAACCCTGCAAAAAGAATTTCAAAAGGAAAAAAACAGAGCCATCTTACTCGTGGGATAGGTTCAAAGACCCTACACAAAATTTTAGCCAGCTGAATGGAACAGTGTATGAAAAGTATAATTGATTATTATTATTAATTATAGTTGATTTTAGAAATGAAGTTTATTTAATAATATAATAGCTGAGTAGAACAGTAATCCATAAAATCTTTTCATTAGATTCAGTAAAAGCATTTGAGAAAAACAGTACATCCTTTTATGAAAAATCTGTAGCAAAAAAACTGATAAAAGTGAACATCATTAACCTAATTAAAGATATCTACAAAGACTTATGACAAACATCACCCTTCATGATCAAATGTTGAAAAACAGTTCTGAAATCAAAACTGAAACAAAGGTGCTACTTCATCTATTTTTACCCAAAATTTTATTGAAGGTCCTAGGCAGGCTAGTTAGTCAAGAAAAAGACATACTTAGTAGAAGAACTGGAAAAAAAGAAAACAAGTCCATCACTAATATATTCTAATTTCAAAAGTACTATAACAATTCCATTAGCTACTCCTTAGAGTAGTTTATGAAGGAAACATTTATTTCTTAGTATTTAATATATTGTTTAAAAAATAACTAAATTGTGGGATACTCATGGAGATACATATTCACTTTTCCTATGAAATAGTCCAGCATATGCCCATATTGTGTTGATATCACCAAACCATGAAAATTAACAGTAACCTTTGACATGAGCAAGGTGTCAGGCCAAACTATCTCATTGTTCTCCGTCTTTACTCTCCCTCTGTGTGTGTATGTTGTGGTAGAATCAGAGCATCTTCGAATGTATGACTTTACCTCTCCCTAGGCATATGAATACTCCCTTAGCTGTAAAATATAGGGAGCACATTTACCTTGTAGGCTTGTTCCAAGGAAGGAATGATACATTGCATACCATGTGCCTTATTCATAATATACACTTTTTTATATGACTGCTATAATCAGTTATAATAATTACTATTTTCAGATTTAATTTTGTTTTCCTTTACCATAATTCAGCCAAAGAGGTAAAATATTTTACTTAAACGTAAGTGTTCATAAGGTAATTTTCATGTTTGTTCATCACAGAATTAAGTCTGCAAATAAAATAAACATCTGTTTTTATTCACTTAGGATAAAACAAACAGGCTAGGGTTGATTTTTAGCATTTGAGTAAAATTATAATTGGCTTTAAAAATGTTGACTTCTTTTGTTTTGATTTCATATTAGGCTGAAAGTACAACTGACATTGAGAGATAGATGGCTCATTTCCTATCCTGTCTGCCTTTCCTTCTGCCTACCGGAGAGATTGGTCTAGTTTCAGTCTGTTAGTACAGCTGTTCAGCTGGCAGAATCCCTCACCGTCCAGATGGACATCTGGACCCCAACCCAAGCATCTCCTAAACTGCCACCAGTGTATGCTTTCCTTATTGCAGCCAAATTCCTGAACAGCTCAACTTGCACAACTCCCTCATTCTCATCTGTCTAGGTCACTGAGTTTGCTACAATATACCTGAAACAGAATTTTATATTACTCCAACCCTGTTGTCACCCCCTTTACAACTTCAGCTCCCAACTCACAATAGTTGAACATCCCTGTTCTATGGCCACAGATGACAACCATACTCGGAGTGCTCTTCCTGGCTTGACAAAGCCTCTGGGTTCTACCTCTTTCTACAGAAGACACTCTCTCACCTGGCTCACTCTATTCTCCCAGGGAGAACTGGAGAGACAAGTTAAATCAGCGATATTTGCAGTGAGATGGATCATATTGGAAATACACCTTGTGCTAGATCAGACATAGAATTTATCTATTGCCCTAAATCAAATGTACACCAAGTTGGTCTCTCTATAGACTATAACCACAGTCACCATAGTTCATGACTGACTCTATTATTTCTCCCCTTACCCTACCTTACTAGGGAAAGGGAAGTAAGAAAAATAAAGACTAAGGGATGGCCAACTGAATGGTTTATCCATTCTAGAGTACTTGATTCCTACTCTGCTCCAGGAGATAGCTGCACACAGAATGAGTCCTCTATGTTCTGATATCTTCTTTTTGAAAAAAATTCTGATTTTTATAAGTGAAATACCCTAATGTTTTATTGTTTGTAAGCAATTAAGTTTTTTTTTTTTTTTTTTTTTTGACTCTCACTGCAAGACAAAACCATGTGAACCAAGTTTGAGTAGTGGACAACCAGTTTGCGGTCTCTATTTTAGGAGTTAGCCTAATGGCAAAATTGGTTTTCTAGTATCCCAAAGGATATTTAACCCTCTATGTATTTCTTTTGGGCTTTATGTTCAGTGTAGAACTATCAGAATATAACAGCTACGGAGTTCCCATCGTGGTGCAGTGGAAACAAATCCAACTAATGATGAAGTTGCGGGTTCAATCCCTGGCTTCACTCAGTGGGTTAAGGATCCAGTGTTGCCATAAACTGTGGTGTGGGTCACAGACATGGCTTGGATCTGGCGTTGCTGTGACTCTGGTGTAGGCTGGCAGCAACAGCTCGTCTTTGACCCCTAGCCTGGGAACCTCCATATGCCATGGGTGCAGCCCTAAAAAGACAAAAGACAAAACAAACGAACAAAGAATATAACAGCTATAATGTCATTTTTCCTCTAAATGCTTTGCTTTGAGTATGGGGGGATTATCTTTGTTTATGTGGATGTATGGCCTTAGTCCCCATCAGATTTATCATGAGTTTATGTGAAAACATTCTTATAAAGCTACTTGCAACATTAATGCTTTATATGAGTTTGAAAAATGATCCATTTCTAGTCGCCAGGTTTTAACCACTAATGTTATTGTTTTCTGGTGTAACTCAGTTTGTGCCTGAATCCTAACTCATTTTCTAAGCACTTGAAGATGTGACAACAGTACAGATGAGATTATTATAATGCAGTAAGGCATTCTAAACCTCTGTAAT
The DNA here is from genome assembly GCA_004024745.2 of Catagonus wagneri. NCBI lineage: Eukaryota > Metazoa > Chordata > Mammalia > Artiodactyla > Tayassuidae > Catagonus > Catagonus wagneri. The sequence goes on from PVHT020000080.1 coordinate 20,470,979, forward strand.
GAGAAAAATTCCCTGACACAAAAGGGCAGATATACAGGAAGTAATATATTTTCATGGTTTCACAGACTCCTTGAGTTTACTCACTACACAAAGGACAGAGTCATGACTTATGAGTTAAAATGTATTCAAAATTAAATCGCCATACCTACGGTAGAACAGCAACCACTATGTAATTTGGGAAAAAGACCTTGGGGGAAATCCATTGATTGGCAGGCTTAAGAAATTTCTATGCATCTCCCACTCCATGTAGGTCAAAGAAGCATCTGAATGTTGCTAAATAAAAGCCTAATATCAGATAATCATTTGATGTTTGAAATGTACAGTGAATAAGCAAAGTCTTATAGGTCATTTTCACTATTATTTTTAATAATTCAAGAAAAGCTTTATTCTTTGGGATATAACTTAATAAAATCTTTAGACAAGTTTCAACTTTATAATCAGTGTCTTGGGGCATTTTATGCTACTTCTTTATGATTGTCATTCGGGGAAGCTTATGATTTAAGATGATCCTTGTCATCTTCTACTCCTATGAATTGAACAATGAAAAATCTTAGCAATTCTTCTCCCAAAGCCTCTCATTAAAATCATCATTTTTGAAATTTCAGAGAAGTTTGGGTTCAGTCCAAGCCTCCTATTTTCCCTTTTTGAAGAATTATGATGGAGACATGGATTGTTTGTAAAATGCTATTCGTAGATCAAGAATCTGAGCTCCATGTAAACTCCTAATTTCAATCAAATAAACCCGGTTCACCTAAACATTTTCAGACTTGTAAAACAATAAACAAAAATATTTCTCCATCTTTATTTTCAAAATACACATTTTTAAAAAAAATTATTAGTTCCTCCAGATACATGCCCAGGAGTGCATACAGTATGATAGTCCTATATTTAGTTTTTAAAGAAACCTTCATACTGTTCTCCATTGTGGTTGCACCAATTTATATTTCCACCAACAGTGAAGGAGGGCTCCTTTTCCTCCACACCCTCTCCAGCATTTATTCTTTGTAGACATTTTGATGATGGCAATTCCAACTGGTGTGAGATGATACTTCATTGTAGTTTTGACTTGTATTTCTATAATAATTAGTGATGAAGAGCTTCTTTTCATATTTTTTTTGGCCATCTGTCTTTCTTATTTGGAGAAATGTCTGTTTAGATCTTCTGCCCATTTTTTTGATTGGGTTGTTTGCTTTTTTGATGTAAAGCTACGTGAGATGTTTGTATATTTTGGAGTTTAATCACTTGTCATTTGCTCCATTTGCAAAGATTTTCTCCCATTCTGTGGGCTGTCTTTTTCATGGTTCCTTTTGATCTTCAAAAACTTTTTTTTGTCTTTTTTGCCTTTATGTAGAGCTGCACCCGCGGCATGTGGAGTTCCCAGGCTAGGGGTCTAACAGGACCTGTAGCTGCTGGCCTTCGCCACAGCCACAGCAATGCAGGATCCGAGCCGCGTCTGCAACCTACACCACAGCTCATGGCAACGCCGGATACTTAACCCACTGAGCAAGGCCAGGAATCGAACCCACAAGCTCATGGTTCTTAGTCAGATTCGTTAACCGCTGCACCACGAAGGGAACTCCTGATCATCAAAAACTTTTAAGCTTAATTAGAGAAAGATGCATGTACCTCAATATCCATTGCAGCGCTTCATACAATAACTGCAACATAGAAGCAACTTAAATGTCCATCAGCAGAGGAATGGATAAAGAAGATGTGGTACATATAAACAATGGAATACTGTTCAATCATAAAAATGAATAAAATAATGTCATTTGTAGTAACAAGGATGAGTCTAGAGATTATCATACTAAGATAATACCATATGATCTTACTTATATGTGCAATTTAAAAAAAAATGACACAAAACAGAAACAGAGCCACAGACTTTGAAAATAAATGTATGGTTACCAAAGGGGAAGGGTGTAGGGGGATGAGTGGGGGATGGGGATAGCAAAGGCACAGTTTTGTATATGGAATGGATGATCAATGGGGATCTGCTATAAAGCATATGGAAATCTATTCAATGTTCTGTGATAATCTATATGGGAATGGATATGTGTATATGTAAGGCTGAATCATTTTGCTGTACAGCAGAAATGAACAAAATATTATAAATCAACTATACTTCAATAAAATTAAATTATAGTTGGTTTACAATGTTGTGCAATCTCTGCTGCACAGCAAAGTGACCTAGTCATATATATACATATATACATTCCTTTTCTTATATTATCTTCCATCATGGTCTATTCCAAGAGACTGGATATAGTTCCCTGTGCTGTACAGTAGGATATCATTGCTCATCCAGTCTAAATGTTGTAGTCTGCATCTGCGAACCCCAAACTCTCAGTCCATCCGTACATACAATGGAATACTACTCAGTCATAAAAAGAAAAAATAATGGCAGTTGCAGCAACATGGATGCAACTAGAAATTATCATGCTAAATGAAGTAAGTCAGAAAGAGAAAGACAAATACCCTATGGTATCACTTACATGCGGAATCTAAAATATGGCCCAAATGAACCTACTTACAAAAAAGAAATGGAATTACAGACATAGAGAACAGATTTGCCAAGGGGGAGGGGGAGTGGGAGGGAGTGGGATTACACTGTTTTTCTTTATAGGTTTCTACTGAATGAACGTCTAAATTCTAGGAATAAATACCCACATTCTTGAATACTATGCAATTCTCTCGTGTCACTGATTGAAGGAAAGTGGATAAAAATCACAAATAAATTACATTAGTTCTTTTTAATGTCTATTAAGAATATAACTATGCAACTCTGTAAAAGTAGTGACATCCAAATGGGAAATATAGCACCCAGTTCTATAATCACCTCACTGGGGTGATAATTCTGCTCAGTTATTTTGCGGAACTAAACCTATTCCTCTTACCATGGAGTTGTGGGTTTCTTTATATCTCTGTGGCCATTATTATTAACTTATGGTTCTTATGGTTAGTACAAGGTATTCCTAGCTCATGCCTAATGTTTTTTTTTTTTTTAATTTACTAGGTTGAATCAGAAGCCAAAACTATGTGCTTCTGTGTTTTGATGATCCCTCTGGGGACCAGATTTCAGACATGTATCCCTATCTTTATCAACTGGGAGTTCTTTCTCAATATATCATATTGTATGTATTTTGGAGTCATATTTATTTCCTTTGGTCTCTATGTATTTGGTTCTGAAAGACTCTTCCAAACACATTACTGACATATAAATGTAAGTGCTGGTGGTGCTTCAAACCATCACCGTGTCGGATTTCAGTTTAAGACTTAGGCGGTCAGTGGTTTCTTTTCTGCAGTTTTCAAATTTGGTCCCGTTCTCAAACACTGGCTCACTCATGGGTATATGTTCACCTATCCATGTATTTCATATGAAACAAGGGTCATGCCAGAGAGTGACTTCTGTTCTGGGTTGTTCTGGCCTCTTCTCTCAAGATCAGATGGTGCTTCTCAATATGCCCATGCTGTCCTCATCTCAGGGTGTCTGGACTGGGAGCAGCTTCATCGCAGTGTACTCATGAGTATTTATAAGCCGTGTTAATCTTTGCACTTACAAAAGCTCAGTGTTCATAGAGACCATTGATTTATAGGTAACCACCAAATACTAAGAATTCTCATAAGTTCTTCAGACATATTGCTTTGATAAATTGTGACATATGGACCAGAAATATTAGCATCACCTGAGAACTGATTAGACGTGAAGAATACCAATGCCCATTCTAGACCTACTGTAACATTCAAGGTTTAGTAAGGAGAAAAAAGACATCTGCCAACTTAACAGATAGAATTCGATACTAAGGATAAACTAGAGAATTAAAGGTGTTCCATAGACAATTAAAAAGACAAAAAGAAAACACAAAGGTATTATAATTAACAGTTGTAAGAAGCATATCTTACTTCTAGAGCTGGTTCGAATCATTAAATACTAGGAGCATGTAGAAGCTTCATGGAGCTGAAATCCAAACTGAAGAGGAAGGAGTTCTGGTCAGCTGATGCTGGTGACCTGAACTTGGAGGAGTGACCACACTGAGCTGGGACCCACAGCCTTGAGAAGAGGTAACTGGACAACTAGAGGTAGCATTTCACCTCAGAGAAGGGATTCAGTGAATCTGAAAATCAGATCTCTGAGTGGGGAGCTTTAATGGAGTAGTGCAGCTTTGCTAGCAGGGTGGTATGGGGAGGCAGTGAGGCTGGTCCAGCAAACGATGGAAAAATCCAAACGGGTTTTAGCTGCTATGGCTAGTGTGAAACGATACTGTTAAAATGGCATTCACAGGAGCATGAAATGGGCAGGAAAGCCAAAGAAGCAAAAGGGAAACTCCCTTTGTCCTTGAAGTCTACATGTCCTGCCTTGTTGGCAGAGAGGAACATAGACCAATCTGGTAAACCCAGAATCTTGAAGAGTAGGTTGAGAGCTCAGAGTCAATAGAGCACCCACAGAGTAAGGGTCTGTATTTTAATGAGATCCAGCTCCTCATCCTCAGCCCTGGGATTCACAAGAACATTCACACATGAGAAGCTCTCATTCAGTAGATGTTCTAATGACGCTTTCTTATTTGGAAGATCTAATTTGAATTCTTCCTAAAAGATTAGCAATGAAGCAATATCATTTTCTTAAACTTAAATATTAGTCTAGGTTTCTGTTTCTTGAAACAGTGAGGCTGACTGAAGATTACCTATTTATGACCTCATATAACAATTCATGAGAATATGGTTGACTCATGCACGTAGTCTGATATCTTTATAATAGGAGTAACTGCTAATTTGTCTCTGAATCCTCAATTTTGTGCATGAATGCCAGGAACTCTGTCTTAAGATCCAGACACACTTTGCAGGTGGACATTAAGCTGTATTTTCGGTTTCACGGCTGGTTTTAATACTTTGGGTAAGCCCATTACCTTGTGCTACCACATAAATAGGAAAACATGACTCATTTGCTCTATATCTCAGAGGCCGTGTAAGATCATTTGGGTTTTCAGCTTATACAGGCCTTCTCAGAAGTACTGCATGTATAAAACTGAAGTGCAGCTATAAAGAAATAGTAGTTTTGAGCAAGATTTCCAGACTTGATTTATTAATTTCAATAACTTTGTCACCCTGAGAAGCTGCAATGTTTGGACAGTCTTAACTAAGACTGGTCCTAGATTTTGGATTTTGGATTCATAGAATCAGCATCAGTTTCAGAGGAAAATTTGTCTGAATATTCTCAGTGGTGGCACATTGTCTTCTGAGTAGGATTTATTTGAAAAACAGACCCATTCATTTCTTTCATTATGTCAGCACTCTGTAACAATAGGAATATGTAGATCTTGATTTCTGTAATTCCAGTGCTAAATTTGGGTCTGTCATGTAGAAGGCTGCATCAAGATTTCTTAAGTTATAGAATAAATGAATGGTTCAAAGCAAGAATATGAGTGAGTAGCAAAATTTAATTTTAACCAAGGTGTAAATGTAAAATTATTATAATTATGGCTAGAATAGATATAAAGTGTTTCCTAAATAGAAACATCAACAACTGCTTTGAGGAGTTCCCACTGTGGTACAGTGGATTAAGAATCTGTCTGACTGTAGCAGCTTGGGTCCCCACAGAAATGTGGGTTCACTTACCAGCCAGGCTCAGTGGGTTAAAGGATCCAGCATGGCTTGGATTCAGCCCCTGGCTCAGGAACTTCCATATGCCATGGGTATGGCCGTGGCATTAAACAAACAAACAAACAAACAAACAGCTGCTTTAAGCAATGGAATAAAGGCAGAACTGCAAGAGAAATGAAAAGTATTGACCTTGAATGACAATTCCTGTGAGGTTTGTTTCAATAAGTCTCAATTTGATAATCTACATGTACATTATCCACAACTTAGATACGTATTTTATTATATGTTTCTGTACTTACAGGTCAAATAACGGCCAGAGGTTATTTTTGTTACATTAGTCAGCATCTTTCTCTGAATTGTTTTACAAAATTGCTCAAGTCCTTGGGAATCAGCTCAGTTACACTAAATCCTTAGTAGTACCGTTAGCCTTTTTTAGTATAAGTTGCTAAGTTTTGTGTCAAGCCAGAATTGGTCAGTAATTGTTTGTGGTCTCAGCAGCTGAGAATTCTATTTAGCAATAGTGAACCACAGAATGTCATGCCACTCCAGGATGCAATAGCTGTTGGTGATCTTGGCAGCTGCAGCCTGACCTCATCAAAAGAGATGGTATTTGGCCAGCTAAGGATTATATCTGGGAATAATTAAGTTGGAAGAAAGAGTTCCCTTTAGACTGGACTATGGGAACACTCTCCATGGAAAGCCCTGAGATTTTACTAGATCTACATGGCAGAGGCAGTGTAGTGGCTGGAGCCCCAGAGATGAAGGGAGGGCCTTTCTCTGTGAGTTCCCTGGTCCACAAAGAGATTATGACACAACTGAGGTCATTTTGACATGAAATGGTCAACTGACGGTATAAGTAAGCTGAGAGAACAGAAAGATAAACACATCTGTAGATGCAAGAGTTGTAATATAAGGATCCTTATCTGGTGCCTTAAAGGATTTATGAACTATTGTTTATTTTCTAGAGATGCTCTGAGCCACTTGTCCCTGGTCTCCTGATGAACTATTATGTGACAAACCTTTTCCCATTTTGATTGGATATGTAATAGAGCAATAAGATGTTAAAATGACTGTCATAACTGTTGTCTTCATTACCATCATCTTTCATGAAAAAATTCTTCCCTGGATGGCTTTTAGCAGCGTTGTGAATTAAGCTTACCCTTCTTTCTCCTTTTCCTTCTCATCAGAGGATGAATGCAATGGCACAAAGATGTGTGAATGATGATGAAAGCAACCACTGAGAAGTTACCAAAGGCAAGTGCTCTGCTTTAAGGGTACTAACACCTTTATTCTCATTCAACCCTGGATGATACCCACTGTCTTTACTGCATTGTGCAGATGCATTTTATACTGAGACAAGGGCAGGTTAAACAAGTTGCCCGAAGTCCCTAAACCAGGCAGTGGAGAATCAGACGTTGTGACTCCAGGGTCAACACCCACAAGCTCCAGCTGGTGTAGCACACGTCTTTGCATGAAGACATTAGTGTGTTAAGAGATTTAGGTCATAAAGTCTCCAGAGAAACAGCCTAGGAGATTTCATTCCAAAGAATTCATGACCTGAATCTGAGCTGAGTCAGGAACTGTTTTGACTGGGAGAGGCCTCCTTCATGTTCCTGAAGCAGCATCCCTTGCTTAACTCAGAGCCTGCCTGACCCATGGCCATGGAAAGGGAAGCAAACGGTGAGTCCCGTATCACCGTCTTTTCCCATGTGGTCTGTTCAAAGTCTCCTTTTTCTGTGGCCCTTGTTATGTCCTTGACTCTGGAGATATGAGCGCCTTTGCAGCACTCTTGCACCTTCCGCCTCTTCCCTGAACAAGCTAAGCGTTCCCTTCGCCCCGAGTCCCCAGACCATGCACCCTTCATTTATTCAGTGCTTCCTCTCTGGTATTGATGCCCTTTGTTGGATGCTTCTTTCCTGTCAGATGTGAGTGAGTTCTCCAGTGCAGAGACCATGCTACCCTTCCTGGGTAACCAGCCTCTAGCACAGCCCTCTATGTGCCAGGGGCCAGGACTCACAGGAGTCTAGGACACTGGTATTTACAACAAAAATTGAATCAAGACATGCTGACGATAGGAGGTACCCAATAGTGCTGATTTCACAAATGGAATAGAGCTTAGAGGATAATAGTATTAGACATGGACTATGGCAGTGTAGGTCAGCCTAGATCTATACAGCTGCTAGCTCTAAGAAACTATATATAAGGCTGATGAAGATGAAAACAGAAAAAGTTAGAAGAAGAAAATTATAATAAAGTGTGGCATCCTCTCTTTTGAAATAGAAGTCTAGGCTAAGTCAGTAAGAGTCTCCTGAAGGCTGTAACTTTTGTGCCTAAGTATTATCTATTTGAGATAGATTGCTTATAAAGCACCTTGGACAGTAGACTTATAGTCAAATGCATGGACTTTACATTTTTTCACCCCTAAATTATGCAAAATCTGTTATTAAGGACCACCTCAGTTTCTCCTACCTAAAGCACTTAGCGTTTTTTATTCTATTTTTATAAAAGTATAGTTGATTTACAATATTGTGTCAATTTCTGCTGTATAGGAAAATTATTCAGATGTATATATATACACACACACAAATATATGTATATACACACACACACACACACACACACACACACACATATACATATTCTTTTTATGTTATTCTACCCCAGGAGATTGGATATAGTTCCCCGTGCTCTACGGTAAGACTTTATTATCTATCCATCTAAATGTAACAGTTTGCATCTATTAACCCAGTTCTCACCAATTTTGTTTTTTTTGTCTTTTTGCCTTATCTAGAGCCACACCCGCGGCATATGGAGGTTCCCAGGCTAGGGGTCTAACAGGAGCTGTAGCCGCCGGCCTTCGCCACAGCCACAGCAACGCGGGATCCGAGCCGCGTCTGCAACCTACACCACAGCTCACGGCAACGCCGGATCCTTAACCCACTGAGCGAGGCCAGGGATCAAACCCGCAACCTCATGATTCCTAGTCGGATTCGTTAGTCACTGAGCCACGAAGGGAACTCCCTCACCAATTTTTAAATTTAGGATTTGTGCTATTGATATTCCATGATTCTTGCTCTTCCCTGCATGGCTCTATCACGTATTTTGTCCCTCAAGCACACACATGACAACATCTTATTCTCATACTGAAATGTCACAATGCACATTCCACCTAAATAGATCAAAATAAAAGTTAGTATTTATTAAGGGATAATTAAATGTGTCAGACCTTTAGCCTGCTACTCTATGTGGGGTATCTTTATCCTCATAAGGGTTTTGGGAAGTGCCTGCTACTATTATTATCATTTTGCAGATAGGAAGACTGAGAAGGGAAACAACTCGCCTGAAGTTGCTCATCTCATAAATGGTGGAGCAATATTGATCCCGAGCATGCCGAGCTCAAGGAAGTCATGTCCTCCCACATGATCACCACCGAGTCATGTTCCATTCTTGGAAAGCATCCACCCATAACTTAAACACATAAACCCATCTGAATGCAGCTGGAAAAGCAGATTAAGCACAGAGTCACAAGATCGCGAGTCACAGCCCTTCCTCTGCTCTGTTATCGGGGCAGTCTGGCATGTGATAAGGATAAAACCTTGAAATGACACACAGGAAGTGGTGTGATGCTTGAGGGGGCCTGCGTATTCCTTAGTCCTGATCATCTTTTTATTTGTTATTTTTTATATGTGGGCATTTATTTTTCAAATTAAAAAATTATATGTATTTAAGATATAAAACATGATAATTTGATATACGTAGTTGAATGACTACTACAGTCAAGCCGGTTAACACATGTACTTACATAGTTCCCGTGTAAGGACATGAGTTCTTACATGAGATGAGGTGAGTGGACCTGAAATCCACTCTCTTAACAAGGTTCCAGTATTCAGTAAAGTGGTATTCATTACAGTCATCATGCTGTACATGAGATCTCCACTCTAACTCGACCTCCGTAATTGCTGCTTTGCGCCCTCTGGCCAGCATCTTCCCTTTCCCCCGACCTCCCATCCTTGGTAACCACCATTCTTTTCTCTTCTATATATTCAACATTTTTTTAAAACATTCTACATGTACATGAGGTTGTTAAGTTTTTTTTTTCTTTCTGCATTTTGTTTATTTCACTTAACATATTGTCTTTCGCGTTTATCCATGTTGTTGCAAATAGGCATGGTTTCCTTTGTTAAGGTTTAACAATACTAACAACTTAATATTTATTTATTTCCACAATTCCTGAATCTCCTTTAAAGGTAATGTATCATGTGAGGAAATTGTAACTTAGATGAAACTTTCATAAGTGTAAAAAGAAAGAAACAATGGGAGTTCCTGTTGTGGCTCAGTGAGGTACAAACCAACTAGTATCCATGAGGATGTGGGTTTGATCCCTGGCCTCGCTCAGTGGGTTTAGTATCCAGCATTGCTGTGAGCTGTGGTGTAGGTTGCGACACAGCTGGGATGCCACATGCGGTGGCTGTGGCGTAGGCTGGCAGCTAAAGCTCTGTTTTGACCCCTAGCCTGGGAACTGACGTATGCCACAGCTATGGCCCCTAAAAAAACCAACCAAACAAACAAACAAAACTAATTTCTCACAATCTCTAGTGTTGGTTGGACTTATAGCTCTAAGTATGAAAGAGAAACACCTTTGAAAATAATATTTTACTTAGTTCTTATAATTTGACAAATTCTAGAGATTCCAAAGTGTTAAATACCTCTGCATCCAGTGGAGTACTATGAATCATAGTTACAAGTTATGAGAAATACAAACTTAAGTATCCGAATCACAGCTCTCTGCTCAAATCAATGTTTATTCCAAGCATGATCCCCACCACAGCTCCGCCAGCCACACATCCCAGTTGTGCGGCTGGAGTGGTTACCTGGGCTGGATCAGAGCAGTGAACATACACGCAGATGACTCCACTCACCCGGTGGAAGTTAGCCTGCCTGGGCTTTGACCACAGAGAGATGCAGACAAAGAGGAGTTGCAATACATCACACACAAGAGAGCATATAGAGCTCATTTACACAGAGCAGTCAAGACCCAGAGCTGGTGAATACATTGTCCAGGGTCTCATAGCTCGACAGGGACAGAACTCCAAGCCTTTACCTCATTCCTCACTGCCTCTGGGTTTGTGTCTTTCCTTAAAGTCAAATGATATACTTGATTAATTTTGAAAGCAGTTTTATTTTTCGTGTGTGTGAAATTCAGATTTCTTCTTTCTCATCATACATTTTCTTCTTTGCTATGTGCTTCCCTCCCTCTTTTTTTCCTTGGTTCTGCATAGCTGTGTGAAGTGGCTAGCCTTAGTATGGTTGTTGGTTATGAACTGTGGATCTAAACTTGAAGAATGGTACTGAATTTGCTTTGGACATGAAAAAGTATAGTGTTATAACTGGATTGAAAAATACACAGGGTTACAAAAAATATGATATACGAAAAAAGAGGGCATATTTACCATCCCTCTGGAATGCTTTTTGAAACACCAGAGAGGATGTGTTATTGCTATGTCCACATGCATCCTTTCTCTAATTTGTCTTGAAAGAGTTTCTCAGTTGATGTACCATTTTACAACTGTCCAATAATAGTATCCAGCAAACAAAATTAAACATGCCAGCAGACATTAAAGATGGTCTCATTTGGTTTCTCAAAATTGTAGGTCACACTTTCCTCCTCCCTACAGGCGTAATGAACACTAGCTAAGTGTGATGCCAGCTGCGGTTGATGCATATCGGATGTACAGTCAAAAGAAATCTATGGAAAGTAGCTTTGTGGTCAAACACAAAATCCAGCCGGCTTTGACAATAATATCAGTAAGGATGCTTTTAGTGGCAAACTGGCTCTAACAGTAAAAACATGTACTAGAGGCCATTATTGGAAGTTGGTTGACATCCGGGTTGGTTGATTCTTTTGCTTAGCAAGGAACTGAGTTCTCCCCATCTCTCTACTAGGAGCAACAATGTTGGCGTCCTCTACAGTCTCATGGCTGAAGAAGTACCACTTACCATATCCAGACAGGTCCTATATCCAGAGACTGATTTTTAAAAACTAATTTTCTTACTCTGTTACTAAACTGTCTAGGAAATTTTTCATTACTGATTCATCCTTACTTCTGCTTAAACTGAACTCCCAGTGGGCGAATGGATTGACCTCCTAGGACAGGATGTCTAACGAAGGAAGGAGTGGGTTTTATGCACAGTGCTCACTACGGCAATGTTTTAGATCAAAAGACCCATGGAGTCCGGCTTAGGGAATTCCCGAGACAAATGGAGAGTATGCACACATTCCATTCCTCCTCCATCCTTGATTGCTGTATGTTACTCATTCCCAACTTGTTGTCCTAGTAGAATTACATAGTTAACATTAAATATTTCCAAAGTAGCTCCCAGTACACTCCAATAAGTTATCTAATGTTCCCTCACAAAAAATCATGCTGTCAGAGAGTGTATGAGTTTTCTATGTCTGCTGTAACAAATCACCACAAACATAATAGCTCAAAAATAACAAAAATGTATTATATTACATTTCAGAGGCTCAGAGGTCTGAGGAAGGTCCCAATGGGCTAACAGCAAGGTGGTGGAAAAGCTAATTCCTTTCTGGAAGCTCTAAGGAGAAATATGCCTCCTCATCTTTTTCCAGGTTCTAGAGGCTTCCAGTGTCCCTTGGGTCATGCCTGCTCCCATTTTCAAAGCCAGCAGCATCAGGTTGCATCTTGACACTGGGTAATTCCATCCTCGCTTCTATTGTTAAACCCTCTTCCATCTCCCTCTTCCACTTTTAGGGACACTTGAGGACACTGTGCCCATCTGGATTACCTCCTCATTTTAAGGTCTGTTTTTCAACAATCTTAATTCTCTCTGTACCCTTGATTTCCCTCTGCCATATATTCTCAGATTCCTAAGATCTGGACATTCACATTTTTAGAAAGGCCCTTCTCCACTCACCACAAATAGATGTTATATTATATCCCCATTTCCTATATAAAAAACACAAGGAGACAGAGAGTTTTAACATTTGCAAAAAGGTCAGACAATGAATAATTGACAGAATTAAGGATTCTACTCATTTCCTCGGACCTCAAACTTGGGTGATTACTTTAGAAATGAAGCTGTTGTTCCCAAACGGCTTTCTAAAGAATGCTTTATTTTCAGTACTCACATTGCATGAAAATATGAAATAGAAGGTTCTGACAGTATAGTGAGAAAAAGTCTTTATGCTGGATGCACAAATATTAATTTGATCACAGCTGCTTTGATAAATGTAGAGTGAAGAATGATCACTTTTTTTTTTTGGTCATCTGGTCGTCAGGTTCTCAGCCCAGAGTTATCTCATGCAGGCGCTCCTTAGGTCTAGACAGTGGCACTCACCCTCCTGCCCTGCCTTTATTGTATCTCCTGTTGTTTTTCTTACAGTTCAGGTCACTACGTGAAATGATGTTATTTTTATTCAGGCGTTATGCATCTCTCTCCTCTCACAAACGAAAGGATAACTGGGACTATATCCTGTTTGATCATTTCTTTTTATCGCCACAACTAAGGTAGAGCCTGATATTTAGTAGAAAATCAGTAAACAGCTGTTCAGCGAACCGTTGCCAAAGTTATTTCCAAGGACTAGGACAGATCAGAGTAGGGCAGGACTGGGTCTTGGAGCAGCCTTGCTCCTACGTGACACATTCTACAGAACTGGTAATGTCTCTCAGCAAAAGAGCTTATTTTGTCATCTCCTTGTGTTATCCAACCAAGCTTGGATCTGCTTGCCTCAAACATAAAGCCAATCTACCCCTCCAAGGTTGTGGTGAAGGAAGGTGCAGTGTTTACTGCAGGGCACCAAGCTAGGAGTACAGGGCGTCACAACTATACAACTACAATATGTCTATTTTCCCCACATCCTCACCAGCATTTTATATCATGCGAATTTCCAGATTTTTTTTTTCCATACTAATGGGTATCATGCAGTGTTTCATTATTGTTTCAGTTGTATAACTACTTACTATTTAAGTTAAGCATTTTTTTGTCCTATTCTTAGTTGAAGGGCAGGTCTAGTCTGTGAATTCTTTATTTCTCTCCTTAGCCTGATTTTTCCACAGAGATTCCTAATTTTCTTGTTTGTTTACGGACACTCCTATTTAATCTAAAGGCAGATTCTTTTGTGCTTTTCTGATATTATAAATATCTTTTTCACATTCGCATTATGTATAGAGTTATTCGTGGAACAGACAACTTTAAATTAATTTAGTAAAATCTGCAAACATTCCCATTATATCTTACGCTTTGGAGATCTTAAGAAATTCTCCCTTACTCAAAGGTCATGAAGATATTTTCTTACAATTTTTTGGCACTACTTGGAATTTTTATACATTTAAAGTTTATATATATATATATATATTGTTTGTGTGATGTGAAAATTCAATTTTATCTTTCTTTGGATCATAAGTTAATTTTCTTGATGCCCTCACCCACATAGACCTTATTTTCTCTATATTGATTTGTTATGCCTTTCTATACCTTTCTAAATTCTCTATTTTGTTAAACAGGTCTATTTGTCAGCACATGTGTAAATACAGCACTATTTTAATCACTTTTACTTTGTAATATATAGAAGGGAAAACAGCTTTCCCTAGGCCTTAGCGCTTCATTTTCAAAATGATTGTATATCTTCAAAGCCATTATCTATTTTGGATCATTTTTTTCAAGTTCTCAAAAACAAAACCACCCAAAAATGAAAACAATCAAGCAAACAAAAAAAACCTTCCAGTCTGTTTAATTGAATTGCATTGAACTATAAATTAATTGGTACAGAATTTACTCCGTGGTAATTGGGCTTATATTATCTTTTCCTATCCTGAGAGCAGGTGTATACTCACATATATTTTTAAAATTCTTAGTGAGTCTAATTTTACACATTGATGTCAAAATATTTGAAATTTAGTTTGGTAAATATTTGATCATATTTTTGTAATATGTTAATTACTATTTGTCTAATGGATTTGTCAATTTATTTTATTATTAAAATGTATTCAATTGAAGTTCCCTTAGTGGCTCAGTGGTTAACGAGTCCAACTAAGAACCACAAGGTTGCAGGTTGGATCCCTGGCCTTGCTCAGTGGGTTAAGGATCCGGCGTTGCCGTGAGCTGTGGTGTAGGTTGTAACATGGCTCAGATCCCGTGTTGCTGTGGCTGTGGTGACGGCCGGCGGCTACAGCTCCTGTTAGACCCCTAGCCTGGGAACCTCCATATGCCACGGGTGCGGCTCTACATAAAAGGCAAAAAGACAAAAAAAATAAAAAATAAAAATAAAATGTATTCAATTTTAATATATTGCAGTGCAATGATTATTTTTTCTGCTATCTATTCTGTTGCAAACACCTGTTGACTGCACCTTATAATAATAACGTATTTAATATATCCAGTCCTCTGAAAGGCATGAACTCACTGCTCATTTTTATTCCTCAACATTTTGGGAAGCACTTCTTGTTAATTTATTCTTTTATATAAACAATTGAAATGACATGTCAATTTTAATTAAAAATTCCCATTAGAATATTGGTCATAATTGTATTGAACTTCAAATTAATTTGTGAGATTACGTATTCATATCATTCTCTTTTAATATGCATTTTCATTAATCGAAATCTTATTCTATGTCACTTACGTGTACTTAATAGGTGTCTGCCTTAGAAACAATTTTTCTAAAGTGGACTTCAGTCCCTCTCATGATGGCAGAAGTTGATTTGAATGGGGATTATTTGTGTCAAATTCAATATATTGCATGAGAATATCTTTGAATGTTAAGAGTATTGACTTAAGAATATGTAACCTCTAAGACTGATTGTGAGGTATTAATAAAAAATACCACTTTATTCAAAATCAATATATAAATAATCTGTGTATTAACTGGGAAACTGATTTTGTACAAAGAAGGTACTCAGTGATTACATAATTGAATGACTAAATGCTGCAACTTTAAGCCCCATTTTTCTAAATTTTATACACTAAGAAAATTTGGTTAATGATGTCACAGGATTGACCTATCACAATTTAAAAGCATTCATTCAGAGGTCCTATCATACCAATGCAAATAGTTGTCCTTCTAATTAAGCTTTGCAAACCGTACATTGTTTGCATTGGTTTTAATTTCACAAAAGCTTCAGAAATGTTTCATGCTGCAAATATTCTCTACACACGACTTCACTAATCATTGTTGAGCTGGGAAAGACACCACAACACTTGATGCCAATGCTACTATTTGTTCCAAATCTTCATGTGTAGTGTGTACCCCTTTATTTTCCCTGGTATGAGTTATTTCATGATTTGAACTGCATTGTAGGAGAGGTCTGCATAGATTGAGTCAGAAAAATAAGATTAGGGAGATCCCTGAGTATTAACTCTCTAGGCAGCTCATTAATCTTTGCCTAGGCAGCTCCTGTTACAGCAGTGATTCCAATCAGAGACTAGGGCAAAACTCTAGAAAGTTTGGAGCAGCAACCAAGTTATCAGATGAACCATTCGCATTCCTCTCTCCTGACAGCAGTGACCATTCTCAACATTGGGAGAGCAATTTTCCTTTTCATCTGCAACTACTGGAGTCTCAGATGATTTACCCTAAGAATCCTTTGAGAGTCTATTGGCTCTGACAGAGAAATTACTGCAATACACATGAAATAATTTAAGTTCAAAGAATTTTAAACACAGAGCTACAGTTTTTTTCTTTTTTCTTTTTTTTACTACTAGTAGACACATAAGTGCCTAAAGTGTAAAGTAGATTAACACTTGCTAAACTGCCAAACCACACTCCATTCTAAGGCTGGAGGGAAAAGTGGCTCTAAGTCAACTCAGTGAATGTTTTCTTCCTTTTTATTTTTTAGTCTTTTTTTTCATTTATTTTTTTTTATTTTTCCATTATAGCTGGTTTACAGATTTCTGTCAATTTTACAGCTGCACACCATGGTGACCCAGTTACACATACATATATGGATTCGTACAAGTGATTTGACATAGTTCTCAATGCTATACAGGCAGATCTCCTTGCTTTTCCATCCCAGAGGCAGTAGTCTACAACTGTTAACCCCAGACTCCCATACCATCCCACTCCCTCCCCGACCCTGCTGGCAACCAAAGTCTGTTTTCCAGGTTCTTGATTTTCTTTTCTGTAGAAATGTTCATTTGTGCAGTATATTAGATTCCAGATATGTGATATATGGTATCTGTCTTTCTCCTTCTGACTTACTTCACTCAGTATGAGGGTCTCTAATTCCATCCATGTTGCTGCAATTGACATTATTTTATTCTTTTTTATGGCTGAATAGTATTCCATCATGTATATATACCACATCTTCGACTTAATCTCTAAAATATGCAAACAACTTATGCAGCTCAACAGCAAAAAAGCCAATAACCCCACTAAAAAATAGGCAGAGGACATGAATAGACACTTCTGCAAAGAAGATATGCAAATGGCCAAAAAGCACATGAACACATGCTCAATATCACTGATCATTAGAGAAATGCAAATCAAAACTACTATCAGATACCACCTCACACCTGTCAGAATGACCATCATTAACAAGTCCACAAACAACAAATGCTGGAGGGGATGTGGACTGAAGGTGAGGTGAACGTTAATTGAATGAATATTCAGTAACCTATGAACAGCAGGTTGACCATAGCCATTTAATAGGACTGCAGAATGGCAGAGAGCATCTCTGATGACATGCAAGGAATCCATTTCCCTCCTCAGGCTCCATAAAGGAAAGAGATAAAGAGCTAGAAAAATATCTTATAATACAGGAGATCAACCCATGGGCTCATAGGAATATCAGGAAAAGGGTATTGCAGAGGGCTAGGATTCTGAAGAACAAACAAACAAATGAACTCTACCTGGGGTTTTGTTTAAGTGTGACGCTTTTTTATTCATAGGCCATCTAGTGTTGTTCATTTGGTTATGCCTGCATATGAAGACTGGCAATGGACACAGAAAAAAGTAAGGAAAGATAAAATAAGCATGAAATAGCAATAGCACCATTTGAGACCATTTAGTATAGGCCAGCAACGCCATAGAACTGATTAATTCTCCTTGCCTGACACAAAAAGTAAATTCCCATTCCAGCAATTCTTCATAAATGGCTCTTCACTTTACCTTCAGAGTTCTGGTTTTTCCAGTGTGATTTCCTGATCTCTGTGATTAACCGAGGAGAAAGTTGGTAATAGCCTTTAACGCCTCTTGATCTCCCTTTTGACAGGAAAAGTTGAAAACATTCAGAAGGTGTTGTGGTAGCTTGACAGCAGTCATCAGAGCAAGGTAAGAATGGAAGGCATACAAGTCATTACACTGCCCTGATTCAAGCTGACAAAAAAAAGAAAAAAAGCAAACTTCCTCTTGGAGTTTTGGTCATGGCTCAGGGGAAATGAATCCAACTAGTATCCATGAGGATGTAGGTTTGATCTCTGGACTCGCTCAGTGGGTTAAGGATCTGGTGTTGCTGTGAGCTGTGTTGGAGGTCACAGATGTGGCTTGGAGGCCTCATTGCTGTGGCTGTGGTGTCAGCTGTCAGCTGTAGCTCTGATTAGAACCCTAGCCTGGGAACTTCCATATGCCGCAAGTGAAGCCCCAAAAAGCAATAAAAAAACAAAACAAAACAAAAAAAACCTTCCTCTTTTAACTTCTTTCTATAAGATAACTAGCCAGGGATTAGTATGTATACCATATAGAAATTTGGGTGACATAAAGGTCTTGCCTGAGACTGATCTAACTCTGCTTTCTGAAGCAGATCACTGCAGAAGTCTGCATCTGGACTTGTTATGCTGGAAAGGCCCAGTTTAAAGTAAAATGTTTCACATTTCCCCACTGGCTAAGTTTAAGTAGCCAGTGCAGGTCTCATTTGAGGGGGAATCACACCATAAGGAATAGTGACTGACAACACAGAATTTGGTGTTTTTTGGTTCCAAATGATAGTAATATTTGATATAGGTTGAACTGTGTCTCCTCAAAGAAAAAAGATTTATCAAAGTCCTAACCCTAGCCACCCCAGAATGTAAACTCATTTGGAAATAGGGTCATCACAGATGCAATTGATTAAGATAAGTTCGTACTTGGAGTAAGGTGGGCTTTTAATTCAGAATGACTGATGTCCTTATAAGAAGAGGACATTTGGGCTCAGAGACACGGAGAAGACAGTCATGTGATGACAGAGGCAGAGATTACAG
Source organism: Catagonus wagneri (assembly GCA_004024745.2). NCBI lineage: Eukaryota > Metazoa > Chordata > Mammalia > Artiodactyla > Tayassuidae > Catagonus > Catagonus wagneri. The sequence goes on from PVHT020000080.1 coordinate 20,489,771, forward strand.
TGATGTATCTCCGAAGGAAGAAATTTGAAGGGTTGTTGGAAAACACCAGAAGCTGGGAAGGGGTGAAGAATTCTCCCAGAGATCAAGATGACGGCAGATTAGGAAGACCTGGAGCTTGCCTCTTGCCACAAACACTCCAGAATACATCTACAAATGGAACAATCCATATAGGACACCTACTGAACACTGACAGAAAGACTCAAACTCCTGAAGGGACAAGAGGGATCCCCACGTAACCAGGTAGGATGAAGCAGAAAGAAGATAACAAGAAGGAGAGAGGTGGAAGAAAGCTGGGACCTGCACCCTGGGAGGGTGCTGAAGAGGAAGACAGGTTCCTACACCGAGGGGAGTTCCCTCACCAGTGGGGAGGTCAGCTGTGACAGGAAAGGAGTTTTGGAGGCTCAGAGGAGAACACAGAAGCCAGTCTGTAACAGGCAGGACAGAATAAGATGTATACTAATGATCCCTGCCCCCACCCTAAGCACCCCTGCCTGAGATTCCCGGTCACCGATACAGGTGGGGGTCAGGTGCTGGAGTGTGAGGCTTAGATAGCAGACCTGGGGATAGAAGCACAGCTGGCTGCTCAGAGGCAGCCTGGAGGTTCTGGAGGACAGAGCTCTATAGCCACGAAGATTCTGGAGGGAGGTCCTGCTTGCCACGGAGGCTGAGTGCTATTATTGAATGGCTCGTGCAGGGTAGGACCTCCACTGAAGGCACTTTCCTTATGAAGGTCCCTGTGGACCCTAGAAGAGGCTTCTGCAAGGGCTAGTATACCCTATCAGATGATTCCTGCCCACTCTCCCGCTAGAGTGATAATAATGTCCAGCTCACCTTCCTTCAGAGTTGTTTCACTTGACCTGTACTCTGTAAATATATATGCACCAAACATAAAATCACCACAATAAATAAGGCAAATAGAGAAATTGACAATAAGAGTGGGGCACTTTAAAACCCCACTTGCATCAATTGACAGATCATCCAGACAAAAATCAAGGAAATACAGGCTTTATATAACACACTAGACTTGACAGACTTGATATTTACAGAACACTCCATAAAAATACAGAAGAATATACATTCTTCCACAAGTGCACATGGAACATTCTCTAGGATAGACCACATCCTGAGCCATAAATCAAACCTCAATAAATTTAAAACTGAAATTACATCCGGCATCTTTTTTGAACACAATGCTATGAGACTAGAAATCAGATACAAGAAAAAAAAATAAAACAAAAATTTCAAATTCCTGGAGATTAAACATTATGCTACTAAACAATCAATGGATTATTGAAGAAATTAAAGAGAAAGTTAAAATATACCTAGAGACAACTGACGTCGAAAACATGATAATTCAAAACCTACAGGATGCAGCAAAAGCAGTTCTAAGAAAGAAGATTAGTGCAATACAATTTTATCTCAGGAAACAAGAAAAATCTCAAGTAAACAACCTAACATTACACCTAAAGCAACTACAGAAAGAGCAAACAAACCACAAAGTTAGTAGAAGGAAATAAATCATAAAGATCAGAGCAGAAATAAGTGAGAGACAAACAATAGAAAAGATTAATAAAATCAAAAAACAGTTCTTTGAAAAGAGCAACAAAATTGATAAACCTTTAGTCAGACTCATCAAGAAAAAAAGAGGAGAGGGCTCAAATCAGTAACATTAAAAGTGAAAAAGGCGAAGTTACAATTGACACATAGAGACAGCATCATAAGAGACACAAACAACTATATGCTAATAAATGGACAACCTGGAAAAAATGAAAAAATTCCTAGAAAATTATAACCTTCCAAATAAAAAATTTGAATAGACTAATCACAAGTACTGAAATTGAAGATGTGATTAAAAACCTTTCAACAAAAAAATGTCCAGGACTAGATGGCTTCATAGGCAAATTCTATCAAACATTCAGAGAAGATTTAACACCTATTCTACTGAAACTGTTCAAAAAAAATTGCCAAGGAAGGAACACTCCCAAACTCATTCCATGAGTCTACCATCACCTGCATGCCAAACACAGATAGAAATAGCACACAAAAAAGAAAATTACAGGCCAATATCACTGATGAGCATAGATGCAAAAATCCTCAATAAAATATTAGCAAATTTAATCCAGCAACATATTAAAAGCATCATATACCATGATCAATTTGAATTTATCCCAGGGATGCAAGGATTCTTCAAATCAATCAGAGTGATACACCACATTAACAAAGCAAAGAATGAAAAACATACTATCATTCCAATAATGCAGAGAAAAATTTTGACAAAATCCAACACCAATTTCTGATAAAAAAAAAAAACCTCCAGAAAGTGGGCACAGACAGAACTTACCTCAACCTAATAAAAGCCATACTGACTAACCCACAGCTATCATTATTCTCAATAGTAAAAAACTGAAAGCAAATCTGCTCAGACCAGGAACAAGACAAGGACAGCCACTCTCACGATTTTTATTCAGATAGTTTTGGAAGTCCTGGCTATGACAATCAGAGAAGAAAATGAAATAAAATAATCCAGATTTTAAAAGAATTAAAACTGTCACTGTTTGCAGATGACATTCATAGACAATCCTAAAAATACTACCAGAAAACTACTAGAGCTTATTGATGAAATCGATAAAGTTGCAGGACACAAAATGAAAACACAGAAATCTCTTGGCTCCCTTTTCATTAATAATCAAAGATCAGAAGAGAAATTAAGGAAAGAATTACATTTATCATCACACCAAAAGGAATAAAATACCTAGGAATAAAGCTACCTAAAGAGACAAAAGACTTGTACTCTGAAAACTATGAGATGTTGATGAAAGAAATTAAAGTTGGCACAGATAGAAAAATATACCATACTCTTTGACTGGAAAAATCAATATTGTCAAAATGATTATAACTCCCAAGGCAATCTACAGATTCAGTGCAATCCTTATAAATTACCAAAGGCATTTTTCACAGAAATAGGGCAAAACATTTTTAAATTTGTGTGGAAACAAAAAGATCTTGAATAGTCAAAGAGATTTTGAAAAAGAAAAATGAGACTGGAGGAATCAGGCTCCCTGACTTCAGACTATACTGCAAAGCTACTGTCATCAAAACAGTATGGTTGTGGCAAAAAAAAAAAAAAAAAGAAAGAGAGAAAGAAAGAAATCTAAATCAGAGGAACAGGACAGATAGAAATACCAGAGATAAATCCACACACCTATGATCGACTAGTCTATGACAAAGTAGGAAAACACATACAATACAGAAAAGACAGTCTGTTTAATAGTTATGCTGGGAAAACTGAACAACTACATGTAAAAGAATGAAATTATAACAGAAAAAACTGAACTGAACTTAAAGACTCCTTCACAGGAAAAGAAACCATAAAAAAAATAAAAAGACAACCCACGGAATAGGAGAAAATCTTTGCAAATGAAGCAATCTACAAGGGATTAATCTCCAAAATATACAAACATCTCAAGCAGGTTTATTTCAGAAAAATAAACAGCCCAATCCAAAAATGGTCAGAAAGTCTAAGTAGACACTTTTCAAAAGATAGGCAGATCACCAAAATGCACACAAAATGATAGTGCTTGTCAAAACCACAATGAGGTATCGCACTAGTCAGAATGGCTATCATCAAAAAAGTGTGCAAATAATAAATGCTGTAGAGGGTGTAGAGAAAAATAAACTCTCCTTCATTGTTGGTGGGACTGTAATTTGGCACAACCGCTATAGAGAACATTATGGAAGTTCCTTCAAAAACTAAATCTAGAACTACCATATGACTGAGCTGTCCCATTCCTGGGCATATACCTGGATAAAACCATAATTTGAACAGATACATGCACCACAATGTTTACTGCAACACTATTTGCAATAGCCAAGAAATAGAAACTACCTAAATATATTTACAGAAAACGAATAAAGAAAATATGGTACATATATACAATGGAATATTACTCAGCTGTTAAAAAAAAAGGAATGGAATAATACCATGTGTAGCAACGGGGTTGGACCTAGAGATTATCATATCAAGTGAAGTAAGTCAGACAGAGAAAGACAAATATCTTCTGATGTCACTTATACATGGAAGTAATCTAAAATGATATCAAATAACTTATTTATAAAACAAAAACAAACTCAAGGATTTCAAAATCAGAGTTACCAAAGGGGAAATTGTGGTGGGATGGGAAGGTAAAATGATAAAATGGGAGAATGGGATTAATATACGTACTAATTAATACATATTAGATGACCAACGAGAATCTATTGTATAGCCCAGGGAGGTCTACTCTATGTTCTAAAATAAAAACTGTGGGAAACAATAATAGATGTATGTACACATATAACTGATTGACTTTTCTGTAAGCATAAAGCTAATACAGTGTTGTAAATCAACTATGCCAGAATAAAATTAAAAAAAAAAATAAGATTCTCCCATAGAGCCAGCAAAAAGAGTATTACTCTTTCAACGTTTATATTAGACGTCTATGATATTAGACTTCTCCACCTTCAGAACTGCAAGAAAGTGAATTTCTGTGGTTTTAACCCAGGGAATTCTGGTTCTTTGCTTCCAAAACACTTGGAAACTAATATTCTGTGGATACTCAAAGCAACTGTGCATCTGTTCCTGAGTCTAAACTCACATTGCTTGCCACATGACAGGCCAATACATTGAGAGGTGTGTGTCTGTTCCTGAGTCCAAGCTCATACTGCTTGCCACATGACAGGCCAATAAATTGAGAGATGGGTTGTTGGGTCAAAGAATAGTGATTTTACTTGCAAAGCCAACTGACTAAGAAGATAGTGGACTAGTATGGCAAAGAACTATCTTACCCAGGTAAGAATTCAGCCTGCTTTTATTCTGAAAAGGGAGGACTGAGTGTTGCAGACTTCTTGGTGCAGGAATCCTTTGTTCTTACAGCTGCCTGCATAGGTCTCAAAGGTCAAGACTGTAGTTATTTCCTGTTCTGAAACTTTTTATCTCAATATAAATGAAAAGTGTTATACCTTTAAAGGTCAGAGCCTGGAGCAAGGGCTATCCTTGTATATTTCAGGCTATTGGCAAGGTTCTTAACTTATATATAGCAAAAGCAATTGAATAGAAAGGTTACCCCTAAAAGAAACAGATCTAAGAGGGAGTCATATTTGTTCTTGTCTACTACTTACCGCTTCACTGATAACCCTTTCTTTATAGAACGTCCCTCAGTTTACGCATTAATCATCTTTTTCAGACAGCACAATTTGCAGGCCAAATCTGGCCCCTTGTCTGCTTTTGTAAATAAACTTTTATTGAAATACAGCTACATCCACTTGTTTATGAATTCTTTATGGTTGCTTTTATATTGTAACAGCAGAGTTGAGTAGATGCAACAAAGTTTTATGCTCCAAAAAGCTGAAAATATTTATTATCTGGTTTTTATAGGAAAATTTGTCAATCTCTTCTTTAACCCTAGTTACAATTTGATTTTTTTATCACTACATGAGACAGAACTATTATGACACAAAGATATAGAAGCCACTGACAGAATTTTGCAAACAATATTTTATTCGTTTTTGTCACCATATTCCCCCAAAACTCAGTTATAACTTCTTCCTGAAGGTAGAAGCTCTAGGAAGTCTGATTAGTCCTGTGACTTTGAGCTAGCTTATTCACGTGGAGGACGGAGAGATGGTCAGTGCCTGCACTTTAAGGCTGAACTCCGCAGGGAACTACCAAGCCACAATAAGCTGACAAGTGGAGAGTGTTTTGAACTCCTTGTTCAGTGTTGGGGTTAAGGGAAAGGATGTTGTGGCTAAATGACCAGTTGTAGTCATAGCTTCCCTGGAGTCTAATCTTGTTAGTTCTTGCTGGGAAAAATACTTGCCCAGGCAATGTTACAGACCTTAAATAGTAATAGCAGCAGCAACAAAAACAAAGGCATTTCCTAAATGCAGAAAGGAGAGACAGGACTTCTGAGTAAAGGCATTGAAAATGTGATTGGTGCTTTCTTACTGTACACATGAAAATGTCTGTCTTCTTATCATATGTTTTGGAGCATCTTATGTTATTGTTTCAAAATACCCACCGGGCAGATAAGATGAGATAGCATCAGGAAGCCGGGGTAAATTGGAACAAGTGAAAATACTCAGGGAATGAATGACGTTGTTCATCTAGTATTCATTCTATTCTTCTTTGGCAACAAAATTCCAATTTTACTCAGGACAGTAAAAAACATAGTTAAAGCACTACATTTCCCGGACTCTTTACAGCTAGTTTGGCTACATGATTATCTTCTGGCTGAGGAAATTTAAGGAAAAGTTAACAGGATCATTTCTTAATGGGAAACCAAGATACATGGTTAAACACTCTTTTTAGTCCTTCATTCCTTTCTCCTAATTCTCATTTTTTAAATTAATTTTTTTTTATTTTTATCTTTTTGCTTTTTAAAGCTGCACCCATGGCATATGGAAATTCCCAGGCTAGGGGTACAGTTGGAGCTACAGCTGCTGGCCTGTACCACAGCCACAGCAACCTCATATCTGAGTGGTATCTGTGACCTACATTACAGCTCATGGCAATGCCAGATCCTTAACCTGCTGAGCAAGTCCAGGGATCAAACCTGCGTCCTCATGGATACTAATCAGATTCCTTCCCACTGTGCCACAACAGGAATTCCATAATTCTCATTTTAAAAGCTGTATTTTTTGGCAGTCATCTTAGACTGTTAGTTACCCTTTATGGAAAGGAAAGAAATCGTATTTTAAGCTCAACAAACTAGATATGTAGAAGAAATCTGAATCCCCAGGGAGTTTCCATACTGTATTTTATGCTATTTAAAGTTAAATAATTCCCCGAATCTTGTTTAAGCTACAATTAATCTTGTTAATTGTAATTTCTATGATACGCAGCCCCAGCCCCACCATCTTATTCCTGATATTGGAAATGAGAAGACTCAGAATTGTTCACCATCACTCAGACCAACCCTTTAAAAAGAGAATGACTAACAAATATACTTCAGCAAAGAAAAAAATCCAGTGATACATAAAGCCATGATAAGAAATAATTAATAAGTACTAATAAATGTAAATATGAGAATGAAGTTGGTTATGGTACAGGGAAATAGAAGTAGCTATTACTACTCTAGATTCTAATACAAAAAAATGTAAGCTCAAGATAACCACCAGAAGAATCAAAAGGTGTGAACTTTAAACATTTTAAAACTGTTATTACATGTGTCTACATAATAATCAATGCTATTCTGAACATATGTAAAAAGAGTTGGATAAAAAAGTAAAACATATGCCCCAAATAGTCTACTATCTAAACTATGTATTGATTTCATTTGCTTAACCATTTACACATTTAATCTATATATCACCTATTCTAACCACGTTCACATAACAGAAAGTAATATAGTTTTCACATATAAAAAATGTAAAATTTTTTTGTTTGTTTTTTTCCAAATGAAAGGATGTCAGGCCTTTGGGAGGATGAAGTAGCACTTTTAAGCTCCATATTGCCATTTGGGTCACGGAGCAATCAATTAATTACCAAGTTCTGGTTGAATTGATTTTAAATTGATTAGGTCAAATTGAAACAAATCTGACTATTTAGAACATTAAAGAAAAATCATATGGAATATTTTAAGTTTGGGCTCAGACTTACCACTGACAGATAATGTGATTCTAGAATCATTGTGATTTCACTAATTAGCAGGAATAATTTTAAAAGAATATTTTCTCCAAATACTGTTTGCTTACTACATGGTAAACATCAAATGGGAAATACACTATTTTTGTTACTCAGTTTTCAAGAGAGTGGATTGCTTCCTTGTCATCATCAGAAGGTAACTGTCTTTTAAATTGCAGTCTCATTGATATTTAGTAACTTTCAACCCATTACATTTTCTTATTCACATGAGACCTCAAATCTGTCTCCTATGACCACCGTGGCCTCCTCAAATTGACATGGTGTCTCTTGGTAATGAATCTAGTTATTTTTTAATGCTTATGTTTTACAATTCCCCCGGTACCGAATTGGACAAGCCAATTATCCAAAATGCCCTTATATTTAATAACATTTAAGGGAAATTGTGTTTTAAGAAATCAATGAGAACAGGCACATTAATTTTTTAAATGCAATAGATTTATTAGAGTTTCAATTTCTTGGTTTAAACCATGAAAAGGTATCATTTTCCCTAATAACTGCTACTAATTATGTTCTATTTTTTCCCAAAATGTTGTTATAAAATTTTTAAGCATACAAAAAATTGAAAAATATTTACAGTGAATACCCATAAACCCATCATTAGTGTTTTTTTATTCTTGTTTCATTTCATATGAATTGATCCAATACCTCTACCTATACCCAAAGCCCCCTCATTTACTTATTTTTAACTCCACATATGTGCATTTAGCTTTACTTACATCCAGTTTACATAACATAAAATTCCTACACTGTAGGTGGATTTTGATACTTTTTAGAAAATGTATACAATTGTGCAGCCACCCCTAAAATCTGCTCTTATAAGTCTTCCATCATCCCAGCAAGTGTCTTTATTCATGCATAAATTCTAAATAAAATACATAGCTGTTGAATATATAGCTTCTAAAATAACAATACTTAACCAAGCCCCATCATTTAGTTAGTTGATTTCACTTTGCGGAGGGATGAGCATCTGTAAAAAACAAATTATGTTCCTATACTCACTGCTATATATAAAATAGATAAGTGACAAAGACCTACTGTATAACACAGGGAAATCTATTCAATACTCTGTAATTAACCTATATGGGAAAAGGATCTGAGAAAGAATAATATATGCGTTATCTATAACTGAATCACTTTGCTATTTACCTAGAACTAACACAATGTTGTGGATCAACAATTTTCCAATAAAATTTAAAACAACAAGAATAACGATATATTCTGAAGATAACTGTATATCACTGTTCAGAGCTTTTCCTTGTTCCTTTTTACAGTTCCCTCGTACTTCATTTTGTTGATGTACTATAGTTTATTAATACGTTCTCTACTAATGATAACAAAAAGTCTTGTTTTAGTTTTGTCTTATGATAGTAATGTTCAGATTTTGGTGGCTACAGTATGTGAAGTTCAGTGCAGATATTGACATCCAATCAGTAGTCTTAAAGAAAGAAAGATTTCTTTTATTCGTCTCCAGGTTCTTCGCTGTATTCTCTGTGAAGGTATTAAAGAAGGCATTTCTTGTAAAGTGAGATGTCACAAATTTGTTCATGAATTTGAATCGTATTATTCTTCAAGCCACCAAATCCTGTGTTGAATATACAATTGACTCTAAATAGGTATTTGATAATGAATTGGAAATAATCCTTTCTATAGCTGTAATTTTAGCGCTTTTAAATTGAAAGGAATGTAAGAAATATGTTTTCCATTACTTACAGCTACTCCATCTAGCCAGTAAACTAAGCACGATGGCTGTCACTAAGGGTCACTCGAGTGATAATATGAATATATACTTTAGGTTACACATAAATATTTTATGCATTACAGGATATCTTACTTGCACACTTTCTGTTAAGCATGATATAAATATTTTGACTTGTATTCACTTTGCTTAATTTGCTATTATAAATATATTTTTTGAAAAACAATTGCTTTTGACTATGTCAAAGGGTAGGTTTGAAGATTAATTTGTATTATAAAGAATGTCTCAGGTGCCCTGTGAGCTCCTTGGGGTTCACACGGGAAATGCTCCCCAGGCGTGTGGTTCTGTTCGTTAACTTGGAAGGATTCTTTACTGTTTGTGAGGTCACAGTGACTGGTCAGATGAACTCGTATAAAAATGTTGGAGGCACTGTTTGCAAAAGTCTGTTACATTTTTTATTAATTATGAAATAAATTAATTAATTATGAAATGCATAAAGTGATTCTAAATATCAGGAAAGGAGTTCCCGTAGTGGCTCAGGGGAAATGAATCTGAGTAGGAACCATGAGGTTGCGGGTTCGATCCCTGACCTCACTCAGTGGGTTAAGGACCCGGCGTTCCCATGAGCTGTGGTGTAGGTTGCAGGCATGGCTCGGATCTGGCTGTGGCTGCGGTGTAGGCTGGGAGGCTGAAGGTCCAATTTGACCCCTAGCTTAGGGTGAGGCCCTAAAAAGCAAAATAAATAAACAAACAAACAAATAAATAAATAAATAATATCAGGAAAAAATGTATTTAATTAGTGCCAGATTGTAGTACTCAAATTCTTTATCATGTCCACTTTAAAAGTATATAATTTTTATATGTAACTAAAAAAGTAAAATCACATTTATTTTTCTTAAATATAAATTCCTCTTTGACTCTAGAGTACTTATAGCTAAGTACTGTATTATAGGTTTAGATTATATTAGGTTTATTAGGTTTATATTTTATTATAATTAGATTAGGTTCAGATTTTTTATTAATGTGTTAGTGAGAGGAAAATCAAACTCTTTCCAGTGTAATATGACTTAAAATATATTTTATCCATGTCATAAACATATGGCAATAATTGATGTCATCTTGAGCTCCAAGAGTAGTAATACAAACCCACTTTCCTATTATTTTCTCTCAGACTTTACTTATAGTCATAAAATTTGTGCATATTTTGTTTTTTCCAGTGCCAACTAAAAATTGGTACTTGTCATCTGCCTCTATAAGGTTGAATGCACTAGCCACTGCAACTGCTGACCTTCAACACACCCTGAAAAGATTTCAGGGAAGAAGTCAAGAATGAGGCACTCTGCGCTCTGGGAAAACGTGGCAGAACAGGTTCGATCCCTGACCTCACTCAGTGGGTTAAGGACCCGGCGTTCCCATGAGCTGTGGTGTAGGTTGCAGGCATGGCTCGGATCTGGCTGTGGCTGCGGTGTAGGCTGGGAGGCTGAAGATTTTATGATATATTCAGAAGATTTTATGAGCCTGTGTTCTTGCATCTCCTCATATCTAGCAAGACACTAAAATCATTTACTGCTCCTTGTCACTAGAAGCGAACCTATGTACAATGTGTGCTTGACCGTATGTATCCCCCTTCACTAAAATCATATGTAATATGACGTCTCGCTATACCTCTTCAGGGTCGTTCTTCAGGGCTGCGATGCTGTCTTCCAGACTATAGCCCTCACTTTGCCCTCAATAATCCTTAACTCAAAACTCTCGCATCGTATTTTTTTTTCCCCTGTGATCACTGACCAGCAGTCAATTACCTCCCCATCAGAAAAAAAGAAAAAATTACACAATTATTTCTACAGAAGAAAACTGTGCATAGTATCAAAACATCTTTTAGCAGTTCTTTAACCAGGATGAACATTTCAATAGTACGTGTTTCATGGTTAAGTTGGGTGAGGCACCTGAACAAGGGCAGAGCCTTTGTAGGAAGTGATGATGTTGTGGGTGACGGAAAATGATCATAACTAATTGGATTACACATTTGAAATCCTTGTGTTTCCATTTCAGAGATACCTACTCTTCAAAAACATTTTATAAAGTAGGAGTCCCAGAAGTAGAAGATTTCGTTAATGAATTTTCGAATACATAGTTTCAGCACACTTTATACTTTGACTCTGTGACCACAAGCCTGATAAATTATGTAAACAAAAGTTCTGAATATCTTCTTAGAAAAAAATTATTTTCTACAACCAGAAATTTGAAGATTGAACGACATGATCATCAAATTTAGACAAGTAAATTATATGGTTTAAAATTACTATTGAAAGTGAAGTAGCAACACTTCAAATCTCCTGGACTGTCATAAATTTTGAAAGTATATCAGAGTCATCAACTTTCCATTCATATGTGGAAATTTATGAAATGTCTGTTGTGTGCCAGGTATGGCTCTATCTTGAGGAACAAGACCTGATCCTTGATGTGAAAATTTCTTTGATTGTATCATTTCAATTAGGTTTATTTTTCCATCAGACACCTGGGGTTTTGTCATTTACTTATGATAGTTTTTTCTGTTTCTATTATTCCAAAGATTTCGTTCTTGCTTTTATTTGCTTCTCAAAAGGATTTAGTTTCTTTTCTGGTTATACTCTTCAGAAACATGAACTAAGTGCAATACCTGTGTTTCAGATATTGTTTACATTCTGTCATCTTTTCATCTTTACTTTTATTGTCTTACGTTTCAAAATATTCCTGGGTAGTCTTACATAAAATACAATTTTTGTGTTTCTCCCATATATTCATATTAAGAAACATGCATATAGATAATTCATACTATCAAATAAGTTTCTTTTTATAAGAGTAATTTGAAATTTCATGTCTAGACAATTGTGAAGTCTTTAATAGCCTAAATATAATGTTTATATTTTTCTAAAAATGAATCAAATTGTTAAGAAATTTCTCTAAGAAAAAAGGAAAATTAGCAGAACATTTGTAAACCAATTCTCCCAGTAAAAGAATATTTCAGTATTTCGCATTTTTTCTTTTTTCTTTCTTTCTTTCTTTTTTTTTTTTTTTTTGCTTTTTAGGGCAGCACCCATGGCGCATGGAAGTTCCCAGGCTAGGTGCTGAATTGGAACTACAACTGCCAGCTGTATCACATCCATGGCCACACAAGATCTGAGCCATATCTGCAACCTACACCACAGCTCCTGGCAAACCTGGATCCTTAAAACCACTGAGAGAAGCCAGGGATCGAACCTTCATCCTCATGGATCCTAATTGGGTTTCTTAGCCCCTGAGCAATGAAGCAATGAAATAAACCCCTGCATTTATTTATTTATTTGTACAGGCAAAATCTAAGAAGCAGTAAGCAAAGTGTTAATTACATCAAAGTTAGAAATTGCTGACATTCAATGAATGAATGGCATATTACCTAAAGATATTAAGTGACACATTTCATTTCATCATCGATATGCATAATTATCAAATTTCTGGACTGATACTTAGGTTGAAACATTAACATTTTATTTTATCTTACTTGGAAGTGTGAATTATATACATGAGAGAGATTAACTGACATGTAGAATATTGTTGTGTTCTGTTTTGTTCAAAGGAGCGTGCACCAAGGCAGCATTTAATACCTCTCTTCTCTTTTCTAGGAGAAACATTGATGCATGTCTGTTTAAATAAACAGATTTACTTTCTGTTGTCTCATTTTACCGGGATGAGGGCATGGCAAAGTTACCTGGTCATGAGCTTGCACATTATACCTGTAGTAGTTCCATTTATAAGGATTCCTTACACATCCTCATACTCCGTTTTTTTAAATAGTACCCACTATCTATTTCTGAATAAATTCCCATCTGCAAATTAGTCAGGAAAAATTTAATTTCTCATATCCAGACATGGGCTCTGCTTCCCTCAGCCCCTGGAAAGCTGTGATTTTCCAGGGTTCTCTTGTGCCCACTCCTTCTCACTAAAATTTTAATAAAAATTTTGGAGGTCCCTTCTAAATAGTCATGAAGGAAACTAGCCATGCTTACTGCAAGTTCAGACAGTCTTTGCCAGCGGGGTCATGAAATCAACCTCTACCAGATTTCTTGAAACTGGGCTAACAGGGATTCACCTGGTTGGCAGCCACCATCCTCTCATTCAAATGTTGACCAAGATTCAGGATCTTAAGTTAGAGATTCCAATCTCAGGCCATTGTCATGTTCTATTAATATTTTTAGCTATTCTCTTTAGTTTGCACATTTTCCCTCATCTGGACATATGTCCCAATCTATAGACTTGAATACTGACAAGGGCATTTCAGAGCACTGAATTTTTGATCTTCCTCAAACAAGTTGTCTTAGGACATTAATGGTCTCATAAATAATCTATTTATTTTATATTTTATTAAATAACAGTTGCTTTACAATGTTTCTTCAATTTCTTCTGTACAGCAACCACACACAGTGCTATAAAGTAGAGCCCCTCTGCCCATCCATTCCAAATATGATAGTTTGCATCCGAAAACTTCCCATCAATCCTTCTCCCTCCCCTCCCCACTGGGAACCACCAGTCTGCTTTTCCTTGGCCTTGATCTCTTTCTGTTTTGTAAATAGGATCAGCTATGACATGTTTTAGATTCCACAAATAAGTGGTATCAAATGCTATTTGTCTTTTTCTTTCTGGCCTACTTCATTTAGTATGAGAGTCTCTAGTTCCGTCCATGTTGCTGCAAATGGTATTCGTTTCTCTTTTTCATGGCTAATATTCCTCTGTATACATGTATGACATCTTCTTATTCCATTCATCTGTCAATGGACGTTTAGGTTGTTTCCATGTCTTGGCTATTTTGAGTAGTGCTGTGATGAACATAGGGGTGCATGTATCTTTTTCAATGAATGTTTTGTCCAGATAAATGCCCAGGAGTGGGATTGCTGGATCATATGGTAGTTCTATATTTAGTTCTCTGAGGTACCTCCATTACTGTTTTCCATAGTGGTTGTACCAAATTATATCCCCAACAACAGTGAAGGAGGTTACCCTTTTCTCCACACCCTCTCCAGCATTTGTTATTTGCTGACTTGTTAATGGTGGCGATTCTGACTGGTGTGAGGTGCTGCCTCATTGTAGATTTGATTTGCATTTCTCTAATAATTTGTGATGTTGAGCATTTTTTCATGTGCCTTTTGGCCATCTGTATGTATTCTTTGGAGATTTGTCTACTTATGTTTCCTGCCCATTTTTCAATTGTTTGTTTGTTTTTTTGTTGGTGAGTTGCATATGTTGTTGGCATATCTTGGAGATTAGGCCCTTGTCTGTTGCATCATTTGCAAAGGTTTTCTCCCATTCTTTGGGTTGTCTTTTCTTTTTTTTTTAAATGGTTTCCTTTGCTGTGCAAAAAAGTTTTGTATTTAATTAGGTCCTATTTGTTTATTTTTGTCTTTATTGTCATTATTCTAGGAAGTGGATCAAACAAGATACTGCTTTAATTTATGTCGAAGAGTGTTCTGCCTATATTTTCCTCTAGGAGTTTTCTAGTATCTGGCCTTATATTTAGGTCTTTAATCCATTATGAGCTTATTTTTGTGTGTGGTGTTAAATAGTGTCTGTTTTCATTATTTTATATGTAGCTTTGCAGTTTTTCCAGCACCGTTTATTGAAGAGATTTTGTTTCTTCCACTGTATGCTCTTGCTCCCTTGTCATAGATTAGTTGACCATAGGTTCTTGGGTTTATTTCTGGATTTTCTATTCTGTTCCTTTAATGAATATTTCTGTTTTTGTGCCTGTACCATATTGTTTTGATAACTGTAGCTTTGTAACATTTTCTGAAGTCAGGAAGCTTGATTCCTCCATTTTTGATTTTCTTTTTCAAAATTGCTTTAGCTATTTGGGGTCTCGTGTTTCCATACAAATTTTAAAATATTCTTTTCTAGTTCTGTGAAGAATGCCCTTGGTAATTTGATAGAGATTG
This sequence comes from Catagonus wagneri, assembly GCA_004024745.2. Lineage (NCBI taxonomy): Eukaryota > Metazoa > Chordata > Mammalia > Artiodactyla > Tayassuidae > Catagonus > Catagonus wagneri. The sequence goes on from PVHT020000080.1 coordinate 20,505,093, forward strand.
CATTGAATTTCCCTGGGTAGCATGGTTATTTTGACAATATTGTTTCATCCAATCCAAGAGCATGGGTATATCTTTCCACCTGTTTGTGCTGTCTTTGATTTCTTTCATCAGTGTCTAATAGTTTTTAGGGTATAGGTCTCTTTCCTCTTTAGGTAGGTTTATCCTAGGTATTTTATTATTTTTGATGTGATGGTAAGCAGAATAATGTCTTTAAAATATATTTTATTTGACCTAAAAGACACAAAATGAATTGAAGATAATGAAACTCATGGCATAGCTGGGGGTTCTCATTAAAAGCTACCTCTTCCTTCTTCCTAAAAAGACGATTCTGAGCAGGGGCAGTTGGAAGGTGGAAATACCTCTGAAATTTCCTTGTCTAGTTTTATCATATTTTCTTTCTTTTTATGGCCACATCTGAGGCATATGGAGGTTTCCAGGCTAGTGGCAAAATATGATCTGCAGCTGAAGGCCTATGCCACAGCCACAGCAACACCAGATCTGAATCACACCTGTGACCTATGCCAAAATTTGTGACAAAGCCAGATCCTTAACCCACTGAGTGAGGCCAGCAATTGAACCTGCAACCTCGCAGACACTGTTGCATTCTTAACCCACTGAGCCACAATGGGATCTCCTAACTTAATCATATCATTATGAAAATTTTTCTAATAATGGTTCCAGTCAGGTTAGACACTAAACATTGCAAATGCATAAGCCAAACTCACTCCAGCTTTATGGCCTTTGTTCTTGCTGTGTCCTTTGACTGCCTTTTTGCTATGCCAAGATACTGGAGAGAAGTAATTTCTCATTTTTCACCTCTTAGTTCAGTGCCCACTTCCTCCATCAAATCTTCGCTATTCATCCAAGAGTTCTTCCCATCTCTTAGTAGTCTCTCTTTCACTGCCCTGTTTATTTTTAAAATTCATTCTTGATATAACTGAATTGTTTGTGTTCATAATTTATGCCAGTTCAACCTCATCAGAACGGAAGATTTGTCAGGGCAGAGAAAGTGTCAGCCTTGTAAGTTTCTCTGCTAACTTTCTAGATGTTCAATGAATAGTCTTGAATCAATGAAATAAGAATGCTCGTGATTTTCTTTTTTTGTGGAAAGGTTAATTTGTGCCATATATATTGCCTTTGGAATGTATGAGCAATAAGATCCTGCTGTATAGCACTGGGAACTATATCTAGTCACTTATGATGGAGCATGATAGTGTGATAAAAAAGAATGTATACATGTATGTGTGACTGGGTCACCTAGCTGTACAGTAGAAAATTGACACAACGCTGTAAACCAGCTATAATGAAAAAAAAGTTATTAAAAAAGAAATAAAAATGCAATGAAACTAGTAAGCTACCAAAATGCAAATTTTATTTTGAAAATAAACAGTAAAATTAAAAACATTTTGGAACCCAAAGCAGTATACAGGTTTAATGTGATCTCTATCAAATTACCCATGACACTTTTCACAGAACTAGCACAAATAATCCCAAAATTTATATGGAACTATAAAATACCCAGAATTGCCAAAATAATACTAAGAAAAACAAAATACAAGGAAGGAGACATAACTCTCCCAGACTTCAGACAATATTGCAAAGCTACAGTAATCAAAACACTGTGGTGTTGGTACAAAAACAGACCTACAGATAAATGGAATGGAATAGAGAGCCCAGAAATAAATCTAGACACCTACAGTCAATTAACCTTCAACAAAGGAGGCAAGAATACAAAATGGGAAAAAGACAGTCTCTTCACCAAGTAATGATGTGAAAATTGGACAGCTGCATATGGATCAATGAGAACACACCCTCACATCATGAACGGAAATAAACTCAGAATGGCTTAAATACTTAAACATAAGACATGATATAATAAAACTCCTTGAAGAAAACATAGACAAAAGATTCTCTGACATAAATTGTACAAATGTTTTCTTAGCTCAGTATCCTAGGCAATAGACATAAAAACAAAAATAAACAAATGAGTTACTCAAACTTACCAGCTTTTGCACAGCAAAGGAAGCCATAAACAAAATGAAAACACAACAAAGAATGGGGGAAAATACTTCCAAATGATGGAACTGACAAGGACTTAATATCAAAAATGTACATATAACTCAAAAACAAAAATCAAACAACTCAGCTGAACAATAGGCAGAAGACTTAAATAGACATTTCTCTAGAGATGTATGGAAGATGCTCAATATTATTAATTATTAGGCAAATCAAAACTACAATGCGATACCACTTTACACTGGTCAGAATGGCCATCATTAATAAGTCCAGAAATAACAAATGCTGAAGAGGGTTGGAGAAAAGGAACCCTTCTTACTCTGTTGCTGGGAATGTAAATTTGTACAACTACTATGGAAGACAGTATGGAGATTCTTTAGAAAACTAAATATAGAACTACCATATGATTCAGAAATCCCACTCCTGGGTATATATCCAAACAAAACTATAATTCAAAAACATACATGCACCCCTATGTTCATTGCAGCACTATTCACAATAGCCAAGATATGGAAACAACCTAAATGTCCATTAACAGATGAATGAATGAAGAATATATGGTACATGGAATTCTACCCAGCCATTAAAAAATGAAATAATGCTATATAAAAAGAAGAAAATAATGCCATTCACAGCAATATGTATGCAACTAGAGATTATCATGATAAGCCAAAAGGAATATGGTGAATATCCTATGGCATCATTTATAAGTGGAATCTAAAATATGGCATAAATGATTCTATCTACCAAACAGAAACAGGCAGATGTAGAGAACACATTTGTGGTTGCCAAGGAGCATGGGGAAGTGAAAGGGATGGACTGGGAATTGGGGGTTAGTAGATGCAAACTATTACATTTAGAATGGTTTAGCAATGGGGTCATACTGTATAGCACAGGGGACTCTATTCTGTCTCCTGGGATAGATCATGATGAAAAATAATATTTAAAAAGTATATATATACACATATATATATGAATGAGCTGATTACATTGCTCTACAGCAGATATTAGCACATTATAGATCAACTATATTTTCATTAAAAAATTTAAAATATATTTTTGAGAGTTCCTGTTGTGTCTCAGTGGCTGATGTGAGTTTGATCTCTGGCCTGGCTCAGTAGGTTAAGGATCTGGATTTGCCACAAGCTGTGGTATAGATCGGAGGTTTGTCTTGGATCTGGCATTGCTGTGTCTGGGGTGTAGCCTAGAAGCTGTAGCTCTGATTTGACTTCTAGCCTGGGAACTTCCTTATGCCACAGGTTCAACCCTAAAGGCAAAAAAAAAAAAAAAAAAAAAATTGGGGGATACATTTTCTGTTCTAAAGAAACACATCATTTTTCAATTATTGCAATATTGTTCTTACTAAATGTAATCACTCATGGGTTTATCATTCTGCTTTGAATTACAGCAGTGCAAGCGTCATGACTTTGCATCAACTGTGGCATCCTATTACAGTTCCTAGACACAAAGAGGAGCTCTATCTATTTGTTGAATTACTGAGTGGGTAAATGAATTCACCTATTATTTTTTATTTAGTCCTGCAATTTATTATTCAATTCTTCTCAATAACCTTGTCATATTTGTGAAACTAATCATTAATAGATATTGAATTTAATATAGGAATCTCCAAGTTAATGTCTACGATGTCTTAGAAGCGTGTTACTTAAAACCTAATGCCAGATTATTTCTGCAAATCTTTAATTACTATGGAAGACTGAATGAAATGAATGTCAATATTAAGGACTGGTTGACAATTAGTCACTGACCTTCTATCACCTAATTTATGAAGTGATTGAGGGTCTTCAGGATCCTTATCAACTTTCAGATTCCATCAACCAAGCCACCATTTTTACATGCATCTCCATGCAGTAAATATGCTGCATCTTTATCAGGTCAAAATTTTTCTTCCGTTTTCTTTATTGACTTTACAATCATTCTGATAATTTTATAGATACAAATTTTTTTCTGTTTATCTCATTAATGTTTTTGAATTTTACTGGAGTATGGTTGACTGAGTTATACATATACATATATCCTTTCTTTTTTCCCATACAAGATATCTCAGAATATTGAGTAAATTTTCCTGTGCTATATAGCAGGTCTTTGCTAATTATACATGTTATATAAGGTAGTGTGTGTGTATTATACCCACCCTCCCAATTTATCCCTCCCGCCTCTGCTTCCCCTATGGTAACCCATAGTTTGATTTTGAAATCTGTGAGTTTGTTTCTGTTTTATATATATAAGTTCTTGTAGAAAAAAAATCTTTTTTTTTTTTTTTTGGTGTTTAGGGTCACATCTGTAGCGTATAAAAGTTCCCAGGCTAAGGATCAAACAGCTGCCAGCCTACACCACAGCCACAGCAATGCCAGATCCAAACTGCATCTGTGACCTACACCATAGCTCACTGCAACACCGGATCCTTAACCCACTTGGGGAGGCCAGGGATTGATCCCTCATTCTCATGGGTACTAGTCGGGTTCATAACTTGTTGAGTCACAACAGGAACTCCTGAATCTTAATTTTTCTGTTACCTCTAAAATTTAACGTGACATGTCACTAGTTTTTATTATCATTGTCATTATTATGATCATTTTCTTTGTGGAGAGCACATCTTTTCTACATCAAAGTCTTCCCTTAAATGCATCTTGGGCTGTTAAGTGGCAGGTTGACTTTCCCTTTCATTACTCAGGCAGTGCTAAGGACACTAGAGTAGGAACATGTGCCATTCTTCAAAGCTTTTTGAACACATGGCTCCCAGGTGAGCAAGTTTCCTTTTCAAACCACCTTCATACATCTGAGAAATGGGAACCTGCACGCAAAGTGCAGGAGGATTTCAGCTGGTGCATCATGCCTGGCCACTAGAGCTCTTTTAAGTTGTTCTGGATCCATTGGGTCACATAGAACCTCGAAGCTGCAAAAGAACAGATTGGGTAAAAATTGGTAGGTTTAAACAAATAATAAGTGCTATAGAAATAAATCAGTTTCCATGAATGAGCTAAAAGGGGTGACGATGGAAACAAATAATTAGAATGGCAACACTAATCAGCTGCTTTCAGTAGGTCATTAAAATAATTATATTACCATAGTATGAATGCCAAAGAAAAGACACACTATAAATGAAAAAATGACGTCTACTGACTTCTGAAAGAAGTCCAAACGGCTTCGTTCTTTCATTTTTCCTCCTACTGTTTTCAACCTATCTTCCACCTCCCCTCCCATCCGCTACACTCTCCTTCTTCATTTCTTCCTTTTTGAATAAAGTCTTTTAATTTCATTTCAAAAGAATGTTTTTCCCTCTTTCCTCCTTTCTCCATCTCAGGTTTTAAGAAATTGGGAGCCAAAATTGCTGTGGAGATGTAACATTCAAACCAGGGACATGAGTAAAAGCTATTTTGCAGGGCATGACGCCTCAGGTTAAAGTGCAGTTACACCATGGAAACCTGGGTGACACACAATAACTGGTGAATAGTTGTTATTAATCATTTTTGAATTTTGTGGTGATAATGAGATATAAGAAGTACACCTTTTATGTTCCCAGGGCTGCGATCTTTAATTTCTCTGTACTCAGAAGTGTATCCTCTCTAATTGCAGTGTTTCACAGGACTCTGACATGAATTTTTGTCTTGACAGAACCTGTGTGGGTGACATTTCATATTTGTCTAGCTTAATAATTATTTTTGCTAAATGAAATATGAACACTTTATGCCAACAAACCCGTTTTGAATAATAATTTTTTCATTTTCTTTTTTTCCTTTTTTTTTTTTTAGTTCCCCCAACAGGCTAAAGAAGTCATTTACCAGTGTTTTCTAGAACACTTTCATTCATCCTTTAATCCAACTACCCACACATCTATCCATCCACTTATCCACTACCACTGAATAAAATACCATCCTCTGTTTTCTGAGTTGGGCAAAGACTCTCCTTTAATGAATTGCAATCATGTTCTTCTGAGGTGTCTTGGCTGGGCCTTGACCTGATCCCTGTCCCGTCTTCAGCTTGCCAAGCCCAGTTTTAGCACCTTTGGTGTCTGGGCATCCTTAATATTTGATCAGATTCTTCACCCCTCAGCCGTTAGCAAGAATCCTTTTAGGCCAGTTTAGAAAGAATTTCCCTACCCATAGGGAATTTCCATCCTCCAACTCCTTTATCCTCTTCCTTGGCTATAAATGCCTACTGGCCCTTGTGTGTGGAGGTGAACCAGATTTCTTCTCCCTTATTGCACCAGTCTTTTTTTTTTTTTGGGGGGCTTTTTGCCTTTTTTGAATAAAGTTGTCTTTTAGCATTTTAGCCAGCTTCAGAATCATTATTTCTTTAACAATAAGGTTTCTTAACTTTGACAGGGTCACATTCATCACTGGACTCCTAGACTTCTCTCCCAGGACCCAAGGCCCCCCTCTTTGAAGCCTCTGTCTTCGCTCCTGATTGACTCATCAATAATTCATTGATGACGGGAACTCCATCCTGGCTCAGTGGTTAACGAATCCGACTAGGAACCATGAGGTTGCGGGTTCGATCCCTGGCCTCGCTCAGTGGGTTAAGGATCCGGCGTTACCGTGAGCTGTGGTGTAGGTCGCAGACACGGCTCGGATCCCGCGTTGCTGTGGCTGTGGTGAAGGCCGGCAGCTACAGCTCCTGTTAGACCCCTAGCCTGGGAACCTCCATATGCTGCAGGTGCAGCCCTAGATAAGGCAGAAAGACAAAAAAAAAAAAAAAAGAAAGAAAAAAGAACAAAAAAACAAAAAGAATTCATTGGTGAGCCCAACTTCTGATCCAGTCTTGTCCTCCAGATGACAGTCCACTGAAGCAGGCTAAGGACAGATTCTGATTCCTAGGATTTTAAGTGTACTCTCTGAATCCAAGTTAGAGTTCCACCAGTAATAATTAATCACATCAAAGAGCCCCATGTGCCATTAGCCATGAACAGAACTCAATAAAATGACACGGGCCAAACATGATAATAATAATAAGATACTACACATTTCCCAAATATGAGAAACAAAATTCTCCTCTTCCACTTGTCTTTGTCTGAGATGTGAAAAAAGCAATGAAATAATGCCATTGGCAACAGTATGGACAGACCTAGAGATTATCATCCTAAATGATGTAAATCAGAGAAAGACAAATATTTGATATCACTTAGATGTGGAATCTAATAAAAACTATACAAAAGAACTTATTTATAAAACATGAATAAACTCAAAGATTTCAAAAACAAACCAGTTACCAAGGGGAAAACTGCAGGGGTGGAGAAATTTGTAGGATGGGGCTAACACATACACACCATACACACCTCTACATGTAAAATAAATAACTAACACAGACTTACTATATAAAAATAGATAACTGGAGTTTCCGTCGTGGCACAGAGGAAACCTGACTAGGAACCATGAGGTTGCAGGGTCGATCCCTGGCCTTGCTCAGTGGGTTAACGATCTGGCATTGCCGTGAGCTGTGGTGTAGGTTGCAGACACGGTTCGGATCTGGTGTTGCTGTGGCTGTGGCGTAGACCGGCAGCAACAGCTCCGATTAGAACGTTAGCTTGGGAACCTGCATATGTCACGGGTGTGGCCCAGAAAAGACAAAATAAATAAATAGTTTAATTAAATAAAAATAAATAACTAACACAGACTTACTATATAGTGCAGAAGGGTCTACTCAGTGTTCTTGAATAACCTACATGGGAAAATAGAATAGATATTCGTATATGTCTAACTGATTCGTTTTGCCGTATACCTGAAACTAATTCAACACTGTAAATAAACTATCTCCCAATAAAATTAAAAAAAAATATCACTGAACTGAAACTTCCCTTTCTAAGCCTCTACTATAAGGCTGACTCTGTCCACTTTTTATCTTGTCTGCATGCTTTTACTAAGAATAATTTAGAATTTCATTGCTTCTTTGAGATGCTTAGATGTTCCCAGACTGACTCATCTGAGACCTTCGCATCACCTCCATTTCACCTCCTTTTCCAATCTCACATCTTTGCTTTAGTTCCCTTGTATTCTTCAAGTTCCCTCCCTCCACTCACCTCTGTCAGAACCTCCCTGTCCGCCTCCAGCTCCTCAACTCCCCACAGTCACTGGAAATTTAGGTCCCAGGCCCCAATGGGAGCTCCCAAAGGGCTTGGGACTCCCAAAGGAACTATATATTAGGACAAATAAAAATCTTGAGTCTCTTCCACAAATAAGTTTTTATTGATTTTTGTCACTGTTAAAAATACATATGTATTATTGTAACTATTTATTGGGCTGCGTGTTTACAGTTTGTCCACGTCTCTCTTTTTTTTTAGGAAACTGACAGCAAATGTGCTTTTTCAGGTAATATCCTATTGACTTCTTAGTTGGCATATTAACATTTCTTGAAGTGTGATTTAATTCAATAAGAAGTTACTGACTTCCCTCATTAGACAGAATAGCTGTCTCATCACTGGACTTGATTCAGATCATTTAACTGGCTGGTCGCTGGTACCCTCCTTCCTCAGCTTCATGCCACTTAAAGCTGCTCTGTGAGTTGAAAAATATGAACTTCCCCAAGAGAGAGATTTTCTGGGCATATCTCTGGATACGTCCAATTAAAATCCACATGGACATATAAAAAATCTTTGACTCCCTAGATAATTTATCTGACTTTAAAATTGTGCTGCATTTATTTTACTTAATGTTATCATCATGAAAAAGCTCAGAATGTGTAAAGCTTGTTATTTATGTTCAAAAATCTATCACCATTGACATAAATCGTTAACAAGAGTTCCTAACTGAAAATAAATCAAAGCTGAACTACAGAAAATTAGACAGAATGAAGCAAAAGTACACCCTGTTTTACTGTGCTTCCATTTTTCTCATCATAAAAATAGTAAATGGTGATGATAGGAATTTTTGAAAATTTAAGAAAAAGTGAAATAAATGTAACTGAAAATTGTACCATCCGTTTGACTACATCAAAGAGTAATTCTCTCCTACAGGTCAATAGCCATCTGCACAACTCAAAAAGATGAGATAGGCCAAATGTAATAATAAGAATTCAGAAGATAGTATACGGTTTTCTAAATATAACAAATTTACTTACCACATAAAAAAATAATGAATCATTTTTCAGTAACATTTTATGTATTAAGGAAAAGTTGAAAAAATATTAGTTGTCAATGTTTTTAACATAACTTTTTAATAATGAAAACTACTTTTTATCACTTCAGAATTCTATTAAATGAATAGCTTCTACTTTGCTTGCTTATTGCACCCCATCTGAAATTTTAAAAAATGATGTGAAGAATCTTTTAAGAAGCTTTGAAAGTGTAAATAATGCATTTTCAAGCATTTAGTACTCGGGTCCCTTTCTTTCCCTCTTTCTTTGACTCTGTCTCGTCTCTCCTTTCTCTCTCTCTCCCTCCTTTTCCCAAACTTTATTTCTATCTCTTCTTCCATTATTCAACTTTCAACTTCCTTTCATGAATTGTCAAAATCTGCTTGCAACTCATTTCCACTGAACGTACATGTAATAAAGTGCTATTTCCTACTTTCTTCCTATGTCACTTGTCTTTCACTCCAGCCATCAGTCACATACCTACTCAACATCTTCATCATTTCACTGGGCTCTTGCAGCTTCAGGGTCACCAGTTGCTACTACCCTTTTTGTCAGATCTCTTCAGGGGCTGTATGGCTTCTCTTCATTCCTACAGAGCACTTTTGCTGAGAAAAGAACAGCTCCAGGCTCCACCTTTCATTGTTCCTATTGACACCAATTCAGGCTTCCTTTACAGCATCCATTCTTCTTTTGGAGGTGGGGAGATTATACATCTTGGTTTGCACTTCTTTATAGCAGCATCTCTTCCATTTTAATCTCTGTCTGGTATTTTTCATTTTTCAACTAAAAAGGAATTTTATTTTTAAAAAGGAACATTTATTTTAAATTCCTTTGATTGGGTAACTACAATAATTGGATCACTCTTCTTTTGGCTTTCTTTTCCTTTTTGATATTTATTCACTTGCTACTGTATTTTAGACAACCTTTTATTTTTAAATTTAATCCTAGACCTTAAATAAGAGGGGAAAAAGCCCCTGGATGACATCATCTTCTTCCAAAAGGGGTTATTTCACTTACAAAAGCTTTTAGAATGTCAAACATATTCTTGATCCTTTTAAAGCCTGGCTTTTTCAAAGATAGCATATATTCTTTGCTATCATTTCCTAGGCTGTCATTTCTCACTTCCACGGTGTGGTCTTTTTGGAGCCTCAACCAAAAGCCCAGGGATTTTACCAAGCCTACCTTGTCCCACTTTGGCAGGGTTGGAACTCCAAAGTCTACCTCTCAAGCATTTTGCAGCTGCTAAACCATATCCTTGGCTCTTTAATCTTCAATTCACTCTTTCTACCTGGAGTAACAGACATCTTACTTGTGGGCTATTAACTTAGAAGTAAGTCAGTGCCTAGAGAGGGGGGTTGAACATGGCTTTTAAGCTCCTGCCCCTGAACTCTCACTTTTCAAGTTCTTACCCCTAAAGTCTTAGCTGCATTGGCATATTTAAACTCCAGATTCTCTCTGCTCATCCCAGTAAAACTGTCCGTTCTCACCTGAATTTTACTCTTAATGTTTTAAATTGAAAAATAACCTTTTTTTTTTTGTTTTTAAAGGCATGGGTGAGTTTGGAGCTCATACTAGCGTGCTTCTGGCTCAAATTTCATAGACAGTAAAATCTTGCCTTGACTACACCCAGTAATTTCTATTTGTTTTAATGTTTTCTTTAATGTTTCCTTTCAGTGAGAAGGCTATTCTTTTCTTTTCCTTTTTTTTTAAGTGTTGACTTACAATTCTGTGCCAATTTCTGCTGTACAGAAATGTGACCCAGTCATTTACATATATGCACGTACATTCTTTTTTCTCATATTATCGTCCGTCATTTTCTATCCCAAGAGATCAGATATATTTCCCTATGCTGTATAGTAGGACCTCATTGCTTATGCATTCTAAATGCAATAGTTTGCATATACGAACCCCAAACTCTCAGGCCATCCCACCCCTCCATCCTTCTCCTCGGCAACCATAAGTCTGTTCTCTATGTCCGTGAGTCTGTTTCTCTTTTTTGGATAGGTTAATTTGTGCCATATTTCAGATTCCACATATCAATTATATGTGATATTTGTCTTTCTCTTTCTGACTTACTTCACTTAATCTGATCGTTTCTATTTGTATCCATGTTGCTCTATATATGTACCACATCTTCTTAATCCATTCACCTGTCAATGGACATTTAGGTTGTTTCCATGTCTTGACCATTGTGAACAGTGCCCCTGTGTACGGAGGCTGCTACTCTAATGCAGCTATTCCAATACTATAAAAAAATAAGTGACTTAGCTTGTTTTAAAGGTAAAATTTTAGAACAATTATAACTTGCTGGTGGACTGACTGTTTGGATAATATAAAATGACCCTCATTCACTGAACTCTTGTATCTTGCTTTAAAGTGAATTTTATTTGATTTTTTTACTTGTAAAATTGTATATGAATGTATATGTAATGCACACATATGTACATACGTATATATGCATATAAATCATATACAAATAATGAGTATCTCTTTAAGTATGCAGTTTCTAAGGTGTTAAATTTGTGTTCGAACATTAAGTTTATTTACATTTAATTTAATTTTAGTGTTTTGGGGTTTATGCCTCATTAAGTTTTATTTATACATCATTATGGATTCCGTTTTTCTTATTTTTTCCTTTTCTTGTTATGAAAAGCGGAATAATGTCCCCCTCTCAAGATACCCTCCTGACCTCTGGAAGCTGTGAATGTGTTTCTTTATACGGTAAAAAGTAATGTGCAGATAGGACTAAATTAAGAACCTTGAGATGAAGAGATTATTCAGGTGGCACCACTGTAACTTCAGGGATCCTTATATGTGAATGATGAAGGCACGAGAGGCAGAAGGGTCATGGCCATGGAATAAGAGTCAGAGCAAGTGATATGATGAGAAAAAGACAGGAGAAGCTATCGCTAGCTTTGAATATAGAAGATGAGGTGAACAATGCAGGCAGCCTCTAGAAGATGGAAAAGGTAAGAAATGGATTTGTTTCAGGTCCTCCAAAGTAACTCAGCTCTTCTGACACCTTGATTTCAGGTTGGTGAGAAGCACGGGTAACTTCTGACCTCCAGAACTGGGGAATCATAAATCCATATTGTGTAAAGCTACTAAACATGTGATAATTAGAGTCAATAGGAAGCGGCTGCATCTGTGTCTCAGGTAAGCAAATATGTTCTTTATTATTTCATTTCCCCTTATGTTAATTTATTAGCTACAGATTCTTTTACTCTCCTCCTGGTGTATTCTCTAAAGAGTATAACATATGCATCCATCAAGGTGTATTACTGAGTTCTTACATGAATGATTACTTTTTCCAATCTCTAGGCAATTCAAGAATTTCAAGAAGGTGGAAATCTGCTTATGTTTCTCATATTTGTGCTAATATTGTAATGTATTTTAAGCATATATATATATATATATATATATATGCATGTGTGTGTGTGTGTGTGTATGCCCCAAAACATTATTTTTAAGTTATATAGTATTCCCATTAAACATTATTTTTGTTATACAGTATTTACATTAAACATCACTGCATAATCTCTCTACCTAATCTATGATAATTTCCTTTCTATTTGAAGACAGTCTGTTTAGTTTTCTGAATGCAGGTTTGCTGTTGACAAAGGGCCTTACTTTTAGTTTATCTGAATTGGACTTTACCTCTGAAGGATGTTTCTGCTGGTATGGAATCCTGGAATGGAGTAATTTGCTATTATTTTTTGTAATGATTTTTATTTTTTCCATTAGAGCTGGTTTACAGTGTTCTGCCAATTTTCTACTGTACAGCAAGGTGACCCAGTTACACATACAAGTACACATTATTTTTTCTCACTATGGAAAAGAGTATGGAGGTACCTTAGAAAACTATGCATAGAACTACCATGTGACCCAGCAATCCCATTCTTGGGCATATATCCGGACAGAATTTTCCTTGAAAAAGACACGTGCACCTGCATGTTCACTGCAGCACTCTGTACAATAGCCAGGACATGGAAACAACCTAAATGTCCATCGACAGGTGATTGGATTAAGAAGATGTGGTATATATACACAATGTTATTATTTTTAAAATGTCATCTGGCATTCATTGTTCAGATGAAAATTCAGTTGTGTCTCTTATATTTACTTCTTTGAAGGAAATGTCTCTTTTTATTGTTCTTGATAGTTTTAATAATTTATTTTTAATTTTTAAGATTTATTTTTCTTTCAGACTATTTGATGCTATGTGTCTAGGTTTAGTTTTCTTGATGTTTATTCTGCTATGGTTTGTAGAATTTATTGAATTTGTAGCTTGATACTTTTGCTCAATTGCAAAAATCCTTACCTCTCATCCTTTTGATACTGCTTTTGCCTTGTTTTCTTTTTCTTTTTATCTTTGATTCCAGCTACATGCATGCTAGACCTTTTAATTATGCCCAATAAACTTCTTATACTCTTTTCTGTATTTTGCATCCTTTTTCTTTATTTTCAGTTTCCACATTTTTTTACTAACTTATTCCCAGTTCATTAATCATTTCTTATAATGTTTAAACTGATGTTAAACTTAACTATTGAGTTTTAACTTTCAAGTATTATATTTTTTTGGTTCTACAGCTTATATTCTATTCCCTTTGTAGATATCTCAAATTCGAATTTCGTTCTGAATTTTGTGACCTTGATTTATATTTCTTAAGAATATTTATTTAAATTCCATGTTTGATAGTACCAATATATGTACCTCCATATATACCTAAATGTTTGTATTCTCTTATTTTTCTTTACTGCTTATACATTTGGTCTTATTTCTTCTTTCTGGGTAATCTTTAATTAAATGCTAGACATAGTGTTTAAAAACTTATAGCCATATTAGGAGAGTATAGATGTTGTTCCGTTTTGCTACAGAGACTTTTCATTTCTTCTTGGCAGTTGTTGGTGTCGGGGTTGTATTGGTGTGGTGTGGTTATCCCATACCCTTACAGTTAGAGATTGAGCTAGGTCTTCAGACTTTGTACTGGTAGAATTCTTTTCACTTAGCCCTATGTGTTTCAAAGGAAACACTGCGTGTTTTTAATATCTACTCTTCTGTGACTGATCCATATCCTTACTAATGTGGTTCATCTTTTCAGCCCCTTGACCTCTTATTTCTACTCGGCTTTCTTGCCGCTTAAATCCTCTACTACTGGGTTTATTCAACAGTGACTATAAATCTCTAGACTTAAATTGTTTAAAATATGACAAATATCTCAAGGTAAAATAATGGCTCTGAATGTCAAGATCATTCCTACACTTTGCTTTCGAATCTTGATCCCTCAAGATGTGGATGCTTCAGTGACTATTAAATATAATTTCATTTAATAATTTTAAGTAATAAGATCATATATACATTTTTGGTTTGGTTTTTTTGTTTATTTCAAAGTTAGTTGATAAATAGCCTTCCACATGGGCCATAGTAATGCCCCTTACAGCATATAAGAAGACCCCAAGTCACTAAGAATAAATAATATTTGTTTGAAAAGTCAGTAGTTTATAAGAGTTTGACAAATGAAACTTTAAAAGCTGTCTTACATGCTATTATTATTTGAATCTTGTTTTCTTGTTCCGATCAAATCATTGCTATTCTTAATTTTACTTATTTTTTAATCCCGAGAATTTTTGTGCATGTATAGAATGGGAAGTGAAAGCTGCAATTTGTTTAACAGAAAGAGAACATTTCAGATCATTTCTGTCTTTGCTACCTGTCATAAATTTGATGTTTGAAAATGATTGAGCCTTTGAAAAACTTCTCTGTAAACGTTTGTTACAAAATTTGATACTAGCATCTTCTATGTTTTGAACATTAAAAAAAAATTCTCTGCTCATTGGTCAAATATTATTTGTAAATCTTTAACTGACAATTTAAAATGTCCAAAGAATTCCAGCTTTTCAAGTTTTTGGTAAGTTTCATTTACAGAAAGAACACATAAATAGGAAGACATCTAAACATGTCCTTAAAAAAATAGAAATTGAAGAAATTCAACAGTGGGAATTTAAAAGGTGCATACTATTTAATTTTAAGTGATTATAATTATGCTTTGAATATTTTGACTTGTGAGAAGAATATTTCAATGTAGCGCCAACATTTAGTTGGATAAATTTATATTTTGTTCTAGAAAGGAATGGAATTCAGAAGGCCTATGATTTTACAGTCTCCAAATTGAGCAAAGTGTGGGAGATGATCACCAATACAGAAAACTTAATTGATGAGCTTTGTTCTCTAAAAGGTTGTTGAGAAATGGTGTGTTTAAGTCAAATATTGGAACTTCTATGAAAAAAAAGTTGAAATTGATGATATATTCCACTTAGCAGAATTCCCTTTGAGCATACTTGAGACTTAATACATAAAGAAAAAATATGTTCTTAAATAAAAATGTTTTGGTCTACAGAGAAGAATCAGTTGAACGTACTGACACACTCAATTCTACTACACAACAAAAACGTGTGTGTGTGTGTATGTGTGTGTGTGTGCAGAAGCCTTTGAAGAAAATTAGAGCCAAATTCATTTAAGAAGTGACCATTTCATATAAAAAAATAGCTTCTTCAAAATACCATTGGGGACATGAAATTGGCTAAGAAACTGATTAAAATACGTGAAAATGTAACAGGAATAATTGCTCTATTTATGTTCTCTTGGAAGTTCTAATAATTAAATTAATGAAGCTTTATATTTTTGCTTTAACGTCTTTATTTCTTAGAAACATTATTTTTTAAAATACTGTCTAAATTGTTAATATAATAGATTGTCATTCCATTAATAAACAAATAATTTCAAGAATGATCTCATTTTAATTATTTTCATATCTCTAATTTTTATTGGTAAAAAAATCATGAAGTATAGCATTTTAAATTTTGAGAGACCATTATAGTAGTGTTAACTTTAAATATAATGCTGTGCCGCATCTCTCTAGAATTTTTCTCCTCTTGCATGACTAGAATTCTGTATCCACTGAGTAGCAATTCCCTGTTTCTCCCACCTCCCATCACTGTCAACCACCATTCCACTTTCTGTTTCTGAGTTTGACAACTTAATGACCTTATACAAGTGGAGTTATGAAGTACACGTCCTTCTGTGACTGGCTTATTTCACTTACCATAATGTCCTCAAGGCTCATTCATGTTGCAGCATATGACAAAATTAATGTATTGTGTGAAGGCTGAATAATGCTTCATTTTATGTGTGTACCACATTTCATCCATTCATATGTCAGTGGGCATTTAGGTTGTGTCCACCTCTTGGTTGTTGTGAATAATGCTGCAAAGAAAGTGGATCTTGATCTCTTCAAGATCCTGTTTTCATATATTTTAGATAAATACCTGTAAGTGGAATTTCTTGATCACATGGCAGTTCTATTTTCAGTGTTTGCAAAAACTTCCATGTTATTTTCCATTTTGGCTGCATCATTTACTTTTTGAGCCAAAGCTTACAAAGTCTTCGATTTTTTTTCACATCCTTGACAATACTTATTTTCTTTTTTTTCTTTCTTTTTTGGGGGTGAGGGGCAATGGCCGTTCTAATGGATCACTGTGGTTTTAATTTATATTTCCCTGAATATTTCTGATGTTAAGCACTTATTGATATACCTGTTAGCATCATTGTATGTCTCCTTTAGAGATACATCTATTGAAGTATTTTGCCCTATTTTTATAGCTTTTTTTTTTGCTACCCAATTATGTATATTTATGTTTGTATATTAGCCAGCCATAGATCAGATATATGTTTTGCAAATATTTTCTCCAATTCCAAAGACTTCCTTTTCAATCTGTTATTTAGTTAGTTTTGGTTGTAAAGTAACCTTTTAGTTTGTTGTAGTTACCCTTGTCTATTTTTGCTTTTGTTTTCTTTGAGTGCAGTGTGATAGCCAAGAAACCATTGCCAAGAGCAATGTTATGAAGCTCTGCCCCCATGTTTCTCTCCAGAAGTTTTACAGTTTCAGGTCCCTATATTTAACCCTTTCAACAATTTTTAGTTTTTGTTTCTTTTTGTGGTGTAGGATAAGTGTGCAACTTCATTTTTTTTTTGCATGCAGATATCCAATTTTCCCAGTACCATTTGTTGAAAATACCATCATTTCCCCTTTTTATAGTTTTGAAACTCTTGTCTAAGACCACTTAACTATACTTACAAATGTTTATGTCTGGGCTTTCCATTCTGTTCTGTTGATTTGATGTCTGCCTTCATGCCAGTACCACATGGTTTTGATTACTGTATCTTTTGTAATATGTTTAAAATCAAAGGTGTAAGTCCTCTAGCTTTGTCATTTCTCTCCCGATCACTTTGGCTATTTGAAATCTTTTGTGATTCCATATGAAACTGAGGATTATTTCTTCTTTTCCTGTAAATAATACCATTGGGATTTTGATTGGCATTGAATACTTTGTGTAGTATGAACATCTTAACAGTATTAACTCTTCTAATCCATGAACTTGTGTGTCTCTTCATATAGTTCTGTCTTATTTCAGCAGTTTGGTAGTATAATTGCATCCCTGGCCTCTGTTCACCCCATGCCATTAGCATCCCCCTCCTCCACCTCCAGTTATAAAAAGCGAAATATCTTCATGCACGCCCCAAAGTGTCTTCTGAGACAAGCTGACCCCACAGAGAACTACCACTTGGGCTGGGATTCTGACTTTTTCTCTTAGAATGACAAGCACTGACCAGAGGACTTCATACATAAAGGAAATGCAGGCATTTTGCTAAGTTAATAAATATACAAATATATAAGTGAATGACTATATCAGTTGTTCAGAAATGAACAATGGCTTCACAGCTAGATGGATAAAATTTTTAAGGTGCCACTTTACTCCATGACTAGCACACTTAACTCTAAATTTCCTGGTCTCTGCCTAGACTCTCAGCTACCTCAGGGCAGGTGTTTGTTAGTTTGTTTGTTTGTTTGTTTTCCACAGCAGTTGATAAATCCTAAACCATAGCCCATGGAATGGACTTGGTAGAAATTCCTTGACCAACTAACTGAACAATAAACTCTTGTGAAAGGAAAGGCAAAACTATGGACTTGGTTCTTGTTCTCTTATCTGCTTTCCTTATCTGTGTTGATATCTCTGCTAATCTCCAAGAGACTGTCTCCCAGCACTTTTTTATCTCAGTCAGCTTTGTGTGGCACTTTGCTCAAAGTCATGAGATGTTCCGACACTAATATAGTGATGGATTATAGAATGTGCTGAATTTTGGTTCCGTTTTATCATTTTTTATTAGAAGTGCTCTCTTAGAATACCATCGATCAATTATAATTACAGCAAATATCAAAATATAAAATTTTTGCTTTTTAAAACCATTTCCTCTCTTTTTTAAAACATAGGACATTTTATTGAGCAGAGTATCTAAGAGAAATCAATTTTACGTTTCTACTAAGGTTAGGCTCTTCTTTTAGCTACTATTGCATCTTAATATTGCACATACTATTTTTCACTTTCAAATTAATGTCGGAGTTCCCTTGTGGTACAGCAGGTTAAGGATCTACCATCATCACCGAAGAAGCTTGGATCATTGCTGTGGTGTGGGTTTGTTCCTGGTCTGGGTGACGCTGATAAGGTTGAAAGAAAAACAAAAAGAAAATTTCACTAGAGAAACAAACTAAATCATTTCACACAAATACTCATTTATATTTTAAAATCTGCTGAATTAGGAGTCCCCCTTGTGCCTCAGTGGTAACAAACCTGGCTAGTAGCCATGAGGATGTGGGTTCAATCCCTGGCCCCGTTCAGTGGGTTAAAGATCCAGCGATGCTGTGAGATGTGGTACAGGTTGCAGATGCAGCTTGAATCCCCCGTTGCTATGGCTGTGGGGCCAGCAAGTGTAGCTCCCATTCGACTCCTAGCTTGGGAACTTCCATATACTGTGGGTGCAGCCCTAAAAAGTCAACTGAATTAATGTATAATGAACCTATCATACATATGAAAAGCATAAATATACAGTGGGATGTGTTTGATGAAAAATCTCACCTGTGTAGCACCAACTATTTAAAATATGGAGTATTTCATTAGGCTAGAAAGCTCCCTCATGCCCTTTTGCAATTAATAACATCTCTCTCTTTCCTGAAAAAAAATCGATCTCTACTAGTTTTAACTGTTCTACAATTTTATATAGACTCATATATATAGTATGCGGTATTTTTTTCTTTCAGAATTATTTACTTGTGTGCATATAGCAGTTTACTCATTTTTATTTGATTACCATGCCATTATGTAAATATATCACAATTTGTTTTTCAATAAATATTTTGGTGGATACGTGGAATGTTTCCAGTTTTTATCTGTTATAAATATAGCTATTCTGAACAGTGTTTAGACTTCTTGAAGTTTTCATTTCTCTAGGAATAAAATAGCTGGGTAGTGGGCTATGCGTATATTTAGTTCAATAAGATATCGGCAAAGAGGCTATACCATTTAGCAATGGCAATGATAGTATATGAGTTGATAGTTGTTCCATACCTCATGTGCATTTTCCATTGCCTGCATATTTACTTTTTACTATGTAGGTGAGTCTGAAATTGTCGTGTTGTGGTTTTAATTTGCATTTACTTGATGGATAAAGATGTTGAGCATGTTTTCATGTGCTTATGATCCATTTACACATCTGCTTTTTTGTCTGTTTAAGGTTTTTAACCAGTAAAAAATCAACTTGTCTCTTCTTACTGATTTTTTTTTTAATATAATCAGGTACAGTTCCTATCTCACATGATATGTGCTGCACATTTTTTCCTTCAATTCTGTGGTTTGCATTTTCATTTTCTTAATGGCCTGAATTTGTTAGTCTGATGAAGTACATTTATCATGAATTAAGGGATCTTTACCTAACTCACCTTGGTGATGATTTTATCCAACTTTCTCTTAGAATTTTCATAGATTAAGATTTATTTTAAGTCTATTTCTATCTTAAACTAATTTTTGTTTATAGTGTGATTTTAAGGGTAAGGTCTACATTTATGTCTAATTGATTCAGAACCATTTGTTAAAAGTATTATCCCTTTACTTTTGAGCCCTAGTCAAAATCATTTGATTTATATGTGTGTTTATTTCTTGATTCTTCAGTATGTTCCATTAGTCTAGGTTTGTTTCATTACACCACCATAACACCATCTTTAATATTATAAAATGATAAATATTTCTTGAAATCAGGTAATGTAAGTTCTCAAATGTTGTTCTTCCTTTCTCCTTTTTTTTTTTTCTGACATTGATTTGGCTGTTCCAGGTCTCTCAAAATTCTCAATAATTTTAAAATCAGCTCATCAACTTCTGTACAGTAAAACCATGCTGGGATAATGTTTGAGGTTACATGATTCTATTTACCAGTTATAGGACAATTAATATCTCTTGGTCCATGACTATGACGTTTTATAAATTTTATTTGAAATTATTTTGTCCTAATAATGTTTTGTAATTTTCAGTCTACTGTTAAATTTATTCCTAAGTATTTCTGGGTTTTTTTTTTTTTTTGCATATTATTTAATAGTAATAGTACTGGTAATACAACGAATAATACTGCCCAATGGTGTGCATGAACATATAAAAATTTAAATTCTTTTTTATTGAGCTTATATTCTTCAACCTTGTTGTTTATAGGATTAACTGGGTTTTACAGATTTCTTGAGTTCTTATCTAGATAATATGTCATATACAAATAAAGACAGATTTACTTTATGCTTTAAACATTTTAAACATTGCCAAATGACTTTCTGTACGTGTTTAATTGTGTAATTTTTATCACCATTTAGATTAAAATGATTTAATAATAATTGATTTTTTAAATATTGAACTTATTGCAGATTTGGGGTATGAATCACACTTGGTCTACTTATTAAGCTTTTCACATATTGCTAAGTTCAAGTTTCCAATATATTGTGAAGATTGTTGCAGCTACATTTATGAAGATTATTAACCTGAAATATATATATTCCTATAATTTATTTTCCAGATTTTCTTTTCAGGATTATATTAGCCTCATAAAACAAGCTGGAAAGTGGTTTCTCCTCTTCTATTTTGTAAAAGTATCTATACAATTGGTATTATTTCCTCCTTAGCTGTTCTTTTTTTTTTTTTTGGCTTTTTTTGGGCTGCACCCTCAGCATATGGAGAATCCCAGTTTAGAGGTCAAATCGAAGCTGTAGCTGCCAGCCTACACCACAGCCACAGCAATGCCAGATCCAAGCTGCGTCTGACCTACACCACAGCTCACAGCTCATGGCAACACCAGATTCTTAACCCACTGAATAAGGCCAGGGATTGAACCTGTATCCTCATGGACACTAGTCAGATTTGTTTCTGCTGAGCCATTGCAAGAAATCCTCTTCCTTAACTCTTGCTAGAATTTACATGTAAAATTATTTGGGCCTGGAGTAGTTTGTGGGTTTTTGTTTTTGTTTTTCAGCATTTGTATTAATTCAATTGCTTTAACAGGTATGGGACCAGTCAGATATTCTTTTTAATTACTATTAAATTGTCTTTTTAAATAAATTTCTCAAAAGATCTGTAACTATATTTCCCTTTTTTTTAGCATATATAGGTACTTTTTGTTTTACCTTTTTACCTTTTTAATCTTACAGATGGCTTATCCATTTAATTAAGATTGTTCAAAGAAGCAAATTTTGACTTTGTTAAGTGTCTCTGTAGCTTGTTTTGTATTTCATTATCTGTTCTTGTGTTTATTATCTTCTTTCCTCTATTTCTTTCAGTTTAACTTATTTCTCTTTGTAAACTTTATGTTGAAACATAATTAACTTTAAATTTATTTTTTCTAACAGCATTTCAAGTTATATATTTCCCTTTAATCTCCACTTTATTTATTTATTTATTT
>PVHT020000080.1:20527117-20665840 GCA_004024745.2 Catagonus wagneri
AATCTCCACTTTAGAGTGCTTTTTAAAATTTCCATTCTTCTAAAATATTTTCAGAGTTCCCATTGTAGCAGGGGAAGAGAATCCAACTAGGAACTATGAGGTTGCAGATTTGATTCCTGGCTTCGCTCAGTGGGTTAAGGATCCGGTGTTGCCTGTGAGCTGTGGTGTAGGTCACAGATGCGGCTTGGATCTGGCGTTACTGTGACTGTGGTGTAGGCTGTCAGCTGTAGCTCCATTTGACCCCTAACCTGGGAATCTCCATACGCGGCTAGTGCAGCCCTAAAAGGAAAAAAAAATTCTACTTTTAGAACCTCCAGGGTGATTCCTTGTATCCCCAGAGTATTTAGAAATGCGTGTTTAATTTACAATGATTTGTGGATTTTCTAGACATATTATTGATACCACTATTATTTTCTAGATTGTGTGAGGCCTAACAATACATGCTCTTAAATTATCATTGCCTACTAGATTCAATTACGTACTGCTTCACACTCCACTCTTCCTAAGTAATCTTTTAATAATGGCCCTGGTTACTGCATCCCAGTTTTTCTAGTAATGAGTTATATTGGTCATTCATATTTGTGCATCTCAACTTGAATTTTGAGAGGTTAATAAAAGCTGGCTACTCACCTTAACATATCCCATAAAGTACTAAAAGAATGGCAAAATAATATTTTATTTCAGACTAACGTATGAGAACAGTCTTCTACCAGTACTTCAGGGGTTTTTTTTTTTCATGTTTTCTTTCTTTTGAGTGGTTTGTTGTCTGTTTTTCATTCTGTATAATTTTAACATGACAGTTTCAAAATGACAGCTATTTTTTGAAATCACATTTCTCAAGTACTCTTACTGTTTAATAATATTTTCTATGGAAAAAAAATAAAGCAGGTCCATTGTCCAGCAAAACTAATGAACAAGTAAGGCTGACATTATTAAACTCCAAGGTCTCTGTTAACTACTGAGATCGGAAGTTCTGGATCCAGGCATTTCTCCCAGGTTCTAGACTGACTGTCCCTGTCATCAGCCCTCTTGTTTTCTTCCTGCCACTCTAGCTGTGGGCACTTCCTTTATTCAATTCAGTCTCTGTGGCTGTTCATATTTTCGCTGCCTCGCTGCTATTGGCCTACCATCACTGACTCATTTAATCTTCCAAAAATAGAAAATGCAATCCATTTATCTTACCTCGAGTGTCCTGGAATTATAGATATTAACGTTTATTTAGAGCTCAGCTACCTAAAATTAATTTCATTCTTTGACATTGTGATTCCTTGCTACTCAAATTGTTCCAGAAGACATGAATCTTATTTTCCAGTAATTTTTCTGCTCTTACTGGCCAATATTCCTAGAAATTTGGTTGACAATTTTATTTTGACATGTTAATCTTGGAAATTTGTGATTTCCATATCTGTCAGTCCTCTTTCTCTTAAAAAACAGTTTTTCCTTCAGTATCCTGGAATCCTCAGGCAAAATCATTCCTAACAACTTGCTCTAATTTCCCAGTGGTGCTATGCAAGTACATAGGTAAGGCCGCCATTGTTGCCCTTGCCACAATTTGAAGAAAAATAGTAATAAAACTGATTAGGAAATCATGTTATTTTTTCAGTGCTTAATGTGTACCAGGCATTGTGCTAAGTGCTTTGCATGTGGCAACTCATTTAAAACTCACATCAGTTCTGGAAAGTAAGCCTATAAACCCTACTGTGCAAAAGAAGTAATTTGCCCAAGATAATTTAAAACCATGCGAGAACCGTACTTCAAATTCAGATTGGTCTGGTTGCAAAAACATTCTCCTAACTTTAGGTTACATTGTTACAGGAAAATCTCAGTAGTCTTAACTCTTGTACCCATTCATCCATATATCAAAGAAACACAAAATCACCCTAACGATTGTTTCACACATAAAATAGTGATGCTGCACAGGCTTTATATCTCTCTTGATAAATGGTCTTAGAGGAGGGTAATGACATCACTTTGCACCAATTTTGATTTTAGCTTTCAAATGTCTTGCTTTAGGACCAGAGCTATTATTCCTGAATCTTGGCATGGATTACTGTTTGACTCATATATACTTTTTCCTAGACCATGAACTAGTCCTTTAATATTTGTAGACATTTTGTAGTATCCACAGAGGCCCCCAAATCTCTAAATTACCTTATGTCTTACAAAGAAGTTTGGGAAATTTACTTACTGTTTATTCCTTTATTTAATCCCTTTCTATAATGTATGTTTTGGCAAAGAATTTACCTTCACTGAAGCTTCCAAAGCATGGTGCTTGTTTCCATAAGTATGTTCTACTTGATTATTACATACTGACTTTTACATATCAATAATTGCATTAGTTCTTGCAAGGAAAAAAAGGAATTTGGAGGCCAGTCTTCTTGGAGCATGTTATGAAACTATTCAAATAATCATCAAACATTAGTAACTTTAGATCATTTGACCAATGGCCTCATTATATAATTTAATATGATCAAACTACCTTTAACACTTCAAAAGCATGGTGATTCACCCCACATAGATCATAATAGCAAGTAATCTACTGCATTACAAACATATTTAAGAAATCAAGAAATAAACAGTCCCCTAATATATTGACCAAGAAAAATAAAAATGTATTCATAATTTACCTGTAGAACTAATAGGTATCTTAATCTCACTTAAAAGAAAACTCTTGCTGTCTACACACCCTTATCAAATCTATTCTCCTTGTCTCAATTAGTTCAATAAATAGTAGGACTATCCACTTTGTTGCCCACGCCAAATTGCACACTTAGGTTTGAATTTTCACTTTTCCCATCTTCACACCAGTAAATTCTATGGATCTGTCTCCTCCTTTTCCGTTCCGTTACTCGCCTTAGTCCAGGCAGTGCCATCTTTGCAGGATTACTTCAATAGCCTCAAACTCTTTAATTTCACTCTGCAACCACTGCAAAAACTTTCCCTAATGTAAGTAAATTGATACTACTCTTCTAGTATGCACCCTCTAATAAATTCACATTACACATAAAATATAATCCAAAACCTAACCAAGACCTTATCCTCTGATTTTCTTTTTGTTGTTTTTGTTGACCTAAACTTACACCAATCTTCTACATGGGCATCATGCTCCAGACACACTGACTTTGTTTTTCTTTCTGGGATACAGTAAACTCAATAGCATCTTAAGACTTTTGCTCTTAGATACCTTTGCTTGGCCGGGGTCCTTCCTTTTATTCAGGTATTAGCTCAAATCGTTTCATTTTTTTAGGCCACAACCCTGGTGTCCGTGCCACAACAGCAACCTGAGCTGCTGCAGAGATGACACTGGATACTTAACCATCTGAACAACAAGGGAACTCCCACAATCAATTCTTTAGAGAGACTTTCTCTGATATTCTAAGTCCAAAGTTTAAATGATAGGATTCGTCCTTGGAGACAAGGATAAATCTGAGAATAAGAAGAACATATAGGTCAGAGTAACAGGGAGATTAATCTTGATGCAAACAGAAAGTAACTGAAAAAATACACCAACAAAACCTACCCCACAATGATTTAGTGTCAGTGCAACAAAATCACAAATAAATAATGACTGAGGAATTGAAAAAGATAAAAATAATGAATAAAAGTGAATTAGACAAGCTAGGCTATCTTCTATAGTTAGCAACACCCAAATATCAGTGGCTGACCATTACGATATTTATTATACATTGCAATCTAATTGCCTCCAGAGAGATTATGCTGGGCCTGGAATCCTATTCCAATACCAAGAAGAGGCCTACTATAACTGCGTGAAAAGAAGAAAAATAGTCCCATCTAAGATGAGCCACAGCGAAGTTTACTGCCATAGGGAGAAGTGATAAAAATGCTAAGAAAACAAACAAACAACAACAACAAAAAAAACAGTACCTAGTGGCACGCTCACTAAGGCCAGTTAAGACTGAGGCTGAACCTGCTCATCAAATCCCAGGCCAAAGAGAAACATCAGCCCACTGCTATGAGAGCCCAATACCATGGACAGCAACCCCCCTTCTGGTACCAGTGTAGGATAACCAGAGCTTAGGAAGCTTAACTCAGGACATAGCCATGCCAGAACAACAACAACAAAAATTAATATGATACTATATAGTAAGCAATTATATGTTTTAACATGAAAATATGAAAAAAAGATAAATGCCCTGAAATTATGTTTTCTGAATTTTGCTATATAAGTGCTACCGATTAATCAAAACATTGAGGTATATTTAACAGAAGCAATTAATGTGTGAAAAACTATAATAAATATAAAAATATTTTTAAAATGTTTGTACTCTCTGAAACAGCAGTTTAACTTGTTTTTTAATTTGATATTCAAATTTTGTAGGTTATATTACTACAAATAGCCATTTTGTAGACACACATCATTTCAGTAAAGTATAACCTCTAATTATACATTGGCTAGAAAAATATAAATTAGAAATCTAAATTAGATTTAGAAGAATATGAATTAAATAAATATATACATAAATATATATATGTAAAATAACAGCATGTTTCTTTTATCCCATAATACAGTGGATTATTTTTGCTCTTTTTGTCCTTTTTTAGTAATACTTTTCTGAACTGCTCTCAGCTATTTAAAAAAATCCTTTTTTTCTTTCAGATAATGATAAAATTGAATATAGTCAATCATAAACTTTATTCTGACTTTACCTTTATCAAGTTTACATTATATTTCTGATAGGAGTCCAGTGTGATGACATCAAAGTAAATATCTTGCTGAAAAGGTACTATTGTGTGGGACAAAATATCTTACTAACTAGCCACAGCACAATTTCTAGACAAATGGAAATTAGGTTCTAGCCCTGCAAACCTGACCACCCACTTTGCATCTATAGGCTTCTTTTTATAAACCAGCTGTTTGTCAATCAGGTCTCTTGGATCTATATGTTCATAATGTAAGCTGTCCATGTCAAAAATGTCCAACATTTTAAAATACTCTGATACACACTGAATGTCATTACAAGTTAAACTCTTTCTCCGGGGTAATGGTTTTAAACTACAAACGTAATCTGAGCATGTGAAAGTGGAATTCCAGAAGAGTCACAGTTTTAGCAAAGAAATAAGAAAGCTGTGCTAATTTGTCTGCCTTTATCTGGTGACATATTTTTGAATTCTGAAGCAATCTTACTTCAAAAAAGTTGCTTGTTTCTTTGCGAGCTGTTGCAATCTACATACAACATCATTTGACTCAAGTGAAATAACTTTGCCCTTCCTTTGCCACCTTTTGGAATCTTTTAAGATCATCAGTTTTGGATAAGTATAATATAAATTTATGTTTTATTGTAATCTTTTTCTTGATTCTCATCTTCACTGTATTTCCAAATTAGACGACATAGTTTTTGTACCACACTTTGAAAATGTGATTTTATTGCAGATGACTATTTTAAAATCTTTTCCGTGGTAGGTGATAATAACCATTTTATAGACTCATGTCTAAGATCATCTCCTCTCATTTCAATAAAGTAAAAAGAATTTCATTAATTTCTTCATTTCGAAAAAACTAAAAACTAAACAGAAACTCTTATAAAAACCTTAAATGTTTTGTTAAAACAGATAAAACTAATTACACCCCTTTTTAACAGTGATGTGTACAAGGAATGCAGAACATTTATTAGATAACTTTTTATAATAAATTTACTGACTGAATTAAATTTGCCAAAATTTAATTTTTACTACCTTCCACATATATAGAGAAGCAAAGTGTATTTTGAAAAATTTGATAGAATATCAATAATCTTTAGTTTTATGTTTTCTTAAATTTCATTTTAATCTTTATAGAAATCAAGAAGGTAATTTGAAACTCTATTTTCAAACTAAAGTTTCTCCTAAGAGCTAGAGTGGGACTTTTTTTGTTGTTCCCATCACTCAAAGAATCCCTTGGTAAACTCTGGAAGCATGATCATTGTTAGTATTGGACAGAGTCAGCTCTAAATTTTAAAGGATCACTACATCTATTATCCAAAATTTTTCTTTTGTTCTACGAGACATTTTAGCTGCAACTTCTGAATGCTCTTTATTGAGTTTTACAGAACAGTCAAAGGAAAAGTATAATAATGTGTGTTTATTCATTTGGCATACCCCTAAAAATCCAGTGGCTCCTATCTTCGACTGAGCATTCCAATCTTTGTGGGAGATGAAAGGATATTTGTGTAGTTTAGAAGAACTTGTCTATCTCACATTAGACTTTTAAGAATCAACATTCACGTGTGTTTTCACAACCCCTCATCTAACATATCCAAGCCTAAATTCCCTTTAGAGTATTCTGTGTTTTTCTTATTTACCTCCTTAACCCAGTTGTATGTTCCTGCCATCTGTTGTTTAAATAACACATTCATTTATCCTTTCTCAGTATGTCTACCTCCTACTGGCTTTGGCATTGCAATTGTTTCATAATTTTACTCTTTGAAAGCATGATCACAATATTCACATCAGAAACTAAAGTGGCACTTTCTTTATACAAAGCATAATAGATAATCCATCCATAAAGTTAAAGATGAACTGTGAAAACATTATTATTAAACTGCATACAAGTTACCTCAGAGAGATGAAATAATCAATCAGTGGAATGGGCCAAATACAATTACAGCAACTACAGGAGTTGAATTATCATACATTCATTAGACACTAAAAGCAGGATTCCTTTCAGACACTATTTAAGGGTTTCAGTATGAGTTTTGTACATTTCTCCTGACTTTCTTTCCTCATCATCAATAAGCCAGAAATTACGGCATCCTAGGAAGGGGTATCAGGGAAGCAGGACTGCAAAAACTGGGACAGTCCTGGGAAAATTGACAGAGCTGATGACCCCTGAGACATGCAAGGACTGCTAAAAACAGGATGGAGTGGGACACTGGGAAAATCTCTTTTGACAAATTAATCCTGCAGTGACATGAACCACACTTGTACAGGATATAGGCTTTTTTATATATATTTGGATTGTTTTTGATAACTTTTCTTAAGAATTTTGTGAGAGATCTTTGTATTTGTGTGAATGAGGGATATCGGTCTATAGTTTTATTTTCTTATAATGTTTTTGTCTAATTTCTGTCCAGTTAATATTGGCCTCATAATATGAATTGGGAAGTGAATGGGTCTCAAGGTTCATCTAGTCACTCAGCTATTCAATTCATTTTTATCCAGATCCTATTTCAGGCTCATTTCACCAAAATGTTCTTTTACAAACTATTCAGATTCACTGCTAAATTTCTGGTCCTCTCATCTGGTCCCACATGCATTCCACTGTCAAGATGCACAATTTTACTCTCATATCTTATGGACTCCAGATAGCTGATATAAAAAAATATAAACTGCTTAACCTCATATATAACGTCATCCTCCATCACCTGTAATTTTCCTTCCAGTCTTAAAATTGTCCATCCCAGAAGTTCTCAAAGCCAAATGTATATTGAAACCCTTTCAGGGACATTTTTAAAATATTGATCACGTCATACAGTAGTTATGTTATTACAATGGTGGCCTCCAAGTGTGGGATCAAACAAGATATTGCAGTTGGCAGAGAATGGTAAGGTTCACAGAGAAAACAGATAAAATCAAAACACTCAAATGGCATTGTTACTAAAACTTTTTCTTTTTTTAATTTTATGGCTGCACCTGAGGCATATGGAAATTCCTGGGCCAGGGATTGAATTCAAGCCACAACTGCAACCTATGTAGCAAGACTGGGATGGAACCCACACCTCTGAGCCGCTTCAGTCATATTCTTATCCAGTGCACCACAGCGAGAATGCCACAAAATCATCTTTATTATTATCATTACAGTATACCTGATTTACAGTGTTTCTTCAAGTTCTGTTGTACGGCTGAGTGCCCCAATCACACACAGTTCCCTGTAGTGTAGAGTAGGACCCCATTGCCCAAACATTCCAAACATAAAAGTTTTCATCCAAAAAACCCCCCAAAATGCCACTCCCTCCTCCTTCTCCTGTGGGAACCCCAAGTCTTCTCTCCTTGGCCATGACCTGTTTCTGCTTTTTTTCAGATGGGATCATAAGTTCCATATTTTAGATTTCACAAATATGTGATGTCATGTGGTATTTGACTTTTTCTTTCTTGCTTATTTTACTTAGTATGAGAATCTCTATACCCATCCACGTTGCTGCCAATAGCATTAGTTTATCTTTTTTATGGATGAGTAGTATTTCATTGCATATGTATATTACATCTTAATCCATTCATTTGTTGATGGACATTTATGTTGTTTCCATGTCTTGGCTACTGTGAATAGTGCTGCAAAGAACATAGGGGTACATGTATCCTTTTTTCAATGAAAGTTTTGTCTGGGTATATGCCCAGGAGTGGGATGGCTGGATCACATGGTATTTCTATATTTAGTTTTCTGAGTCACCTCCATACTATTTTCCATAGTAGTTGTACCAATTTACATTCCCACCAACAGCGAAGGAGGGTTCCCTTTTCTCCACAGCCTCTCTAGCATTTGTTATTTGTTGGCTTGTTAATGATGGCAGTTCTGACTGGTATGAGGTGTTTTGATTTGCATTTCTCTAATAATTAGTGATGTTGAGCATTTTTAAATATGCCTGTTGGCCATCCATTAGTCTTCGTTGGAGAAATATCTATTTAGGTCTTCTGCCTATTTTTTAATTGGGTTTCTTGTTTTTTGTTGTTGAGTTGCATGAGTTCTTTGTATATTTTGGAGATTAGGCCCTTGTCTGTTGCATCCTTAGCAAAGATTTTCTCCCATTTTCTGGGTTGCCCTTTCTTTTTTTAGTGGTTTCCTTTGCTGTGCAAAAGCTTTTGAGTTTAATTAGGTCCCATTGGTTTATTTGTGTCTTTATTGCCATTATTCTAGGCGGTGGATCAAACAAGATGTTGCTGTGATTTATGTCAAAGAGAATTCTGCCTATGTTTTCCTCTATGAGTTTTGTAGTATCTGGCCTTATATTTAGGTCTTTAATACATTTTGAGTTTATTTTCAAGTATGTGTGGCGTTAGGTTTCATTCTTTTACATGTTGCCATCCAGTTTTCCCAGCACCATTCATTGAAGAGACTATCTTTCTTCTACTGTATGTTCTTGCCTCCTTTGTTATAGATTAGTTGACTATAGGTGATTGGGTTTATTTCTGGGCTTTCTATCCTGTTTCTTTTATGAGCATTTCTGTTTTTGTGCCAGTACCATATTGTTTTGATGACTGTTATCTTTGTAGTAAAATCCGAAGTCAGGGACTCTGATTCCTCCAGTTCTGTTTTTTTTTGTTTGTTTGTTTTGTTTTCAATATTGACTTAGCTATTTGTCTTCTGTGTTTCGATACAAATTTTATAATATCTTGTTTTAGTTCTTTGAAGAATGGCATTGATAATTTGTTAGGGATTGCACTGAAAATGTGGACTGCCTTGGGTAGTATAGCCATTTTGACAATATTGATTCTTCCAATATAAGAAATGGTATACTTTTCCATCTGCTTGTGTCATCTTTGATTTCTTTCATTAGTGTCATACTTTTGAGAGTACAGGTCTTTCTTCTTTTCAGATATGTTTATTCCTAGGCAATTTATTCTTTTTGATGTGATGGTAAATGAGATGGTTTCTGTGGTTTCTCTTTCTGATCTTTCATTTTAGTATATAGGAAAACAATCCATTTCTGTTTATTAATTTTGTATCCTTCAACTTTCCTGAATTCATTGATAATCTCTCACAGTCTTCTAGCAGTGTGTTTATGATTTTCTAGGTATAATATCATGTCATTTGCAAACAGTGATTTGAGTTCTCTCTTTTTTTCTTGATGAGTCTGGCTAAAGGTTTATCAGTTTTGTTGCTCTTCCCAAAGAACCAGCTGTTAGATTTATCTTTTCTTCTGTTTTCTTCTTTTCTATCTCATTTATTTCTGCTCTTATCTTTACGATTTCTTTCCTTCTGCTAACTTTGGGTTTTGTTTCTTCTTCTCTCCCTAATTGCTTTAGGTGTATATTTAGGTTGCTTATTTGAGATCTTTTCTTGTTTTCTGGGGTAGACATGTATTATTACAAAGTTTCATCTTAGAACTGCTCTTTCTGCATCCCATACATTCTGGATTGTTGTGTCTTTGTTTCTTTGTTGTCATTTGTTTCTGGGTATTTTTAAAATTTTCTCTTGCATTTATTCAGTGATCCATTGGTTGTTTAGTAGATGTTGTTTAATCTACATGTTGTTTTTTCAGGTTTTTTTTTCTCATCTTACAGCATCGTTGTCAGAAAATATTCTTGACATTATTTCAGTGTTCTTAAATATACCAGTGCTTGGTTTGTGGCCCAGAATGTGATCTATCCTAGAGAATGTTTCATATGTGCTTGAGAAAAATTTGTATTCTGCTTCTTTTGGATGGACTATTCTGTAAATATCTATTAGGTCCATCTGGTCCAATGCATCATTTAAGGTTTGGGTTTCCTAATTGATATTCTGTCTTTATGATCTGTTCATTTCTGTAAATGGTGTATTAAAATCTCCCACTGTTACTGTGTTGCTGTTGACTTCTCCTTTTAAAGCTGCTAGCAGTTGCCTTATATATTGTGGTGCTCCTGTTTTGGATGCATATATATTTATAATTGTTATATCTTCTTCTTGGATTGTCCTTTGATCATTATGTGGCATCCATCTTTGTCTCTGTGATCTTCTTTATTTTAAAGTCTATTATGCCTGATGTAAGTATTACTACTCTCACTTTTCTACGATTTCCATTTGCATGTAATACCTTCCTCCAACTCCTCCCTTTGAATCTCTGCGTGTTCTTAGATCTGAAGTGGGATTCTTACAAACAGGAAATATATGGGTCTTGTTTTTGTATCCATTCATCTGGTCTGTGTCTTTCAGTTTGAGCATTTAATCCATTTACATTAAATGTTATTATGGATAAGTATGTACTTATTGTCATTTTTTAATTGTGTTGGATTGTTATTTGGGGTCTTTTTTCTTCTCTTCATCTCATGTTGTCTTCTCTTGTGATTTGCTGAACATTCTAGTGTTGTGTTTGGATTGCTCTTTTCTAGTTTATGTAGGTGTCCATTATAGTTTTTTTGGCTTGTGGTTCCCATTAAATTTTGATAAATCCATCTACAGGTGTACAGAATTGTTTTTGGTTGGTGGTCTCTTAATTTCAACTGCAAATTCAATGTTCTGCATTTTTCCTCTCCTCTTCTCATGCTTGCTTCTTTTGATATCATATTTCTCGAACTGTGATTTCCTAATTTTACCCTATCTTTGCCCTTACCAATGAGCTTTCTCATTTGTAACTTCACTGTTTATAATTATGTTTATTTCTTTCTTTTCTGACTGGAGAAGTTCCTTTAGTTGTTGCAGAGCTGGTTTGGAGGTGCTGAGTTCTCTCAGTTTTTGCTTTTCTGAAAAGCTTTTGACTTCTCCATCAAATCTGAATGAGAGTCTTTCTGAGTAGAGTATTCTCGTTTCTAATTTCTTCTCCTTCATCACCTTAAATATATCTTGCCACTCCCTTCTAGCTTGCAGAATTTCTGCTGAAATATCAGCTGTTCTCCTTATGGGGGTTCCCTTACATGTTATTTGTCACTTTTCCCTTGTGGCTTTTAGTAGTTGTTTATGTGTATGTAATTTCTTTATGTTTCATTAATATGTGTTTTCCTGTGTTTTTCCATGGATTTTTTTTTTTCTGTATGAGATTCTGTGTGCTTCCTCGACTTTACTGTTTCCTTTCTCATATTAGGGAAGTTTTCAGCTATAATCTCTTCAAATACTGTCTCTGGCTCTTTCTCTCTTCTCCTTCTGGAACCACCTTGATGTGAATGCTGATACATTTAATGTCCCAAAGGTCTCTTAGACTCTCTCCTTAGTTCTCTTCATTCTTTTTTCTTTATTCTTTTCTGTGGCAGTGATTTCCACCAGTTGTCTTCCACCTCACTTATTTGTTCTTCTGTCTCCTTTATTCTGCTATTGATTTATTCTGGTGTATATTTTACTTCAGATATTATGCTGTTCATCTTATTTTGCTTTCTTTTAAATCCTCTAGGTCTTATTACTTGTAATGTCTCTATCTGTGCCTCTAATCTTTCTCCAATATTTTGGTTCATCATTACTATCACCACCCTAAATTCTTTTTCAAGTAAATTTCCTATCTCCTCTTCATTTAGTTGTTTTTGTGTTTTTGTCTTATTCCTTTGTCTTAAATCTACTTCTTTGTCATCTCATATTGTCTACCTCTCTATATTTATTGTCCCCTTGACAGCAGGTATGTAGACACAGCAGCAGTTGCACAGCCCTGGATTTCTCAGGGGTGATATGGCTCATGCATACCCAAAGTATGTGATGGGAGCAGCAGTATCACACTACCTTTCCTGGTGCTGGATGACTTCTAGGTATGGCGTGTGTGATGCAAGTGGCAGTGATTCACAGTTCACAAGATTGCTTTTGTAATATGGGATTGGGAGGCAGCAGTGGTTCCTGCAACCCCTCTTGCTACCAGGCAGCTCCCAGGCCTATTCCCTGTATCTGGTCATGTCAGCACCTGCTCCTGCAGTCCCTGCCTTTGCTGGGGAGGCTCTAGAGACTGTTCTTTGTAGCTGAAGGGCAGGTGTCATTCTGCATTCGCTCACCTTGTTGGAAGCTTT
Organism: Catagonus wagneri; assembly: GCA_004024745.2. NCBI lineage: Eukaryota > Metazoa > Chordata > Mammalia > Artiodactyla > Tayassuidae > Catagonus > Catagonus wagneri. The sequence goes on from PVHT020000080.1 coordinate 20,539,727, forward strand.
AAGGAGCTCTCTTGATAGCCCTGAAGAAGGGGGATTCTCCCTAACAGTTGCTAAAAGGCTCTCTTGTAGCTGAAGGATGTGTCCTTCTGGTGGTTGGTCCCTCACCCTGCTGGGCCGCTGGCAGGAGTGCTCTATGCAGCCACCTTTGTTTGGAATGTATGCTGAAGGGCTTCTTCATGGCTCCTTTGCCCAGATGAGCAAAGAGTTTTTCTCCCACAGCCTCCTGCTGCCCTGCTGGCAGGAGCCCTAGAGCTTGTGCTTTTCTCCACAGTCACTTTGCCCACCTGGTGGGCATTTTGCAGCTCCCACAGATCTTTTGGCTAGCCAGGCATTGAGTGGCAGCAGGCCTCTTGTGGTTCCTTTGAAGCAGAACGTGGTCTGCTGGTACCAGCCCCTGCAGGGCCACTGACAGGAACCTGGAGCTTGTACTCTTCCCCCCAGCAGTTACTCTGCCTGCTCCATTTTATCTGTAGCCCTAAAGGCAGGGATGGTCCCCAGCTGTTGCTAGGCAGCAGCTGCTGCTAGGTGACTCCCTGAGCTGAATCAGTTGGTGTTCTGTATCCTCAGAGTGTGCACAGGGAACAATGTTGTAGTGGCAGACCCTGTCTCTTCACTCCAGCAACCCCTAACAGTGGCACCTAGCCTCTAAGCCCAACCCAGTTTCCTCAGCTTACACCCTCAGATGTGGTCACCCTATACTCTAGTCCCTAGGGTGTTTCTGTGTGGACAACCCCAATTTTTTTTCCCACTTAAACAATCCTAGCTCTCTCAAATGCCAAATTTTAGTTCACAATCTCTAACCATAACAGCATATGGGTGGCACTGATGGTTTGTGGATGACCATCTCTGTTTTAAGTGCTTCACATAGATTGTTGTGTTTTCCTCCTACACTGTGAAGTTCCTCGTCTGTTCCATCTGATCTCCTTGCTGGTGGGGGGAACTTCCCAGGGAGCAGGATTTTTCCTCTTTCTAGCTCCCTCCTTGGGGTGCAGGTCCAGTCTCTCTTCTTTTCTTTTCTCTCTCTGTTTCTTTCCATTGTCCTACTCAATTTCACGAAGTTTTTCTTGCTCTATAAGAATCCTAAGGCCTTTTGTCAGAGTTCAGCAAATTTCCTGTGTGAATAGGAACTTGTGAGAGTGGGTGAGCCTCAAGTCCTATTTCTCTGGCATCTTCATTCCCACAATTTAATTTTAAATAACCTTACATATTTAGTTCAAAGATGACAGATTTTTGCTAAAAAGAAATTTGGAAGACATATTTGTATTAAATTGATTATGGCATATGCTGTTTTAATGCAAATCCTCAGCAGCACAAATTCATATAGACAATGTCACATACTAGAGCAAAAAATGAAAAGACTTGTGACTAAAGCTCTATTTTAGATACTTGAGACTAGGCTAGCTTTCAGAAAATCTGTAGTCCTGATTTAATTTTCATTTTGATTTTTTTAAAGGTTATGAAATTATCTAGTACTAAAGGAAATTTTATTATATTACACAGGCTTTAGAATTATCCACTTGATTTAGTGATAGAGATGTTTTATTTAATTAGTAAAAATATTATCTTAATATTTGATTTTGAAGATATGTTTGATTGAGATGATCCTGTTTATTCAAATGCAATGAAATAAAACTTCAATGGAATGTCAGGCTCATTATCTGTATAAGGAAAAAGACATTCCCAAAGAGTTATTGAGAGATACAATTTTCTGTTAGGTTATCAGAACTATTGATCACAACTACTGCCGTTACATTCCACATGACAGGAAGCATTAAGTAACTGTCACTCACAAAGTGCTACTAAACAGACTCCTGATCTGTCAGTGAGCATTTGGGAAATACTTGAGGGTGCTCAGTCTTGGTTAGACAATAGGTAAGTTATTAATTCACCTTGTCCACAGTTGCTGTGTATTGCATATGGATAGGATAAGAAGTTCCTATATTATTACCGATTCTCTCTAGTCTAAGCAATTAACCTCATTAGATTTTTTTAATGTTCTAGATTTCTGCAGCAAGTGGAACATTTTTTCTATCTTAAATTCCAATTTTATTAAAAATACATTACCTCGAATGAATTTAATCATAGTATATATATATTTACTTTGTGATAATCTGAACCCATCCTGCAACATTTACTTTATTTTTTATTTTTTTTAATTACTTAATGATTTTTATTACATTTATAGGTGTACAACAATCATCACAACCAAAGTTTATGGCATTTCCATCCCAAACCTTCAGTGCATCCCCCCACTCTCCAACCTGTCTCATTTGGAAACCATAAATTTTTAGTGTCTGTGAGTCAGTATCTGTATTGCAAAGAAGTTCATTCTGTCTTTTCTTTTTTAGATTCCACATGTAAGTGATATCATTTGATGTTAGTGTCTCATTGTCTGATTGACTTCACTTAGCATGATATTTTTTAGATCCATCCGTGTTACTGCAAATGCCATTATTTCATTCCTTTTAATGGCTTAGTAATATTCCACTGTGTATATGTACCACATCTTTATTCACTACTCTGTTGATGGACATTTAGGTTGTTTCCATTTCTTGGCTATTGTACAGAGGGGCGCAATGAACACTGGAGTACATGTGTCTTTTTGAGTCATGGTTTTCTCTGGTTAGATGCCCAGCAGTAGGGGGAGTGGGGTTGCTGGATAAAATGGTAATTCTGTTTTCAGTTTTCTGAGGAATCTCCACATTGTTTGCCACAGTCGTTGCACCAATTTACATTCCCAACAACAGTGTAATAGTGTTCCTTTTTCTCCACACCCTCTCCAGCATTTACTGTTTGTAGACTTTTTGATGATGGCAATTCTGGCCTGCATAAGGTGGTACCTCATAAGGGTTTTGATTTGCATTTCTCTAATGAGGAGTGATGTTGAACCTTTTTTTTATGTGTGTTTTGGCCATCTGTATGTCTTCTTTGGAGAATTGTCTGTTTAAATTTTCTGCCCATTTTTTGATGGGGTTGTTTGTTTTTTTGGTATTGAGCTGTAGGAGGTGTTTGTAAGTTTTAGAGATTAATCCGTAGTCAGTTACTTCATTTGCAAATATTTTCTCCCATTCTGTGGGTTGCCTTTTTGTTTTGTTTAGGGTTTCCTTTGCTGTGCAGAAAGTTTTCAGTTTAATTAAGTCCCATTTGTTTATTTCTGTTTTTATTGTCATTACTCTAGGAAGTGAATCTGAGAAGATGTTGCTGTCCTTTATATTGGAGAGTGTTTGGCCTATGTTTTCCTCTAAGAGTTTTATAGTACCTGGCCTTATATCTAGATCTTTAATCCATTTTGAGTTTATTTTTGTGTATGGTGTTAGGAAGTTTTCTAATTTCATTCTTTTACATGTGACTGTCCAGTTTTCCCAGCACCACTTATTGAACAGGCTGTCTTTTCTCCATTGTATATTCTTACCTCCTTTGTCATAGATTAGTTAACCGTAGGTGGATGGGGTTAATTCTGGGCTTTCTCTCCTGTTCCATTGATCTATATTTCTATCTTTGTGCCAGTACCATACAGTTTTGATGACTGTAGCTTGTGGTAGAATCTGAGGTCAGGGAGCCTGATTCCTTTATCTTCACTTTTCCTTTTCAGGATCTTTGGCTATTCTGGGTCTGTTGTGCTTCCAAAGAAACTTTAAGATATTTATTATAGTTCTGTGAAAAATGTCCTTGGTAATTTGATAGGGTTTGCATTGAATCTGTAGACTGCCTTGGGTAGGATAGTCATTTTGATAATATTGACTCTTCCAATCCAAGAGCATGGTATGTCTTTCCATCTGTTTGTGTCATCTTTGATTTCTTTCATCAGTGTCTTATAGTTTTCAGAGTTCAGGTCTTTTGTCTCTTTAGGCAGGCTTATTCCTAAGTATTTGATTCTTTTCGATGCAATGGCAAACAGGATTGCTTCCCTAATTTCTCTTTCTGATCTTTCATTGCGAGTATATAGAAATGCAGTTGATTTCTGTGTATTAATTTTGCACCATGAAATTGTGCCAAATTCATTGATGAGCTCTAACAGTTTTCTGGTAGCGTCTTTAGGATTCTCTAGGTATAGTATCATGTCATCTGCAAACAGTGATAATTTTACTTCTTCCTTTCCAGTTTGGATTCCTTTTATTTCTTTTTCTTCTCAGATTGTTCTGGCTAGGACTTCCAAAACTATGCTGAATAGTAGTAGTGAGAGCAGACATCCTTGTCTTGTTCCTGATCTCAGTGGGAATTCTTTCAGTTTTTCACCATTGAGAATGATGTGATCTCTGGATTTGTCACGTATAGCCTTTATTATGTTGAGGTAGGTTTCCCCTTGTTCATTCTTCTGCCTCCTGTATTCTGCTTTTGGCTGCTTCTAATTAATTTTTATTTCGGTTATTGTATTTTGCATCTCTTCTTGCTTAAGTTTTATATCTTGTATTTCTTTGCTCAGTGTTTCCTTAAATTATTGATCTTTGACTCCAGTTTATTTCCAATGTCTCCTATCATCTTCACCATCAACAGTCTAGTCTTTTTCCTGGAGGCTGATAATCTCCTGATCACTTCGCTGTTTTTCTGGGTTTTTTTCTTTTCCCCTTATCTGAGTTATAGTTCTCTGTCTTTTCATTTTTATAGGTTTTTGGTGTGGTGACCTTTTTGCCAACAATAGAGTTGTAGCCTCTCTTACTTTTGGTGTGTGCCTCCCTTGTGGCTGAAGTTGGTAGGGGGCTTGCTGTAGGCTTCCTGTTGGGAGGGACAAGGGCCTGCCCCCGGGTGGTTGGGGCTGATTCCTATCTCTCTGGTGGGTGGGGCTTTGTCTCTTGGTGACATTAGAGGCAGCTGTGTGCCTGAGGGCTCTTTAGGCAGCCTGTTTACTGACAGCTGGGGCTGTTGTTCCACCTGGATTGTTGTTTGGCCTGGGGCTTCTCAGCACTGATAGGTGGGGCCAGATTTTTCCAAAATGGCCACCTCCAGAGAAACTCAGGCTGATGAATATTCACAAGAGCTTTGCCTCCAATGCCCTTCCCACACAACAAGCCACAGTCACCCTCTCTTTTCCCAGGAGATCCTCCAAGAACTTCAGTCAGGGTCAACCCAGATTCCTATGAAGCCTTTGCTTTGCCCTAGAACCCAGTGCACGTGAATGTCTGTGTGCACCTTTTTAAGAATGGGGTCTCCATTTCCCAGTCCCATGGAGCTCCTGCACACAAACCCCACTGGCCTTCAATGCCAGATGCTCTGCTCTGGGGGCTCTTTCCCCCAGTGCCAGATCCCCAGGCATGGGGACCTGATGTGGGGCTCTCAGAACTCTCACTCCCGTAGGTGAGTCTCTGTGATACAGTACTTTCCAGTCTGTGGGGCTTCCCACCTAGGAGGTATGGGGTTGCTTCTATCGAGTAATCGCCCCTCCTACCTCTTGATGTGGCCTCCTCTTTGTCTTCTGGAGTAGCATATCATTTTGAAAGTTTCCAGTCCATTTGGTTGACAGTTGCTTAGCATTTGGTTGTGATTCTGTTGTTTTTATGAGAGAAGTTGAGCTCCAGTCCTTCTATTCCACCATCTTAATCCCCTATCCCACAAGTGGAACATTTTAAATCACACTTCTCTGCTTGAATTAGTATAATCATTAAAGTTCAAAATGCTAATAGATCTGAAATTTCATCAGGATTATAACATAATATGCTTATCTCATTTTGTTTGAGTAAGTCTGAATTGCCAATAAAAGTTGAGAGTTGTTAAAATTTAATGCCAAAGTAAAGCCAAATCATGTGGGCATTTGGATAAATCAGACAATTATGTAAGAGACAGTAGCTGGCTTCTTATCAGTGGAAATGTGAATTCCTGACAAAGATGTAACATACAAATTTTGTGAATGTTCAAATTTGTTTATAGTGATACAAATTATATTCATTCATTTATTGTTTATAATAAAACAATATATCTTACAAACTCATATTTAATGGAATGTCCAGTTTCTTTATTTGAATCTTTTCTGTCCTGACATGAGAAACTCCCTTAAAGTAACAGGTCTGCTCAGCCCATGTCACTTATTATACAAAGTAGATTAAGGAAAGTCACTAATCTATCTCCTTTTTCCTTCCCATTCTGATACATTTTAATCTAAAATATTTTCTAAAGCCTTCTTTTATAATGTTTTACATTTCATTGTTATAGAATCTCACACACATTTATCATCCATTAGGGGAAACATATTTACCACAAATTCTCATTGTTGTGGTTTTTCAAAAGACAGAAAAGTCTACGAATAGTAAATGTTGGAGAGGGTGTGGAGGAAAGGGAACCCTCCTACAGAATAGTGAGAATGTAAATTGCTGTAGCCACTATGAAAAATGGTATGGAGGTTCCTTAAAAAAACTAAATATAGAGTCACTATATGATTCAGCAATCCTACTCCTGGGCATATATCTGGAGAAAACCATAATTCAAAAAGTTGCATGCACCCCAGTGTTCATTGCAGCACTATTTGCAACAGCCAAGACATGGGAACAACCTAAATGTCCTTCAACAGAGTCATGGATAAAGAAGTTTGTTACATAAATACAATGGAATATTACTCAGTCATGAAAAGAATGTAATTCACAGCAACATGGATGGACATAGAGATTATCATACTAAGTGAAGTAAGTCAGATAGAGAACAACAAATATGATACAATATCATTTATATATGGGCTCTAAAATGATATGAATGAACTTATTTAAAAACTGAAATAGACTTAAGGGCATAGAAAAAAGCTTATATTTACTAAAAGGGAAAGTGAGGAGGAAATACATTAGGACTTTGGGATTAATAGACACATATTACTGCATATAAAACAGCAAGTACCTACTGTATAGCACCAGGAACTATAATAATTATAATGGAAAAAGTCTGAAAAATAATACATATTAAATAACTGAATTACTTTGCTGTACCCCCTAAACTACACATCAATTAAAAAAAACCCTTTAGTATTTATACTCCTCTTGCATTTATCTAAGCCAGCAGTTTAGATGTAGGATATAATTTTACCATTTGGGCCAAAGATAAAGGATATTATTTGCTCCTGAAGAAGTTGTTCAGAATCAAAATTACTTTTGTAAATCTAATTACTTCTCTGACCATATGGCCTACTAGCAGTGTGCATATCAACACATGTTGAGAGAAAAATATCAAGAGAATCAGCCTTGTACTTCACGCTTCAAAGGATACTATCAAGAAAGTGAAAGGACAGATCGCACAATCAGAGAAAACATTTAACAGGGGACTTGTATATAGATTATCTGAAGAATTCTTCTTGGTAATAAAAAGACAAATAGCTCAATTAAAAAATGGCAAAATATTGGGGTGGACATTTCCCCAAAGAAGTATGCAAATTGCTAATAAGCACTTGAAAACTTGTTCAGCTTCATCAGTCATTAAGGAAATGAAAATCAAAACCACAATGACATGCTAAATTACACCCACTCAGATAGCTAGAATAAGACCGATAAAAACAAGTATTAGCCACTAATTGTGGAATCTAATAAAAATGATACAAAATTAAAAAAAAAAACAAGTATTAGCAAGGATGTTGATAAACTGAAACTCATATATGTGACTCTCACATTTGCAAAATGGGGAAGCCACTTTGGGAAACACTTTGACAGTTCCCCAAAATGTTAACCATAGAATTACTATAAGGCCCTGTAATTTTACTCATGGAGATATATCTAGGAGAATTAAAAATGTGTCCATGAAAAAAAACTTGCACATGAATGCTCATAAGATCATTTTTTTGTTTGTTTGTGTGCTTTTTAGGGCCACACCCACAATGTATGGGAGCTCCCAGGCTAGGGGTTGAATTGTAGCTATAGCTGATGGCCTACAGCTCAGCCTACCGCAGTCAGAGCAAATGGGATCTGAATCTGCTACCTACACTACAGCTCATGGCAATATCGGATCCTTAACCCACTGAGCGAGGCCAGGGATCAAACCCACATTCTCATGGATACTAGTCGGGCTTGTTACCACTGAGCCACAAACAGGAACTTCCTAAAATCATTATTTATAATAGCTCAAAAGTGAAAACAACTAATATACCCATCAACTGATGGTTGGATAAACAATATAAGGTGTATTCATACAGTGGAAGATTACTCAGTCATATAAAGAAATAAAATACTGACACATGTTTCAACATGGGTTATTCTTTGGAACCTCATTCTAAGTGAAAGAAGCCAGAGACGAAGTCTACATATAGTGTGACACATTTTTATGAAATTTCCAGAACAGGCAAATCCATAGACTAGGGCTGGAATAGGGAAAGGGGACTGACTTCTTAATGAGTATGGGGTTTCTTTCGGGGTGATGAAATGTTTTAAATTATACAGGTGACGGTTTCGCCATCTTGTGAATATAATAAAATCTCTGAATTATGAAGCTTAAAGGATAAATTTTATAGTATGTGGATTATATTGAAACAAAATTATTATATATTTGCATACCTATATGTATATGCATGCATATATATGTGTGTATATATGTGTGTGTGTGTGTGTGTGTGTGTGTGTGTGTGTGTGTCTGTAACTTACGGGCTTAAACAAATATTTTATTCAGCTCTTTAAATCTGTGCATCAGGACTTTAGGCCAGTCTTTGTGAGAATGATTCACCTTTGTTTTGTGATTCTAGGGTTTCTACTGAGTTTATTCAACTGGCTGGTTGTGACTTTGTCTGCGGACTGAATCATCTGGAAGCATCTTCACTTATATGTTGGTCAGTGGATACTGATTATATTCTGAGACATGGATGAGGATGTCAATAGCACTTACTTATTGCTTCTTCATGTGTCCCAGCTTTTTCACCAGGCATGGTGGCCATAAGGTACTCAGACTTCTTACAATGGCAACTCAGGGCTCCAAAAGCAGGTGTTCTAGTGAAAAAGGTAGAGATTATACTGCCTTCTCTGGCACTGTAACATAATTCTTGAATCATTCTGCCACATCCTATTGATTTCAACTGAGTCAAAAACCCACCTAGATTCAAAGTGAGGGAATAGAGAGCCTGTTTCTCTCTGAGACTCAAAGAACCTGTGTGTGTGTGTTTATGGCAAAATATGTATAACATAAAATTTGCCACCTTGGAGTTCCCATCGTGGCACAGCGGTTAACAAATCTGACTAGGAACCCTGAGATTGCGGGTTCGATCCCTGGCTTCGCTCAGTGGGTTAACGATCCAGCGTTGCCATGAGCTGTGGTATAGGGTTCAGACACGGCTCGGATCTGGCATTGCTGTGGCTCTGGCGAAGGCTGGCAGCAACAGCTCCGATTAGACCCCTAGCCTGGGAACGTCCATATGCCATGAGTGCAGCCCTAAAAAGCAAAAAAAAAAAAAAAAAATTGCCATTTTAAATATTTTTTTATTTTATCCCCACTCAGTCATGTTAAATACATTGACATTGTTGTACAGTCAGTCTCCAGAGATCTTTTCATCTTACAAACTAAAAACTATCAAACAACAACAAAAAAAACCCCAAAAACTCTATACATATTTATCAACAACTTCCCATTCTAGCCCTGGGTAAACATCACTCTGTTTTCTGTCTCCATGAACTTGACCATCCTAGGTACCTCATATAAGTAGGAGGGATCAAAGTATTTCACTTAACATAATATCCTCAAGGTTCTTTCATGTTATAATATGTATCAGAATATCCTTCCCATTAAGGATGAATGATATTCCATTGTATATATACAGCATATTTTCTTTATCTATTCATCTATTGATGGATCGCTGCCACTTTTGGCTACTGAGAATAATGTTGCTATAAACATGAGCAAACAAATATCTCTTTGAGTTTCTGCTTTCAATCTGGGGGGTTTATATACTAAAAAGTACAATTGTTGGATTATATGATAATTCTATGTTTTTTTTTTTTTTGAGGAACTGCCATAAAATTTTCCAAAATGGCTGGACTATTTTACATTGTACAGTGTACAAGTGGTATGGTTTCTTCACATCCTTGCCAGTACTTGCTATTTTTGTTTTGTTTGTTTGTCTATTTTAATTTATAGTAGTCATCCTAATGGCTGTGAAAGGGTGTGGTTATACTTTTAAACACTAATTGGGTAAGGGAAAGTTTTTAGCAATAAGCAGCTTACTTGTCTAATCAAGATAATTCATTACGTTGATTCTGAGCTAGACCTTGTGACTTACCTTGGCAGAGAAATAGAATGCAAGGAGAGGAATGTTATAGGACTTCAGCGAAATCTCTATGGGCATTGAAGTAGCTTCCCTCACCCTCTTGGAAATCCACCCTGGGACCACCAAGTAAAGACCCACATTAGCCTACTATAGTATGAGGGTGCAAAGGTGAGCACCACCTGCCAGATGGGTGAGTGAGAGCATCTCAGTCCATCCAGTCCCCACTGAGATATTAACTGACCGCAAGCCATAGGTGTAGTGTCTCAGGAGTGTTCCAAGACACTCTAGAATAGTAAGAAAATGGGGTTTTGTTTTAAGTTGGTAAGTCTGGACGGTTTGTTCTGCCACAGTAGATACTGATAGTGTCAAGTCAGTGGTGTGCTTGGAGGCTTGCCAGATCACAAAACCCAAGTGTGTGCAACTTGACTCAGCTCCACACGGTCCATATTTAGTGAGGTCAAGATGCTAGCCTGAGACTGGTCAAGCTATCAGTGTTTACCTAGTTACATGCAGAAATCAGAAAACAAATTGGACCTTGTTTTAAAAAGAGAGAGAGCTAGTGAAGCACTTTTGACACAACTAGGTACGGTCATGTAGATGCTGAGAGGATAAAATTTTTTAAGTGATAAAGGAGCAGACTGGAAAAACCCTATCAGGGCTGCTGATAAAAGAAACTGTTGGGAACTGCCTGAGCTGCTGTTTCCGGCTGTTGAGGTATCTAGAGCCGCTGCAGCTGCTTGGAATTTTACTGCCGGCAGTATATTGGTTTGAATTGCTGGTGTTGTAGCTCATTGTGTTTGTGGAAGCCCCTGCATTTTGACAGCATCCACCAGGTCTGAAAATTGCCATGGAACTACTTGCATACAAGGCAGGTATATTGCATACAGTTTTGCACTGGATATAAGCTAAGCTTCTGTAACAAAGTGATTGCTCAATGAGGTTTCACAGAGTAAGGAAGTGTGTCCTCGCAGTCTGAGAGGAGGTAGACAATAGAATGTGAACATGTGGCTTTGCTTCCTGAGGTCGTATAGGTACCCAGTTTATTCCTACTTTGTTGCTCTTCCATCTGTGAGGGTCTGGTCCTTGCCTACACACAAGAAGTGGTCTTATTGACACCACATCTGATATCTAGTCTAGGGATAAGGTCATGGAAATAAGAGGCATATTTTCTTTTTATTTCTAAAAAACACAGAACTTGCACATATCATTTGTTCTTCTAGACAACCGATAAAACTTATTCACATAATCCAGCCAGGGATATTGATAAATGTGTGTCTTACTGAGCAGCTGTGTGACCAGCTCATGGAACTGATTTCTGTTACTGATGGCAGAGGGGAAGAATAAGGTTGGGGAATGACTGTCAGTCCCTGATACATCAAAATGACTGTTTATAGGAGTTCTCTTGTGGTACTGTGGGTTAAAGATCGAGTATTGTCACTGCAGAGGCCCAGGTCACTGCTATGGTGCAGTTCTGGTGCTAGGCTGGGAACTTCCCCATCCCATAGGTGTGGCCAAAAAACACTATTTATAGAATAATCCATTCATCCAACAAACATGAATCAAATCCTATCATGTAGTTGATACTACATTAGGTTCTCAGATCACAGGGAAGAAATACTCAATTCTCAAAGTTCTAACTATATGAGACATTTAAATAGATGGAATGTAATACCATGTGAAGTTTAAAAAGTCCTGCAAGCAAAATATGGTGGGATCACAGAGGAAAAATCAAATAACTGCCTGAGGGGGTTATGAAAGGTTTTATTGAGTTGGACTATAAATAGAACCTTGAAGAATAACTAGACATTTGCCAGACAGAAAAAGAAAGGCCTTCTAAGCAGACTGAGTCCCCTGACATTCACAGCATGTCCAAAATTGGTTGAACTTAAGATGAATCCTAAGAAATTGGAGGCTTGGAAATCCAGCCTTCAGAATTACGGAGGGAAATGTAGCTTGAAGGAAGGAAAATTATCTTAAATTTCTAAGAGCAACTGTTTAGCATAAAATATATAAGTCATGTATTTACTTATTTGTGAAGTTAATTTGAAACATCAACAATTTTACCCATAAAATGTGACAGTCTAAATTTTAAACGTGATTGGTGTGGAAACAAACAAGGTATTGTGTCCTGAAGCCTTTCTAAACATTGCCACCTTGATTCACATTCCACTCATTGCTCCATTGATATTATTTCAATAACATTCTCACACAAGATATTTTCTGATATTCTCCACAGCTCTAAAGCAAGCCTTTGCTTAAGGCTTAACCTCTTCTATAAGTTTAAGGATATTATTAAATTTAATTTCATATCAAATGTATGTACTGCAGTTTTATTTAATTTAATTTAATAACAAATGTTATGTACTGCAGTTTTTGGAGTGATATCACTAGGGTGATACTTACATCTAGGAGTCAGCTACGAAGTTATTTTTGTTTTAATCAGACTACATGAAGAAAATAGCATTTCATAGACATTAAGAGGAAAGAATAATAAGAGCTCTAAAGTAAAATAATATTAGGGAGAAGCATATCCAGATTAATTCACTTCAATAAGTTAATTATTTCTTGAGCTCCTGTTGTGGCTCAGTGGTTAATGAACCCAGAAGTATCCATGAGGACACGGGTCTGATCCCTGGCCTCACTCAGTGAGTTAAGGATCTGGTGTTGCCGTGAGCTGTGGTATTATTCAGATGTGGCTCAGATCCCAGGTTGCTGTGGCTGTGGTGTATGCTGACAGCTACAGCTCCAGTTGGACCCCTAACCTGGGAACCTCCATATGCCCGGGGTGCAACCCTAAAAATACAAAAGACAAAAAAATTAAATAAATAAAAGTAAGCTGGTTATTTCTACTTCTGTCTCTAATCAGACCCTCACCCACATCTGCTGAAACATTTTTTGCAGATCAATGCACAGCAGTTTTAAATTCTTGACATTTTTAAGAAAAGGAACCAAACGTCAGTTGCACTCTGAACCATATTTGATAAAGTAGCTTTTTCTGACATTTCACTGAGGACAGTGGAATAATGAAACCATCAGGAAATTCATGTTTTGAAAGCTCTAATTAACTTTGTGCTATAATACCCTGGGAGCACTTGGGCAATGCAATTTGACCACACGATTCTGAGACAATTATTTCTGTGCTTCTGTTCGGAAAGGAGAAAAGGTAGCTGACAGATTTTACTGAGTGGGTGCATGTTTGGAAATGGAGAATAGGACTGAGTTGATTCTCCAATTACACAGTAGAATAAATACTCAGTATGCCTAATGAAGTGAAAGAGAATGAGTAAAAACTGCCTTAGTGTTCTAAAATTATTTTCAGTAATGACTATTAATGCATTATGGAATTACATTTTGTGGGATTTGGAAGAAAGTCAAATTCTATATTGCTGCAGGTTTCTACAGTCTTTAAAAATGCTGACAAAAATGTTTGTAATTCAGTAATCATGAGAAATAATCTTGAAGAAATTAAAATGTAAGTAACCTAAAATTTGAAAAAAATGCATTTTAATTTGTATCCTTCTGTATGTGTGAATTGTATTATTTTATGTCATATTGATATATAAGTTGCATGAAATAAACATCTAGAGGATAATTCTGATGAATTTAACAAAATATATACAAATATGGAACTCCCATCACAATCAAGATATTAATTCAAAAGTTTTTTTCTTTGTTTATTTTTGTTTTTTGGTGGAGTTCCCCTTGTGGCTCAGTGGTAACTAACCCAACTACTCGACTAGTATCCATGAGGTTGCAGGTTCAATCCCTGGCCCTGCTCAGTGGTTTAAGGATCTGGTGTTTCCATGAGCTGTGGTGTGGGTCACAGAGGCAACTGGGATCACACATTGCTTGTGGCTGTGGCATAGGCTGGTGGCTGCAGCTCTGATTCTACCCTAGGCCTGGGAAATTTCATATGCCTCAGGTGTGGCCCTAAAAATTTTTTTGTGTGTTTGTCTGTGTGGTTACACTCTATCCCAATCATAATGTTCAGCAATTTCTTATTGCTTAGAGTCATTATAAATTAGATTTATCTTTTTTAGAGATACAAATAAATGGAATGATATAACATTTGCTCTTTTCTCTTTAGCTGCTTCCACTCAGCATAACTACTTTTGTGCTTAGGTGATGTTGCATGAAATGAAAAGTATCAGTTTATTGTTGAGCAAAATTACATTCCAGGAGTAGAGTATATAAAAGTGTGCTTATCCACTTACTTACATTGGGGCTCCTAAGAAAAAACTGATATGAATCTTCATGTACAAGTCTTTCTTAAAGCATATGTTTTCATTTCTCCTTATAAATACATGAGTGTATAATAGCCAGGATATTTTAAATGTATGTTTGCTTCCAAGTATTTTCCAAGGTGGCTGTATTATTTTGCATTACAACAAGCAATGCGTGAGAGTTTCAGTTGCTAAACATTCTGGTCAAAGCATGGAGTTTTCAGCCTTCTTAAATTTATAGCCATTCTAAGAGCTGTAAATTACTATATCATTATGGATTAAACATATTTTTGGAAGTCTAATGATATTAAACATGTTATTGGCCATTTATATATCTTCTGTTCTGAATTATGAGTTCAAATATATTACTATTTTCTTTTCTTTTCTTTTTTTAGGGCTGCACCCCACAGCATATGGAGGTTCCCACACTAGGGGTCTAATTGGAGCTACAGCTTCTGGCCTGTGCCACAGCTACCGCAAACTACACTGCAGCTCATGGCAATGCCAGATCCTTAACCCACTGAGTGAGGCCAGCGATTGAACCTGCATCCTCATGGTTCCTAGTTGGATTTGTTTCCTCTGTGCCATGACTGGAACTCCAATTTACACATTTAAATTAGTTTATCTTCTTGCTAATGACTTTTAGGGTCCTCTGTATTGTTCTTCATTAGATATGTCAGTCACAAATATTTACCCAATCTATGGCTTTACTTCTCATTTCAGTGTATTCCAGAATGCAACTTTTAAGTTTTGATAACACATTATCAATTTGAGTGTGTGCGTGTATTCCACATTTTCTGTTATGTACAAGAAATCTTTGCTTACCCCAAGGTCACAGATATGTCCTGTGTTTTCTTTTCTTTTAGAAGTTTTATACTTTGAGAATATACTTTTAAGTTGATAATATATTTAAAACAATTTTCTGTATTGCGTGGTATAAAGGTTGTCTCATTTTTCCAATCAAGGGTTCAATTACTCCAGCATCTTTTGTTGAAACATTATTCTTTCCATCTTGAATTACCTTAGAAGCTTAGAGAAACAAACTCACAAACCAGCCTTATGGTTACCATAGATGAAACCTTTGTGGGGGAGGGAAGAATTGGGAGAGAATAATGTATGCACATTACTTTATAAAATAATGATTAATAAGAACATACTGTACAGAACAGGGAAATCTACTCAACAATTTTTAATAACCTATATGGAAAAAGGAATGGATATATGTATATGTATGACCAATTCATTTTGCTGTACGCCTGAAACAAGTACAACATGGTAAATCAACTGTACTCCAATAAAATTAAATTTTAAAAAGTAGAAAAGCATGCAGAATCTATAAAAAGTTTCTAGAGCTAAGAAGTGCATATGGTATGCCTAGAGGATACACGGTTAATGTAAAAAATTAATTTGATTTCTACAGACTTCCAATGTGTAATTGAAAATTGAAATTAAAGCAATACTGTTTATAGTAATATCAGAAAAGAAATGGTTAGGAATAAATTAAAGGAATGCATTTCAGATCTTCCATGAAAGCGACAAAACATTACCAAGAATAATTAAAGATCTACATTAATAAAAATATGTCTCACTCATGAACTAGAAGATTGAATATTAAGATGTCAATTATGCCTAAATTTATGTATAGATCCAAACCATTCTCAAATGAAAACACACCAAATTTTTCTTTAGAAATAAATAAGCTGCTTATAAAGCTTACATGAGAAAACAAAGAATCTAGCATTACCAATATAAACTTGAGAAAGATTATAGAACTTACACTACTTATTTTAATATAAAAACACAGCAATTATTCCAATACAGCATTTGCCTAATTAAAGACATAAAAAATCAATGGGACAGCATAGGAGGTCCTGAAATTGACCCACACTAATATAATCAAACTTTGGTAATTTATATCCTGATTAATGATTACCACATTACAAAAAGGGGTTTGTGACTATTTTTTTTTCTTTACAATTTTATGGGAACATTCAAAGACTTCACATATCTTAAAAAGAATTCATGAAGTTATCAGTCAAAATAAATCTGGTTATGCTGTGAAAACCAGCAACTAGAAAACTCTCAGTGGTTTGAAAAGGCAAAGTTTATTTATTGCCTAAGCTACATGCCCTCTGTGGGTTGGCAAGGCTGATGAAGGCATCACCTTGACACAATCTTCCATGACCACAGAATCAGGGGCAAGAGAATACAGCATGCCATGCTCTGGTACTTAATACCTCTGCCCGGAAGGGGTAAACAGTATTTATATTCATCTTTTATTGGCAAAGAAGGAAACAAGGCAACATGTGACCTCAAGTGGCAAACAAGTCAAACCCAGTCGTGTCTGGAACGGGAGCACTTAACATCTGGCAATAGCAGTGATGACTAACAGAGCCAACTCTCGGTTGTAAACAGGTCCCTGTCTTTTCCATATGCAATATGCACTGACTTCCCCTAGGAGGAAGAAAACCTAGACGTCCCATCTGAGTTGTAGTCACCTCAGCCTACAGTACTTTGAAATAATTTGTATCAACTCCAAGAAAGTTTTTCTTGGTTTGAAAATCAGAAAAAAAAAAAAAAACCTACCCTTGATAAATACTACATAATTAATAAATCTGGGAAAAATAGTGATGATGAAGCTTCCTTATTATAGTGCTAAAGAGAGAACCTGGAATTTTCACTGAGCAGGTGTGAATAATCCCAACACCTGGACAGAGAATAGAAGGGAAATGGTCCTGCATCACGATCCTAGTCTACTCCCTGTGGGCAGACAGTAGGACACTCTTATTCCATGTTATTCCATGACTCCATAGCTGGTCATTGGACACCCTTGTTCCGTGACTCCATGGATGGTCACTGGACACCCTTATTCCATGACCCCATAGCCGGGCACTGGACACACTTATTCCATGCATGACTCCATGACTATACACTTAGAGGATGGCAGCTTTCTCAGTTGTCTTACTGCAACTACAGGACCGAGGTCTGGAGGTTTATTGTAAGTACTTAATAATCATACCATTTTGGTTCAAAATGTTATCTTAGTAAGTACACTAGGGCTTTAACTCTTTTAAAAGCCTATTTGTGGGATTTCCTATTGTGACTCAGTGGAAACGCATCCAACTAGTAACCATGAGGATGCAGAATTGATCCCTGGCCTCGATCAGTGGGTTAAGGATTCAGCATTGCCAGGAGCTGTGGTGCAGGTCACAGACATGGCTCAGATCAGGTTTTGCTCTGGCTGTGGTGCAGGCTGGAAGCTGTAGCTCTGATTTTATCCCTAGCCTGGAAAATTCCATATGCCACGGACATGGCCCTAAAAAGAAAAAAAAAACCTATTTGTATTTTTTTTTGTATTTTTAGGTTGTACCCATGGCATATGGATGTTCCCAGGCTAGGGGTAGAATCGGAGATGTAGCTGCTGGCCTACACCACAGCCACATCAAATCCTGATCTGAGCCGTATCTGTGACCTACACCACAGCTCCCAGCAATGCCAGATCCTTAACCCACTGAGCGAGGCCAGGGATTGAACCTGCATCCTCATGGATGCCAGTTGGTTAGTTAACCACTGAGCCACAACAGAAACTCCAACTATTTGTATTCTTATCAATTTATAGTCAACTCCATGTTATATAACCAAACTTATAATTCTTCTAGACACATACCTCTCTGTCTATATTTAATTACGGGTGTTTTGAACCTCTCAGGTGTCCACGGTGTGACTACAATTTATTATCTTCTCCCTGAGCCATTCCTGAGCACCACTGTACTAAATTTAGAGAACTTCACAAAATGAAGGCTATATCCCTTCCTTGATCCATTCTGTACAGCCTGATTTTTAATCAGCTGTGTTGAAAATGTTGTTTTTCAAATCAAGTGCTAGATTTCTGAACTCTCTGTGTCCTGCTAGAGTATTTGTGAACATATTTTCCAATTCTGTGAATAGCATTTAATCCATGTTACTGATATTCTATTGTCCAACCTTTTCAACTAAAGTCTCAGATTCCAAATTAGAGACATTGTCTTTCTTTTAAGTTATATCAGCTAATCACCTTATCAAATATTTTGCAAGCATAAAAGCTGTTATTATGTTTTGTGTATAATAATGATGCATATATCTGTTCATATACTGATAAAAATAAAATATACCCATTCATTTATTTACAAATATATTCAATAATTTATGCTCAAATATGTATTAGGCACTTATCCAATATTACATATATGTCTGAAATGCAAATCATATATTACAGTGAACAGCAAGAAATAAGATTCTTCGCTATCACATACATCATAAAAATAGTGTGCAAAAACATTGTCAATTAAAACTTGACAAACTACTTATGTATTGATTATTGTGTACCAGAAATGGTTTACATGCATTAACTCATTTAGTCAAAATTGAAGGAGTTCCCATCGTGGTGCACCGGAAATGAATCCAACTAGGAACCATGAGGTTGCAGGTTCAATCCCTGCCCTCACTCAGTGGGTTAAGGATCTGATGTTGCTGTGAGCTGTGGTGTAGGTTGCAGACCTGGCTCAGATCAGGCATTGCTGTGTCTGTGGCACAGGCGGGCAACTACAGCTCCGATTAGAACCCTAGCCTGGGAAACTTCATATGCCGTGGGTGCCGCCCTAAAGAGACATAAAAAAAAAAAAAAAATTGAAGGCATATCTGAATGCTGAAGTTAAAAATAGTAAAGTTCTGGGTTATTTTAAAATGTTCTCTTCTTGAAATATACAACAAAATTACATTTAATAGTGTTGCTTTTAGCAAAATACAGTCTTGAAGTAATAAAGTCAGAATTACACATACACGTTTGCTTCTTACCCATTTTCTCTATTTAACTATGTTTAATATTTCCACTGATTTTAATGTTCATTTTACCCAATTATTCATTAATACTAGGACAGTGGTTATCGATCAGGGAAAATGTTGTTTCCCAGGGGACATTTAGCAATATCTAGAGGTATTTTCGGTGTGAGGGGAGGAGATACTTGGCATTTAATAGGTGGAGGCCAAGAATACTCTTAAATATGCCGTGATGGCTCCCAAACAAAGAATAATCCAGCCCCAAATCTCCATATTTCCAAAACTGAAAAACTGTACTAGAGGATGCAGCTTCTCTTGACCTTTAATGTAGTTCTCTGATCCTTGCAAGTGGAAGGTGTTCCAGGAAGGCTGGGGTTAAGATACAGGATGCATACAGCATACAGAGAACATTGGGAAAGATGAATCTGGCAAAAATGGTTCTCGGGGATTTACATCCTGTTTTAAGATTCCAAGTTCTATGGATGTTATTTCAAAAAAAAAAAAATAGACTCTTAACTTTGGAAGAAATTAACAAATGTGATCAAGACTGATCTCTCATCCACCCATGCAGTGACACCTCTGTCCCACCCTTTGTCTGTCCCCAAAACAGGTGAGCCTCCAATGAACACTTTCAGGGATATCACTGATCAGCTAGAAAGCATTTTCACTTTCATTAAGACCAGTTTCTCCTTTACTTCCACAATTTGAATCCAGAGCGAGTATAAAGGAATTTATTCTCTGTGTCGTAAGCATTATATTTGAAATTATCTGTCACGCCGACATCACTTATCCATACCAGTCTTCTTTGTTTCCTTTTCTGGGTCCATATACCTTCGGCACACGCTACCATTTCTCGAGGGTAGCACCTCTATATCCCTCAGACCTCATACGATATAAATACATGTAATGGCTGTCTTTTAGATTTGTGACAAACTTGGTAACAGGCTTAGCAAGACAAATAATAGCAAGGATTTGATAACTGTTCCCTTTGCCGGTGGGTATCTGGACATGGGCGGAGGTTCTTCCCACATCCCACATGCCCCCATAATTATTGTGGACATTTTTGAATCCTGATATAATCTGTAGGAGTTCAAACTCTCATTGGCTACAAGTATCATAAGAGATTTTTATTGAATACATGGGTATCAAAACTATTCACTCAGATTTATAAGCAAGGCTATTAGAATGAAGCCATCTCTCCCTTTCTTTTTCTATCACCATGGCAACGAGAGTAATCAAAGGGGAAACAGGATAGTTCTGTGGTGCTGTTTAGAGCTCTTGGTTCACACTGTGATTTGCCAAGGTCTTTGTCACCATAAGTATGCTTTGGGAAGCAAACTTTCTTAAATTTATTGATTGTTAGCACTGGTTCTCTCGAGAGACTTCAGGAAATAATTCTGGAAATAGCAGTGGTATTCTGAAGCATTAAATTAATGAATTTGATTCAAATCAAAGTCATAAGGCAAATTTCTATGTAAATTTATGTCTATTTAGTGTCAAGCCAAAGTGAGGAACCTTGGTAGACATACGAAGATTATAGAGCGGAAAGTGTTCATGTTGCATGATTTAGTACATCAGTCACTATAATTGTCCTCCCTATTCTTCTTAGTGCTGTCCCTCAATAGATGTGATCCAGTTCCTAATTAGGAGAAGTAACACAAAATTGGGTCCAGAAGACAGACCCTTGGATCCTGAATTGGACTCAAATATTAAAGCCACAGCGGATATTACAGAAATACAAAAAAAAAAAAAACATGAAAGAATACTATGAATAATTGAATGCCAACAAATTTGACAACCTAGAAGAAATGGACAACTTTCTAGAGACTTATACCCTGCCAAAACTGAATCAAGAAGAAACAGATCAACTGAACAGACCAATCACTACAAATGAAATTGTGTAGGTCATCAAAACACTCCCTACAAATAAAAGTCCAGGACCAGATGGCTTCACAGTTGAATTCTACCAAACATACAAAGAGGAACTCATACTCATCCTCCTTAAACTTTTCCAAAAGGTTGAAGAAGAAGGAACATTCCCAAAGACATTCTATCACCAGACAAAGATATAATGAAAAAGAGAACTTAATTCCAAAACCAGACAAAGATACCATGAAAAAGAGAACTATAGGCCAATATCTTTGATGAATATAGATGCAAAAATTCTCAACAAAATTTTAGCCAACTAAATCCAACAACATATAAAAAAGATCATACACCACGACCAGGTGGGATTCATCCCAGGTGCACAAGGATGGTGCAACATATGTAAATCAATCAACGTCATACACCACATTAACAAAAGAAAAGTCAAAAACCACATGATCATCTCAATAGATGCAGAAAAAGCATTTGACAGAGTCCAACATCCATTCATGATCAAAACTCTTACCAAAGTGGGGATAGATGGAACATACCTTAACATAATAAAAGCCATTTATGACAAACCCACAGCAAATATAATACTCAATGGAGAAAAGCTGAAAACCTTGCCACTAAAATCTGGAACAAGACAGGGATGTCCACTCTCACCAGTGTTATTCAACACGGTATTGGAAGTCCTAGCTACAGCAATCAGACAAACAAAAGAAATAAAAAGCCTCCAAATAGGAAAAGAAGAGGTAAAAACTGTCACTGTATGCAGATGACATGATACTTTATATGGAAAACCCCAAGGACTCAATCCCAAAATTACCTGAACTCATAGACAAATTCAGAAGAGCGAACCTAGAAATAAACCCAGACACCTACAGTCAATTAATCTTTGACAAAGGAGGCAAGAAGATAAAATGGAAAAAAGACAGTCTTTTCAGTAAGTATTGCTGGGAAACCTGGACAGCTGCGTGCAAATCAATGAAACTAGAACACACTCTCACACCATGCACAAAAATAAACTCAAAATGGCTTAAAGACCTAAATATAAGAAAGGACACTATTAAACTCCTAGAAGAGAACATGGGCAAAACATCCTCTGATATTAAGCCTCCAAATATTTTCTCAATTCAGTCTCTCAAAACAACAGAAATAAAAGCAAAGATAAACGAATGGGACCTAATCAAGCTGACAAGTTTTTCATGGCAAAGTAAATCAAAAAGAAAACAAAAAGACAACTTACAGAATGGGAGAAAATAGTGTCAAATGATGCAACAGACAAGGGCTTAACCTCTAAAATATGCAAACAACTCACACAACTCAACAGCACAAAAGCCAACAACCCCATTGAAAAATGGGCAAAAGACCTGAATAGACATTTCCCCAAAGAAGATATACGGATGGCCAACAAACACATGAAGAAATGTTAAACATCACTGATGATTAGAGAAATGCAAATCAAAACTACCACGAGATATCACCTCACACCAGTCAGAATGGCCATCATTAATAAGTTCACAAAAAACAAATGCTGGAGGGGGTGTGGAGAAAAGGGAACCCTCCTGCATTGTTGGTGGCAATGTAAGCTGGTACAACCACTATGGAAAATAGTATGGAGATGCCTTAGAAAACTACACATAGAACTACCATATGACCCAGCAATCCCAGTCTTGAGCATATATCTGGACAAAACTTTCCTTGAAAAAGACACCTGCACATGCATGTTCATAGCAGCACTATTCACAACAGTTAGGACGTGGAAACAACCCAAATGTCCATCAACAGATGATTGGATTAGGAAGATATATACCACACAATGGTATATATACACAATGGAATACTGCTAAGTCATAAAAAAGAATAAAATAATGCCATTTACAGAACATGGATGGAACTAGAGACTCTCCTACTGAATGAAGTAAGTCAGAAAGAGAAAGACGAATACCAAATGATATCACTTATATCTGGAATCTAATATATTGCACAAATGAACCTTTCCACAGAAAAGAAAATCATGGACTGGGAGAACAAACTGTGGTTGCCAAGGGGGAGGGGAGGGAGTGGGATGGTCTGGGAGTCTGGGGTTAATAGATGTAGACTATTGCCTTTGGGAAGGAAAAGCAAGGAGATCCTGCTGTATGGCACCAGGAACTGTCTAATCACTTGTGACAAATCTATATATGTATGCAAAACTGGGTCACCACACTGTACAGTTAAAAAATTGACAGAAAAATGTAAAACAGTTATAACAGAAAAATAAAAATCATTATATTAAAAAAAAGAAAGCAAATTCAGGCAGGTGCATAAATAAGGATGTAGAAATCCAGACAGGCAGAAGGAGAAGAGGAAAGCTTGTGCAAGCAGGAGAAATATAAAAATTTTGTCAACAAATACAGTTTGAGTTGAGCCATGAATTAATTAACACAGAAACAATGTAGGTTTATATTCAGGGCTCAGAAATTGGACTGGATTATGTGAAGTCATAGATAGATAGATAGATGATAGATAGATAATAGATAGATAGATGATAGATTAAATTCAATTGTGTTACATTAAATTTAAAAATTTCCTACCAGACCCAGACAGAATTCTTCTGGACTCCTTAGTTGCTATCTAATTGTATAATTTTATCTGAGCCACTATTGATATCCTGTCTGTACCCCCTCACTGCTATGATATAAGCATCCACATAAACGTCACTTAGAGACACTAAGAATTTCTTGATAGCAATCTGTGCCTTTTATATGCTTCCTATTAGAATGCAAACTAAAATACTTGGTGATTTTATCTGTTTTGCTCACCACTGAATCCTCAGTGCCTAGTGCAAACTCTTGCACGAAGCGGAGTGAATGAACTAACAAAGAAACATATCTATTTCCTATCAGTTCAATGTCATGTTTTTACAGGCTTCTGCCAGCTGTAAACATCATCACATGAGTAACCCTCAAGAAGCCACCTTTATATAACCCACCACATCTTAGTGTAGCTAATGGGCAATAGCACAAAAACCGCTTACAATTCATTCTCCACCATAGCTGATACCACTGTTGACCTCAGGCATCAACAGAAGTTCATACTCCCCTGGTAACTTATCATCACCCAGACATATATATATATATATATATATATTTTTTTTTTTTTAATACAGCTTCACATGTCTTTTAATTCCAAACTTCTGCCACGCTCTATGAAACTCAAATTATATAGTCATCAAATGAATGGAAATATCCTTGCCTTTAAATATTTTTCCTAAAGGACTTTCCTTGTAGACTTCTCAAGGATGGCTATCTTATTCTATCACACAAATTTTTGCCATTTCACTCTTAGTCCCAGCTTCTGTCAGACTTCCTTGGATGCACACTCTTCTCATGAAGGGCCTGGCCAGACACCTTGGTTCTCGGAATGCCCTTGAAGTTTTACTAAGTCTTTTTCTACTGAGTTTGGGATCAGTCTTCAGACATATTCTATTGGGACATCCTTTAAATGTTTAATCACAATCCGTGTTCCACCATCCTCTTTCGACTCTGTCATTTTGCTTGCACTCCTGTGCATTTGCTTTCACATTCTGACCTTTTCCCTAGCAACAGAGCCTCAATCCTGACAATTAATTACTGTGGCTGGTGGCCTTGGTTAATTGCTTCAATTGCTTTTTCCATAGCAACAATCCAATCATTGTTATGGTCAGAGTGTATAATCATTGTTTCATTTGGAGATAATTTCCTAGTTTGGATGAAAGAGTTGAGAATTACAGTTACTGAAATGAATTTCTTATGTGCTATCCAAGGCAATTAAACCACCCAAAGTCTTGTTGATTTTATTTATTATAGCAGTGAGTGTCCATTTATTTGAGATGTTTCATGTGGGTACTATTAACTCAAGGAATAATTATTCAACTTAAAGTTTTCAAAGTAATTTTAATACAAAACAACATGTTCTTTCATCAAACATGATCAGAATTTTTCCTCTATTTAACGATCAGATTCTAACGGATTTCAGGAAATTGTAATGAACACCAATTTTTGTTGTAAAATATTTAGTCCTATAAATTTAGGATGCATTGTTATTGGGCTAAACCAGTATTGACCTTTTAAGACACACAAGGTCTTTTTGCTATTTAAAAAAATGCATATGTAGCATAAAACATAGTAGTCATGGAGTAGGACTCAGTTCATTGAAAAAAAAGTAGATGCTCAATATACTGTATTTTGAATGTTACAGAGTTTAGATTATCTTGCCAAAAATAGTAGATGACAGCACATCCTTTCTCTCTTTCTTGCCACCAAGTTCTACCTGTTCTACGTTTACAGTGTTTCTCCTGTTATTTCCTTTCTTATTTTGTAACACTCAAGCTTCTTTTTAAATTATCCTTTCGAAATTTTGAGATAATTGTAGATTTTCATTATATTGTAAAAAATTATACAAATCGATCCCACCTGCCCTTCACCCGGTACCCACAAGGGTAACAACTTAGAAAACGATGGACAGGATATTGACTTTGATACAATCAACAAGCCATCATCATATGATTATGCATTTTGCCTTTTTTATAACCACACAGATGTCTCTTCCTCCTCCCTCCCACTTTTCTTACTTAAATCCTAGAAACCAATCATTTCCCCTCCCCCCAATTTATAACTTTTCATTTCAAGAATATTATGTAACGGAATCCTATAGTATATAATATTTGGGTACTGATCTTTTTTTTTAACTCAGCCTAATTCTGTAGAGATTCATCCAAATTTTTTTATCAGTGCTTTGCTCCTTTGTATTGGTAATTAGTGTTCCATGATCTGGTTGTTTCACAATTTGTCTAATCATTCACAAACTAAGGATATTTGGACTATTTCTAATTTGAGACTACTGTAAATCAAGCTTTTCTCAATATTCATTTATAGGCTTTTGTGTCAATATAAGCTTTCATTTCTCCATTGTGTGTTTAGTTTTTTAGAAATTGCCAAACTGTTTTCTAGATAAGCTGTACCATTTTTACACATCCACCCAGTTTCACCTCCTCACCAACATTTAGTGCTGCCACTGCATCTTAGCATAGTTATTTAGGTAGCTGTGTGGTGATAATCCACCAAGACTTCAATTGTGTTCCCCTGATGGTTAAGGCTGTTGAATACTTTTACTTGTACCTTTTTGCCATCTCTGTCCTCTTCTGCGAAATAAGTTTTCATGCTTTTGTCTATTTTCTGATTGGATTATTTTTAACATTCTGTTTTTTTACTGTTAAGTTTTAATAGTTTTGCAGTATATATTAGATACTAACCTTTGTTGCTTATCTGATTTTTAAATATTTCTTTCTCAGTTTATAGTTGGGTCTTTTCATCCTTTTCAAAGGTCTTTTACAGAGCTGAAGTATTTTGAAGTCCAGATTATCAATTTTCTTTTATATGGATTGTGTTTTTGGCATCCAAGACTGTTTGCACATCCATAGATTCTGAAGACTTTCTCCTATGTTTCTTTTATAAAGCATTATAATTTTATACTCAACACTTGTCTGTTATCCATCTTGAGTGAATTTTCCCATAAAATACGAAGGTAGGTTTTGAGTGTTTTTTTTCTTTCTATACAAATCAGTTGCTTTAGCATTGCTGAAAAGCTTTTCCAACCTCCAGTGACTGAATTTGTGCTTTTATCAAAAATCAGTACGCCATACCTGTTTAGAGCTTTTTCTGGGCTCTCTATTCTGTGTACTTGATCTACGTCTGTCCCTCTACCAACACCACAGTGTTGTTTACTATAAGGATGTAATAAATCTTGAAATCAGTTGGACTATTCCTCCCACTAATTCTTCTTTTACAAAATTGTTTTATCTGTTCGAATTCCCCTGTTTTTCTAAGTAATTCTATTTCACTTTCCTTTTTTAAAGTTTCATTGAAGTAGTTAATTTACAATGTTGTGATTATTTCTGCTGTACGACAAGGTGATTCAGTTATCCAAGGACACACATCCATTCTCTTTCAGATTCTTTTCCCATATAGATGATCGCAGAATCCTGGGTAGAGTTCCCTGTGCTATACAGCCGGTATCTATATCTGCAAAAAGTCTTGCTGGGGTTTACATAGGAATTATGTTAATTTGTGGAGAATTGAGATCTTTAATGTCTTAAATCTTCCAGTCCATGTTCATGTTATTATGTCTTCCCATTATTTATGTCTTCTTTGATTTCTTTCATCAGTGTATTGTAATTTTCAGTATGAGCTGCACATATTTTGTTAGGATTATTCATAAATATCTCATTAATTCTGAGTGATGTTAAATGGTACTGTCTTTAATTTCAGTGTCTACGTGTTCTTATCTACTGTATAGATACATAATTGATTTTTCTGTCTTATGTTCTGTCCGTTGTTCAGGGTCTTAGCTTATTCTTAGAAATGTTATGAGCTAGAAATGTCTGAGGCAGTCACTTGAGTCCATAGTATTTGTCGTGAGCTTCTGCAGATATTTCCCTGATAGGAGCCAATGTGGCTGGACAAGCCCTTGTGGTTCCTACTCAAATTGCTATAAGCACCTCAGTACAAAAAAAATTTTTTTCAGAGAGTTTTGGAGAAACAAAATTTATTACTCACAGATCCTGGAGGATACAAAGCACACAGGTGAGGGCCACAAGGCAAGGTTGCAGGTAGAGAAGAAGGAAGCATGTGCCTGAAACTCTACAGTTATTAGGGTGGGGTTGGAGCATCTTTGGTTTCATAGGTTCACTCTTCATTGGTGAATTTAAAGTGTCACACTCAGAATAGGGGCACAGGAAGGAAAAAGCGGGGTCTCTCAGGCTTTCGGTAATCTAAGTTACCCAGGGCTTTCTGAAAGGGGAACTACTTGAGTGGAGGCAGCCTGGCATCTCATTTACTCGTTTGGCTGGTTGCTGTATTGTACAGCTAGCAATATGTTTCTTCAAGAACTATGTCTTTGAAATGGATGTCTTTGTAACCAAAAGCTTACTGCTAGGCATTTACTTACGTTACAGTCAAAAAGCTTAATGTTAGGCACTTACTCTAAGTAATTTTGGTGAAATTTGTTTATTAGTTCTAACAAATTTTTTGGTAGATTTCTTGTAATCTATAAAATCTCTGCTTGTATACATAGGAATCCAAAAAAACAATTCATTGCTTCTTAGCCTTTGACTTTTTTTTTCTACTCAATCTTAATACAGTTTTCTTGCTTTTAAAAAAATATGATTACAGGAGTTCCTGTTGTGGCTCCCTGGGTTAAGAACCCACTAGTATCCATGAGGATGCAGATGGATCCCTGGCCTCCATAAGTGGGTGAAGGATTTGGTATTGCCTCAAGCTGTAGCATAGGCTGCAGATGCAGCTCGGATCTGTCCTTGCTGCAGCTATGGTGTAGACCAGCAGCTACGGCCCTGATTCGACCCCTTCCTGGGAACTTCTATATGCCACAGATATGGCCCTAAAAATACCAAAATATATAGAGAGATATATAGATATATATATATCTGATTCCACTGGCTAGAATTTCAATGAAATATTGAATAAGAGTATATATCCTTGCTTTGTTTCCAGTCTTAAGTAAGGACGGTTGTCTATTTTTTTTTGTTGTTGTTGCATTTACTTTTGGTGCTATATCTTGGAAACCATTACCTAATCTAAGTAAATCCAAAGATTTACTCATATCTTCTAAGAGTTTCATGGTTTTAGAGTTTACTTTTGTGCCCCTGATCCATTTTGAGCTAATTTTTGTCTATGAGTGGGATATGAGTCCAACTTTATTCTTTTCCATGTGGATATCCATTTGATATCTCATAATAATTTTTGATGGTTGTTTTTGCTTTTAGGGCCACACCCTATAGCACATGGAAGTCCCCAGGCTAGTGGTCAAATTGGAGCTATAGCCTTTGGCCTACACCACAGCCACAGCAGCATGGGATCTGAGCTGCATCTGTGACCTGCACCACAGCTCACGTAAAGGCTGGATCCTCAACTCACTGAGCAAGGCCAGGGATCAAAGCCACATCCTCGTGGATACTAGTCAGAGTTGTTTCCACTGTGCCACAGCAGGAACTCCCTCAGGATAATTTTTTGAAAGAACTCTTCTTTCTCCAAGTGTGTTATCTTAGCCCCTTTGTCAAAAATTAATTGATTATGAGTTTAAGGGCTTATTTCTGAATTCTCAGTGCTATCCCATAGATCTTTAAGTCTAGCTTTATGTCAGTACAAACTCTCTTGATGACCATAAATTTGCAGTTTTGAAATCAGGAAATGCAGACCTCAAACTTTTCTTTAATAAATAAAGGTTTTTATGGCTATTTTGAGACTCTTGCATTTACAAAAGAATTTAGAATGAGCTCCTCAGTTTCTGGGGGAAAAAATCTGGAATTTTGATAGCATTTGCATTGAAATTATGGATCAACCTGTAGACTATTTCAATCGAAACAATATTGTCTTTCAGCTTTTTTAGATATGCTTTAATTTCTTTCACTGACGGTTTGTCGTTACTTTGATGTGCTCATCTTGTATTTCTTTTGTCAAACATCTCCCTCAGTATGTTTTTTTTCTTTCTTTTTACTGCTGCACCTGCAGCATATGGACGTTCCCAGGCCAAAGGTTGAATCCATGCTGCAGCTGCCAGCCTACACCACAGCCGGGGCAACACCAGATCCAAGATGCATCTGTAACCTAAGCAGTGGCTTGTGGCAACACTGGGTTCTTTACTCACTGAGCAAGGCCGGGGATTGAACCTGCCTCCTCACGAAGACAACATTGGGTCCTTAACCTGCTAAGCCACAATGGGAACACCCTTATTACATTATTTTTTGATGGTTTGGAAATGGAATCATTTTCTTAATTTCATTTTCCAATTGTTCATTGCCAGTATGTAGAAATATAATTGACATTTTCTTTTTTTTTGGCTGCATCTGTGGCCTGTGGAAGTACCTGGGCCAGGGATCAAACCGCACCACAGTAGTTACCCAAACCACAGCCGTGCTAACACAGAATCCTTAACTCAGTGAGCCTCCAAAATTAACTTTTTAAATGTTGATCTTTGAACAGCCATCCTGCTGAATTATGTATTCATTCTAACAGTGCTTTTCTAGGTTCTTAGGTTTTCCTCCACATCAGCTGTAGATAAAGATGTTACTTCTTATTTATTCGGTCTGAATGTCTATTTTTTTCTTGAATGTTGCCTTAGCTAGAACTCCAAGTACAATGTTGAATAGAACTGTTTAGAGTATACCTATATGCCTTGCTCTTTGTCTAAGGGGGAAAGAATTCAGCCCTTATCATTAAGTATGATGTAAGTTGTGAGTTTTTCATGGATACACTTAACTGGATGAAGGTATTTTCTTTTAATTTGTTGAGTGTTTTTATCATGAAAGGGTAATGGGTTTCATCAAATGATTTTTTTCTAAATCTATTCATATCATCTGCTCTTGTCCTTTATTTCATTCATACGCTCTATTGCATCGATCTGCTTTCATACCTAAAGGCAACTTTGCATTCCTGTTGTAAGTCCAGCCACGTCGTGGTGTATCATCTGAGTCTCTGTTTATATTTCTTCACTCTTTTGCTTTCTCATTCTCAGACTGGATAATTTCACTGAGCTATTTTCTAGGATACTGTTTTTCATTTTTTAGCTCAAATCTCTTAAACCCCGCTAGTGATTTCTTCATTTCACCAATTATATTCTTCAATTCCTCAATTTTTATTTCATTCCCCTTAAAATAACATCTCACTGCTATTTGGTGGCACATTGTTTTCACAGGTCTTTTCCCTTTCTCTGCATGCCTCATAATCTTGTTCTGGAAACTAGACATTCCAATGATAATGTAGCTACTCTGGAATTAAGACTCCTCTTCCCCCCACACTAGGATTTGTTTTTGTTGCTGTTTATTTAGGTAGTGACCTTCTTAATTGGTTCCAGGAAATCTGTGTTCTTTCACATGTGTGGACGTTGAAGACTTTCTTGGTGACTTTAGTAGTCAGGTAAAGGCTGGACAGATTTAAATGCCTTGAGCCGATAAGTCTCCCAGCCTTTGCCAAGGGGCTCTCTCTGTGTGCAAATCAGAAAGCATTTTGCAGCTCTTTTGCCTCCATTTCTCACTTGCACCAAGCCTCAAGTTCAGCTAGACAGGAGTAATTAGGTCCTTCTCAGATCTTTCCTGGGCGTGCTGACAGCCCTGATCATATGTGTAATCTCCTATGTTTCCAAGAATATTTCAGAGCTTTTCAAATTCCCTTTGTGCACATATCTTTACCAAAGTTTTATGTTCAAGTTTTTTTTTTTTTTTTTTTTTTGGTCAGCTTTTTGATCATCTGAACTAGAACCTCCACTGAAGACAACAGTAAAATTAAGCCATTGTCACTTAATTTGCCACAGGGTTTACTATTTGTACAAAGCAGTTTCTAAATCTGCTAAAATAAAGATATACTTTGAAAGTGAGGATTTTTATGGAGCTTCTAAACCAATAAAACAGTGACAATTTTCTGAGCATGAGGCTTTGGAGAATCTCCAAACCTGTTCTTTCCCATACAGTGGCTGTTGTGCCACTGATTTTCATAACCACTATGTTTGCATGGTTATTAGTTTTCAAGGCCCTCAGGGAGCTTGAAAGGGAAGGGAAAGGGCACATTTAAATACTCAAAAATCTGCTGTTCTTACCAAGACGCCACCCGCTTATTTTGGAATAAATGCTCCTCAAATTGTTAGAAGCCTTAGGATAATTTCCAGATTTCTTAATTTTGGAATTGAATTCGAAAAAGTTTTATGGTGACCCTTTTTTCTGATGTCTCTATTGCATTTATGGAGGAGAGAATTTTCAGAGTTTCTTCTTCTGCTGTTTCAGATGTGCCCCCACGTCCAGATTATTTTTAATAACAGCCTCCAACCTAGTGTCAAATCGTTTTAATAAATTCCACTTGGATTAGGTCACTGAACTATTGCTGTTGGCCCATAGAATAATAATGATAAAAGCTCTAGTTCGGTGTTCAAAATTTACAATATTCTGACTCAGCCAATCTTCAAAACTGATTTCTAAATATCCCTTTCATGTATCTCACCCTATCAGGCCATCCACTGATAATTCACTTACTTACTTCAAACTTTAAAAAAATCAATATCTTTGCAAAATGTCTGAGGTACCCTTTTAATCTTCAGTCTCCACGTGGCCAAGCAAAAATGCCACCTACTCCATGAAGATTTTGCTTGGTAACCTAGTCAGAAAAACCTTTTATAAATTCCTAAAATAATTATTTTTCCATTAGAATAAAATGTCTTTGATGATAGAATATTATAGTAGTCTTAAAAATATATTTCAAGCATTCAATAAATGCTTCATAACTGGATGGGTGTAATAGTGAATGAATAAAATATATGGAAATGAATATTATCATCTCCTTCAGAGAAAAGTCTATTTTCCCTAGTATTTCTTAATCTCCATTGTGTAAGTTAAAAACATGTCACTAATCTGAACAAGATACTATTTTATAATGTTTAAGTTGAAAATCACCCTTATTGTTAATTTCCACATATTTTAACATTTTTTATATTTCTAGAGTTGATTGAGGAAAGGTGTTAACACTGAATTAATTTTTAACCAAATTGTTTTCTAATCTCAAATACTTATGTTTGTGATAACTCAATTTTGTATGTGTGTACCTAAGTCACACTGATACAGTCCATGTTATAGATTAATAACAAAAAAATTCATATTCTATAGCCTGAAATAAAATTGTCATTTTATTTGTTGATTGCAAATGTGCATAAAGGCAATTATATCAGTGGAACTTTGGATATGTGAAGCATCAGGAACAAAATGTGAATCCAGAAAACATCAGCTGTCAGTATGTGGCAAGATATCACTCAAAAAACACTTTGATTCTGGTAAAGAAGCATAGTAGCCCCTCTACTACTAGTATAATATCTCTTTTTGGAACATTTCTCTTCCTCCAATGCTATTAAATCATTTACTTTGGAATAATGAAAAAGGTAGCGTCTAAACTTTCACTGAAGTTTTTATTGCAGAGTAGTAACAAATAATATCTTGGATGTATTAGTAATAAAAAATAAGTAAAATAAGGTGCTTGGAGATTACTGATAGTGTAAACTTGTAATTTATTGAAATAAATTGTAACTAGAGTTTTAATTTAGGCAGTGCAGCTCCTTTATTGTCAGCTAACCTTTTTTCTTGAATTTTCCTTTTCATTAACAATCTGTAAGACAGCTACAGCACAGTTTTTCTATATTTATCCAGATGATTGGCATTTTCTGGAAAGCATTTTACGAAAAGCAGCCCCATACCAGATATTTATTCTGATACCCAGCCTCCACAACAGGACACAAATGAATCAAGTTTTCATTTCTCCCCTATTTGAAGATGCGTGCACATAAATATATGCTCCCAAGATGATAGACTGAGGATTTGCTTTTGTAGTCACTGTATCTTAATTTCTCGTTTCCAATTTCTTCATCAAGTGGTTGCTGTTAGAGGCAAAGGATTAAAAAAGGTTGCTCAAGGAGAAGATGATCCAAGAAGTATCCAAAGAAACACGGGAGCCTCCTAGTCAAAGCTGATTAGTCGTAGCACAAAGATAATAAAACATCCTCTACCTATAGACTAACACTACGAGGGTATTGCATGAGGAAGTAAACCAAACTCAAAGTAAAGGGTTGTTGAAAATATCTGTTAAAGAATATGTACAGCAGTAATAAAAACAGGAATCTTGTCTGAGTGTCTGGGGCCCGCAAGGACGTTATCACCATCCAGTTGAGCTCATAAAGACAGGAATGAAATTTGGGAAGTAACCTGGCTATCGAGTTCCCAGGCCAGGTCTGTAGCTCTCTTTGTATGTTTGGCTATTATCTTGAGCTTGGTATTCCTTGCCTCTGCTTCTATTGCTTCCCTCTCTGACAAAAATCTTCTCTCCGGCCTCCTTTTCTTAGTCTCATTGCTTCGCTTTGCTCACCATCTTTATTCTCAATTGATGCATTACTACTTTCCTATTTATTCATGCCTTCTGCTTATTGTCTTCCTCCTCCCTATGCATATTTTGATTTCTGCCTCCCACCACTAGCCAGGGGTATGTCTTGAATTCAGAGTCTAGGGTCAAGGGCACAGGAAAAGGATTGACATTCGAATTAGGTGAGAGGAAATGCGTATTATAACTGAATCGCTTTGCTGTACCTCGACACTGGCATAGCTTTGTCAATCAGATCTTCCAATATAAAATAAAAATTAAATTTAAAAAAGACTAAAAGAGAAATATGAAAGAGATAGTTTGTAAATTGGAACAGCAACTGAGAGGGATGATGTCTGATGAATTTTGTCTCAATGGAGTAAGAGACAGCGCTGCCTGCAGAGAGTGAGAGACAGGACTTGACAAGGGGTGTATAAGCAGCTTATAGAGTGGTGGAAGCTTGGACCAGCTTTAGAGGGCAGTGGGTGAGGAACTGACCAGGAATAGGAGAAAATGTTGACAGGTGGAACTGAGAACTTGAGACTAGGTGGAGGCCAACTTGCCGGTCCATTTTTATTTTGTAATTTCTTCCTAATTGTGAGATTTCAGCACTGCCAAAATCCCTACCTAACTCCCTGGCTAGGAACAATGCTAGGTGAAAGGACTGCTCAGAGATCAACAACTTTATTTACAGAGAAAAAACAGGAAGAGTTTGATAAGATGGAGAAGTCAGAGATCGGAAGTCTGGAAAATATAGATATCACTGCAGAAAGACAGGTGATCTGGATTAGAAAGAGGGACAGTGTGGAGTTCCCATTTTGTCTCCACGGTAAATAAACTGACTAGTATCCATGAGAATGCGGATTCGATCCCTGGCCTCGCTCAGTGGGTTAAGGATCCGGTGTTGCTGTAAGCTGTGGTGTAGGCCACAGACACAGTTTGGATCTGTGGTGTAGGCCTGGAGCTGCAGCTCCGATTTGAACCCTAGCCTGGAACTTCTATATGCTGGTGTGGCGCTAAAAGGAAAAAAAAAAGACAATTGAAAGAAGTAAATCAGCTTTTCCAGTTGATGCCATGAATTGGCGTGTGTGGCAGATTCAGTCTGGCTAACACTTCTTTGAAGCTTCTCTTCACTCTTGAGTCTGAGCTGGCCTTCACACTTGCTTTGATCAATAGAAGATAGATGAAGTGAAGGTATGCAATTTCTGGAGTCTAGGCCTCCGGAGGCCTTATGGCTCCTTCGTTTCCCTTCTTGGAACACATCCCTGGGGCTACCATAGCATAAAAAATCCATGATGAAAGACCAGGCCAAGAGAAGCCCAGCCAACCCAGCTGTGTCAGCTCATCCCATCCTCTACCCGCTGTTGGAGAAACATAGCCACAGACATGTATCCTGTGGACACCAGCAGAATGACTGCCCAGCCAGCCAATGGGCTGATGCAAAATAATAAATATTTGTAAATTGTGATGTGTCTGCTAAGGATAAATAATCCTGGCATGTCTGAGGCCCAGCTGGTCATCCAGAGCAAGCAGGAGATGAGACCAGAGAGGACAATGGGGAGGAGAAGCAATAGTCATGCTTAGAAACTATTGGATTTGGACTCTTCAGTGCAGTTTGGACAGTCAATGAATTTATGTGAAGGTGTGAGATGATCTGACTTGAGTTTCCCAAGGACCACTTTTATGAGTAGCTATGATATAACATTACATATAGATAGGGTATGATATTGCTCTATTTACAAATTCACTGAAAACTGGTTGGCATATAGAAAAACCAAAAGTACAAATTTGGCAGAAACATTAATGGACTACAGTTGACACCTAAATTGGATAATTTGTGTCTTATCATAGAAACGTTGGCTTCCGTTTTCATTAACTTAATTTTGCCTCTCCAAGCCTCTAAGATAATTTTCACTGTTCCTGCCTGAGTTCATGATTTCCCAAATCCTCCAAAATAGAGTCTGGATCAAGTGAGAAGCAATAAAAATACAGATTTATGTGTAAAAGTAATTATGTTCTAAATTTCAGAGTTGTATTCTATAAACATAACAAAATGAACATTTTTTTACAAGTTAGAAAATTTTCAGTGGCTCTTGTAAAATCTTTATTACTAAATTCTGTCAAAGTACAAAAAAAGAACTCAGTAATACAATATTTGGGATATTAGAGGTAAATTAAGGAAAATGATATATAAAGGAACTAGAAAGTGCTGGATCAATTTAATTTTTATTGACAGTCTTCCACAATGACCTCTCCTTGAATATGACAACAGAATCTAACAAACAGATGAGTTCTATTAAAATCAGTTACAACAACCTGCACTTTGAAGCAGTAAGACAATGTCATATTTCACTTTTATATTCAATTATCTATGCTTAAAAATGTAATGAAATGCTGAGTTTAAATCTGGGCAATATGATCTCAATAATTCATTTTGCACAATTCTATCTTAAAGCATTATCTCACATTTCTTTCTTGAAACCAAGGGGTTGTTAGGAAGAAGCCTACGTGATTATAGGAATGGAAGGAAAAGAGACTTTTAATATGAAATTATAAATCAAGATAACATTTGAAAGTACAAAACTCAGATTCTGGGAGGAAATACATGTTCAAAAAAATCACTTTACCCTGATTTTACCACGTTTCTCCAAGATTCAGGCAAATATCTGTCGTGGGGTAATATGTTAAAACATGAATTTTGGGAGTTCCCATCGTGGCTCAGTGGAAACAAATATGACTAGTATCCATGAGGATGCAGGTTCGATCCCTGGCTTCGCTTGGTGGGTTAAGGATCCACCGTTTCCGCGAGTGGTGGTGTAGGTTACACGCAACTCGGATCTGGTATTGCTGTGGCTCTGGCAGAGGCCGGCGACTATAGCTCGGATTTGACCCCTAGCCTGGGAACTTCCCTATGCCACGGGTGCAGCCCGGAAAAAAAAAAAAAAAAAAAAAAGAATTTTGTGTGTTACACATTTCTCCCGCTTTTTAAAATTTCTTGCCTTAGAGAATTTTGCTGTTAGCAAAGCGGAAGTGGCTATTTTAGAGACTTTTGGTATCAATGGTGCATTGCTTTATTGAAAAAACAAAAAAGAGGAAGTCGTTATTATTACTTTTTATGCTCTGTGAGAGTTTAAATAACATTGGAATCTGTTCCATAAACATTTGGTAAGAGTGCCCTCTGGGGGCACTGGGACTCAGCGCTTTGGAAGGGAGGGTTTTAGCTCCTCTGCAAATTTTCCTATCCGTCTATGGAAATTGTATCTTTTAAACTGTTGTAATAAATTGCAGGCTGCTTTAACAGATTACATTTTCCTGAAAATTATCCATGTCATCCAAGACACTTTAAAGTAGTTTTTCATGGGTTGAAAATGTTCTCAGTTTCTTTTACCTTCTACCATTTCTTTGTTTCTGACACGATGCATCTGTAATTTATCTTATTTCTCCCTTGATCAGGTAATGTAGTACCTAGCGGTGCAACTATTTTACTGATTTCAAAAAAAACAGATTTTTAGAAATGTATTCTACTGTTTTTCTCATCCTAACTTTTAAGATCTCTAAGTTTTAAGATCTCTAACCAGGAGGATATTTTCCCCTGACTTTTAGAAACGTAATTTCTATTTTTATTTAATAGAATATTATGCTTGGTATTTATTTTTATTTACTTGGAATTTTTACAAACATTTGCTTTATGGCTTTAGGTTTGATTCATTTTTGTATATTTTATCTGGGCAGGTAAAAAGAAGACATATGCTCTAATATTAAGATATAATGTTTAATATGTAGCCCTCAGATTTATCATATTGACTTGATATGTTTTCTATATCTTTAGATTTTTTAATTCAATTTATTTGCCTTCGAATATGAAAGATAAAAGCCTCCTCCTAGTGACATTTCTGTGTTACTTTTTATATCTCCTTTAATTTCTGCTTTGTAATTTTTTATTATAGTTAATTTACAATGTTTCTGCATTTTCTATTGTACAGCAAAGTGACCCAGTCATTGCTGTACAGAAGGATTCAATTGCCCGTCCATTCCAAATGTTACAGTTTGCATCCACCGATCCCAAACTCTGCATCCATCCACTCCCTTCCCCTTTCCCCCTGGCAACCACAAATCTGCTCTCCAGGTCCATGATCTGTTTCTGTTTTGTGTATAGTATCATCTGTGCCATATTTTAGATTCCATATATAAGTGATATCATATGGTATTTGTCTTTCTCTTTCTGACTTTGCTTAGTATGAAAATCTCTAGTTCCATCCATGTTTCTGCAAATGGTATTATTTTGTCCTTTTAATGGCTCCATAGTATTCCACTGTATATATGTTCCACATCTTAATCCATTCATAAATCTTTTTATACAGTGCTTGGTTCAAAAGTATTTACAGATGTTACATCTATATTATGATCTCATCATTTTGGCATAATAATCTGTGTTCCTTTGTCTAATTTAGTAATTTTTGGCCCAAATTTTACTTCATCTGTTAGAGAAAGACCCCTGACTTGTTTTATTGCATTTACTTGGCATTCAACTGTCCAAACTTTTATTGAGACATTTTTGCAATAACTTCGTTTAGTGTGACATTGTATACAACAGCTGCTTCTTTGCTTCATGATCCAATATGAAATTTTTCCTTTTAAAAAGTGAATTGACTAATTGTATTTATTAAACCGATACATCCTTGACTTTATCTGTCATTTTATATTGCATTTACTAATGTTAATTGATGTTTGATTCCCAATTCTTAAAGATTTGGAAATTAACTATCATTTCACCTAACATAACCGATTTCCCTTTGTTTCCCATCTTTTGATAACTGCACTTCCTCTTTTCATATGGCCTATATGTTTCATTTGGTCACTTTTATTCTACTTTTCCTTTTCCTTAGATTTCAGCTTAAATATTCAAGGTTCTGTCACAGTTCTTTTGCTATATTTTCCTGAAAATATCTGTTTGGCTAAATATTCTCAACTTTTATCATATAAGAACATTTCCTAAGTTCTTCCTCCCCATTTCCACTTGGCTTTTTTGCCTGAAGGATATTAAATATGACCCATACTAGGTGGTCCCAGTGGGATGGAGGAGAAGGAAGAGCAATAGGTATAAGAACATGAAGAAGAGGACCTACAATAAAATGACATAAACTGCAGTTAGAACAGTGTTAAATGCTATACCCGAAGCACTCCTAAATTTGGTACTTGATATTTATACCACTGAATATCATCATTCTAGGTAGTAGTCAAGTGTCCAGGAGTGAAGTAAAACCATACATATTATTTGAAATGATACTAATCTATGACATTTATTTGGCTGCTTATTTACTGGGCAATCAGTTGAGCAGCAATATAGCTGGTGTGCTAAGGCTCAGCAGAGAATGAGGCAAACAACAACCCTTGCTTTCTTTTAAACTAATTAAAATATATGTGCATTTTTTATTCCACGTGTGAGTGATATCATATGACATTTGTCTTTCTCCGTCCGGCTTACTTCACATAGGTTGAAAACCTCTAGGTTCATGCATTTTGCTTCAAATTGCATTATTCCATTCATTTTTTTTTTTTTTTTGCAGCTGAGTAATAGTCCATTGTGATATGTATCACGTCTTCTTTACCCATTCATCTGTTGATGGACATGTAATTTTTTCCATGTCTTGGCTATTGTAGATAGTGCTTCTGTGAACACAGGGGTGTATGAATTTTTTCCAGTTATGTTTTTCTCTGGATCAATGTCCAAGAGTGGGATTGGTGGATCATATGGCAGCTCTATTTTCAGTTTTTTAAGGAATCTCCAAACTGTTCTCCATAGGGACTACGCTAATTTACATTCCCATCAATAGTGTAGGAAGGTTCCTTTTTTCTCGACACCCCCTCCAGCATTTATTTTTTGTAGATTTTTTTTTTTTTTTTGTCTTTTTAGGGCTGCACCTGCAGCATATGGAGGTTCCCAGGCTAGGCATTAAATTGGAGCTATAGCCACCAACCTATGCTACAGCCATAGCAATGAGATTTTTTTTTTTTTTTTGATGATGGCCATCTGATGTTTCATATCTTCTGATACTTCATTGTAATTCTGATTTTCATTTCCCTAATAATTAACAATGCTGAGCATCTTTTCATGTGATTTTTGGCTATCTGAATATCTTTGGAGAAATGTGTATTTAGACCGTTGGCCTGTTTTTATATCGGGTTTTTTTTTTTTAATATTGAGTAGTTTGATTTTATATGTTCTGGAGATGAATCACTTGCAGTTTGAATCATTTGCAAATATTTTCTTCAATTCTGTAGGTTGTCTTTCTGTTTTGTTTATCAGTTCCTTTCCTGTTCAAAAGATTTTAAATTTAACTAGATCCTCTTTGTTTATTTTTGTTTTTATTTTCATTACTCGTGGAGCTAATGGGTCTAAAAAGGTTTTGCTGTGATTTATGTCAAAGAAGATTCTGCCTATGTTTTCCTCTAGGAGTTTTAGAGTATCTGGTCTTACATTTAGGTCTTTAATCCATTTTGAGTTTATTTTTGTGTATGATAATGTTCTAATTCCTTTCTTTTACATGTAGCTCTACAGTTTTCCCAGCACCACTTTTTGAAGAGGCTGTCTTTTCTACATTGTATATTTTTGTCTCGTATCACAGATTGACTGAACAATAGGTGCATGGGTTTATTTCTGGGCTTTCTATCCTGTTCTACTGATCTATATTTCTATTTTTGTGCCAGTACAATATTGTTTTGATTGCTGATACTTTGTAGTATAATCTGAAATGAGGGAGCCCAATTCCTCCAGGCATTATATAACCAACAAGGGCCACTTGTGTGAGTGTGTGTGTGTGTGTAATATATATATTACTGTACTGTACACCTGAGACTAACACTCTATTGTAAATCAACTATACTTAAAACAACTTTTTAAAGTTTATGTTTGCTTTGGGGCTGTTCTCTAAATAATCTGGGAATACTCCATTCTTCTGTGTCTGTCATAGACCCAGAATTTTAACAAAGTTTGCTTATATTTTCTGAAACTTCTTTTAATTATAGAGAAATATATGTCCTTTTTTAATGCTGCACTTGTGGCACATGGAAATTCCAGGCTAGGGGTCGAATTGGAGCTACAGTTGTAGGCCTGCACCACAGTCACAGCAATGCTCGGTCCAAGCTGCATCTGCAAACTATGCCACAGTTTGCAGCAATACCAGATTCTTAACACACTGAGTGAGGCCAGGGATCAAAACTGCATCCTCGTGGACACTGCGTCAGTCCTTTATTTCACTCATTAAATGCTATTTTTGAGAAGAATGATAATATCAGTTGCATATATATTAAAACATACCAATAAATAAAATATATTTTATAAAGAATAATTTAGATCTACTAGAAGCATTTTGTTGATGGTAGCTTAACCTAAATTAGCCAAGTATTGGAGTAAGTCTATTATTTGCACTTAGATATTTTATAGTAACTCTTTTTTTTTGCCTTTGAAAAGAAGAGGGAAATACCTATTGCTTTATTTTTTAATTTTTAAAAATTTTTTAATTTTAATTTTTATTATAGTTGATTACATTGTTCTGTCAATTTCTACTGTACAGCAAAGTGACCCAGTCATATTATATATACACACTTTTTTTCTCACAATATCCTCCAAAGTGTTCCATCACAAGTGACTAGCTATAGTTCCC
Source organism: Catagonus wagneri (assembly GCA_004024745.2). NCBI lineage: Eukaryota > Metazoa > Chordata > Mammalia > Artiodactyla > Tayassuidae > Catagonus > Catagonus wagneri. The sequence goes on from PVHT020000080.1 coordinate 20,581,374, forward strand.
TGTGCTATATAGCAGGATCTCATTACTTACCCACTCCAAATGCAATGCTTTGCATCTCCTAACCCCAGACTCCCAGTCCCTCCCACTCCCTCCCCCTCTCTCTCTACCTTGGCAACCATAAGTCTGTTCTACAAGTCTCTGAGTTTCTTTCTCTTCTATAGATAAGTTCATTTTTGCCATATATTAGCTTCCAGATATAAGTTGTATCATATGCTATTTTGATTTCTCTTTCTGACTTACTTCACTTAGTATGAGAATCCCTACTTCCCTCTATGTTGCTGCAAATGGCATTATTTTGTTCTTTTTTATGGCTGAGTAGTATTTCATTGTGTATATGTACCACATCATCTTAATCCATTCATCTGTCAATGGGCATTTAGGTTGTTTCCACGTCTTGGCTATTTTGAAGAGTGCTGCAATGAACATAGTGGGGCATGTGTTATTTTCAATGAAAGTTTTTTCCCAATATATGCCCAGGAGTGGTATTGATGGGTCATATGGTCCTTCTATATTAAGTTTTCTGAGGTACCTCCATACTGCTTTCCATAGTAGTTGTACTATTAACTTTAAATGGAAATGGAGAATGGTGAGCCTTTCTTCAATGAAGACAATTCAAATTTTACTCATCTTCCCTTCAAAGCACTTTATGTGTACCTATATCTTAGTTCTTGCACCTGATGGTAAAATTATCTATTTCTGAGCACAGCCCCCAAGCTGGCTCATCACCACGGGCAGATGCAATGGTTGTTTATCTTTACAACCCCCGTGCTCATGAAAATCCTGGCACGTAAAAGGCCCTTCAGAATGTTTGCTGCCTGGAACCACAGCATTCCCTGTATAAGAGGAGATGCAATAATATTAGATTGCAATAAAAATGCTTGCGTAAATAATAGAATACTTCCCACCCAGGTCTGCCTCTGCATTTTCGTCTAGGCTGATCAGCGTGCTTTGTGTACACTCACAGTTGTAGGTGGTCAGGCCTGCGTGGCAGAGAGGCACCTGGCTCACAGAGAAGACTGGTTATCTGCACGGAGAGCTGCATCTGATCTCCATGACATGTTGCCCCTTCGGTGAGATGCCTCCAGGACCCAGCACAGTGTGGTGTGCACAGAGAGTGGAGTTTTGCGCTTGTTTGGTCCAGATCCGTGGCCACGGTCTCTCGATTCTCAGTCCCCCTAGTATTTCTGCAGTGTCAGCCTCCTGCAGAATGCTTGCCTTCGATTCTCTCCCCTGAGCTTCATACAATTTAGTCATGTCCTAAATAACCAAGAAGTGGAAAATGGATGCACAGGGATTGCCGTTCTCTGCCCAGCGGCTAAAAATAGCATGCCATCAAGATGTGAGACTCAACCAAGAGTCAATGTCAATAACGTGAAGTAGCAGGAACAGGTCAAGGAGAGCAAGAGCCTGCCGCCAGAGCTAGGAAGCTCACACCCCTACAGAATCCTAGGACTCGAGAGATAGAAAGGATGTCATGTGTCAGCTAGTACCTTCCAATTCCACCCCTTCTGCGTGGCCTGAGCTGAAGGTCATCATCCAGGGCATTCTGGAACATTTTCACTGAAGGCAGAACAAGTAGCTGCAGAGGCTCTTCTCCCTGGAAGTCGACTCCCCAGGACTGCATGTGATAACTGAGATCAACTCCCCAGGACTGCATGTGATAACTGAGATCAACTCCCCAGGACTGCATGTGATAACTGAGATCAACTCCCCAGGACTGCATGTGATAACTGAGATCAACTCCCCAGGACTGCATGTGATAACTGAGATCAAGGGACCAAATGCATATAATTCACTACATTTTGTGGGATAGAAAAATCTATTTATAATATACCCATAAAATAGGATTATTGAGGCAATGACCAATTTGATTTTAAAAAAGATAGCTTTGCCTGAAATACATGGAGTATTTTATGCCTTATGTGAATTAATCACACCTTGTTTGCAAAAGTACTGTTATAAATACAAACAATTCCACTCGATTTCTAAAACACCAACTTGTTTTTCAAAGTTTTTTTTTTTTAACTCACACACAGTAAAGAAATACACAGGTTTTTTAAAAAATGACATCTTGGTAAAACATATACACACACAACCAAAATTCAAATAAAATCATCACAGAACAATACCCACCCTTAGCATTATGCAGCCAAAATTTTCTATCATTTGCTATTCTAGTCCAGTCTTTTTTTGTTTGTTTTATGAAATCATTAGCACTTTACGTTTGCTCACATCGAGTGTACCTTTTAAGTCAGCTTTGCTACATGGTGTCTTCACGCAGGACCCACGACGGTAAAGCAGATTCTACCTAGAACATTGTCTTGTCTTGTGGCATGTGGAGAAACCACATGCTGGTTCTTAAGGCTTCTTTTTTGTTTGTTTGTTTTTTAGAGCCACACCTACGGCATAGGGAGGTTCCTAGGCTAGGGATCCAATCGGAGCTACAGCTTCCGGCCTACACCACCGCCACAGCAAGGCAGCATCTGAGCTGCCTACACCACAGCGCATGGCAATGCCAGATCCACAACCCACTGAGTGAGGCCAGAGATTGAACCCTCGTCCTGGTGGATACCAGTTGGATTCATTTCCGCTGCGCCGCCATGTGAACTCCCAGCTTCTTAAAGCTTCTGCCTCAGAATTGAAATATTCCACTCACTCGCATTCTCCAAAGCAGGTCAAGACACGTGGTGAAGTCTGATGTCATTGGCTGGGGAGACACAATCTCTTCAGACATAATTAGCCAATATCTGTGAACTATATATAATGCAGGCTGCTTTAGAGCTTTCAGTACATTCGTGATTTCCTATACATCTTAAAGCTATGTTTATATTAGCTATTTTTCACCCTAGTGAAATGATAACAAAAGTGAGGCTCATAGACCACGGAACTATAAAACGACAAAGCCTGGATTCAGAGCATATCTGTGATATACAATCCCAGTCTCCTAACAGGTATTTCTTTTTTTTTTTAATGGCCACATGTGTGGCATACGGAAATTCCCAGGCCAGGGGTTGAATCCCAGCCACAGCTGTTACCTACGCTCCTGCTGGGGCCAACACCAGATCCTTCAACCCACTGTGGTGGCCAGGGATTAAACCCACCCCTCTGTACCAATCCAGGCCACTGCAGTTAGGTTCTTAACCCACTGTGCCACAACAAGGATGCCAACCTGTATATTTTTATCATATCTCAATAGACTGAGTGCTTTTACAAGCCCTTTCCAAACCTAGCAATTATGGGAATGAAAACATCAACTTAATCATGATATTCCTATTCTATCGTTTAAAAAGAACTACTATCCCCCCACTGTAAAATATTCACCCCTACCGTTTGGAAAACATTTTTTTTGTTGTTGTTGTTTTTTTCCTCTTTTTAGGGCCACGCCGCAGCATATGGAGGTTCCAAGGCTAGGGGTCCAATCGGAGCTACAGCTGCCGGCCCTACACCACAGCCACAGTAACGCGGGATCCGAGCCACGTCTGTGACCTACACCACAGCTCACGGCAACTCCAGATCCTTAAACCACTGAGCGAGGCCCAGGATCGAACTTGTGTCCTCACGGATGCCAGTCAGGTTCGTTAACAGCTGAGACACAAAGGGAACTCCTGGAAAAACACTTTTTTCATGGAGGCTTAAAGAGGTTTGGAATGTGTATAAACATCTTCGTAATGACCGATTCTAAGAAAATAACAGTACATTGAGCCATTAATATTACGAAGCCTTGAGATACCCTGAATGGAGGCACTAACGCTATCCAGTTCTACACACTGAAATGCAGAGTGAAGTAGTCCCTACTTTAAATATTCAAACTGCTAGCAACTGTCTGTTGTTTTACACTTTTCTTGACAAATACCTTTGCAATACTTCCTTGCTCTTTTTGAGGACTTTTAGTGGGTGAGGGTCTGTGCTACATCCTTTACATAACTTATCTCAATTAATCCGCAAAATAATTTATAAGGCAAGGCTTAGTGTTCCCTGAATTGGACAAATATGGGAAGGGGGGGCCAAAGTGACAAAGTGAAACCGCGTCCTTGCGGTCACTCAGCTGGTGAGTGGGAGGGCCGGCGTCACACTCGGGCTCTCAAACTCTCGAAAAGAGATTCTGTTTTCCTAACTATGATAACATATGAAAACCATTACAAGTGAAGCTTTCACCATGTTTCAGTGCGCAGTTCAGCGGCACTGAGTGTGTTTGTTTGTTGTGATACCATCGCTACCGTCCACCTCCACAGCTGTCATCATCTTGTAAATCAGAACTCTGCCTCATTAAACAATAACTCCACATTTTCCCCACGACAGTGTGCTGGGAGCTTCATTTTTTTGTCCGGTTTGTTTGTTTGTTTTCTTTTTGGAAGGTTTCTCTGGGCCAGCCATAAGCCCGAGCTGTAACCTCAAGGTCTCAGGTCTTTTCTGAGTCTGCACCTTCCCCTGGGAATGTACGATGACTCTATATATTCCCCTTTAAATGTGCTTGCTTTTGAGTGTGCTAACCCTTAATTGCCTGGCTCCCAGAAGAGGAAGAAGAAAAAAATGAAAGGGGCCAAGCCAGACGCTGGATCTTTAAGTCCCCTGGAAGTCACTTCAGCAGGAAGGAGAAAGGTTGCATCTCTGCGTCTGACCTTCACAATCAAGAGCAACAATCAGCAGTCAGGACCCCTACTGAGAGTTCCCATCGGGCTCAGGGGAAATGAATCTGACTAGCATCCATGAGGACACAGGTTCCATCCCCGGCCTCGCTCGGTGGGTTAAGGATCCAGCATTGCCACGAGCTGTGTTGTAGGTCACAGACATGGCTCAGATACTGCATTGCTGTGACTGTGGTGTAGGACAGTAGCTGCAGCTCCCATTTGACCCCTAGCCTGGGAACTTCCATATGCTGTGGGTGCAGCCCTAAAAAAAGAAAGACAAAAAATGAAGGAAAAAAAGAGAAAAAATAAAAAGACCCCTAGTATTTGAAGGACAGGATCCTTGTTGCCACTCAGCTCTCACAAGCTGCATGCAAACTGCTTCAGGGACATGTTCAAGGCTGCCTGCCATGTAGCAATGGGACAGGGGACAGGGAGGTGTTACTGGCTTGCTGCCCCAAGATGTGACCAGAATAAAGGAGGGTTTACCATCCAGGACTTTCTTGAGGCATTGCAAGCTTTCAGCAGATTCCACAGCTCCCAGGCGGTTAAAATAAGACAGCTGTTGTCATTGTCCTCCAAGCTTGAGAGTCAGATCCCCGGTGTTTCCTCCTCTTGCATTTTAACTCTCTAGAGAACACCTTCGTCACTCCTGTACACTGATAGTTCCTCTTTTCTTCTTGTGAGAAGACTTTGTTAATTGGCTTCCTTGTTCTTGCGGTACATGGAACGAAGAAATGGTTGTCTAGACAGATAAAAATGAATTAACCTATGGACCTCACCCCAACCTTCTATCTTAGTCCGGGAAATGTTGAAATTTCCCAGAACCTGTTCCTATAAGTGCTACTGCCTCTCCAGCCATGTTCCCCCGGAGTTAAAATATGTCTCCCTATGCAAAGGATTAAAGCTTCACTTTATTTCCCTAAAATTTCAGTCGCAATACTCATTTCCCTTCTCACATCAGAACGGAGTCTGAGTGACAAAGGAAAGGGATGGTCTTTCCCAAATGGGAAGAAGTTTTGTGTAGAGTTCTGGTGATTCTGTCTCCTCGGTGTCTCCCTGTCCCCTTCTCACCGCAGCACCTGCTAGTTCTGTGCTCAGCCCGCCCTTCCTGACCACAGTCCTTAACTGCGCCCTCTGTCTCCTAACTGCTGCACTCTCTCCCTCTCTACAGTTCCTCAATACTGGGATGAGCGTGAGCTCTGAAAAACATGTTACTCCTCTGCTTAAAAACGATGGTTTGGGGATGCAGCTAGAGAGTCTCCTATGAAGTGAAGTAAGCCAGAAAGAGAAAGGCAGACACCCTGTGATATCACTTATATCTGGAATGTAATATACGGCACAAATGAACCTGTCTACAAAACTAGAAGCAGCCTCACAGACATAGAGAAGAGACTTGTGGTCGTCAAGGGGGAGGGCGGAGGCAGTGGTATGAACAGGGAGCTTGGGATTGGTAGATGCAAACTATTACATTTAGAAGGATAAGCAATGAGGGCCTACTGTGTAGCTCAAGGAACGATATCCAGTCTCTTGAGATAGAACATGATGGAAGCTAAGAAAGGGAATACAGTTCACTGCAGCACTATTCACAATAGCCAAGACATGGAAACAACCCAAATGTCCATCGACAGATGATTGGATTGGGAAGATGTGGTATATATACACAATGGAATACTATTCAGCCATAAAAAAGAATAAAATAATGTCATTTGCAGCAACATGGATGGAATTAGAGACCCTCGTACCGAGTGAAGTATGTCAGAAGGAAAAAGACAGATACCATATGATATCACTAATAACTGGAATCTAATATACTGCACAAATGAACCTTTATGCAGAAAAGAAAATCAAGGACTTGGAGAACAGACTTGTGGTTGCCAAAAGGGTGGGGGAGGGAGTGGGATGGTGGGGGATCTGGGGCTAATAGTTGTAGACTGTTGCCTCTGGGCTGGAAAAGCAAGGAGATCCTACTGTATAGCTCTGGGAACTATGTCTAACCACTTGTGATGAATCCATATATGTATGTGTAACCCTGTCACCACGCTGTACAGCTGGGTATAATGGAAAAATTAAAATTAAAATTAAAAAAAAATAAAAAAATAAAAATACCATTAAAAAAATAGAAAGGGAATGCATGTTTATGTATGACTGGGTCACTTTACTGTACAGCAGATATTGGAACAACATTGTAAATCCACTGTACTTTAATTTAAAAAATAAAAATACTATATTTGGGGGATATAAACAAATTTCCACATGGTGTTGTCTTTGATCACTATGAGCTGATGCAGCCTGACTTTCCATCACTGAAGATGCGGGTGGGTGATATCTTAAGAAATACCGCCCTCTAATAAGCAATTTCCTTGCTTCAAGGCAGGGAAACTAGATGTGTGGAACAGCCGTGGTCGATTTTTAAAATTACACTGAAGGAGAAGAGTCAGAAACAGAATGAGAGAAAGAGGAAAATGTCACATGTGGGTGTATATCAAACACGTAACCCAAATATATTATTGATGCAGCATCCTTGAAAAATGTTTCACTTGAATCTAACCATGAAGAAACAATCAAGAAAATTAAACAGGCGGGTTTCTAGAAGAAAGCTGGCCTCTTCTCTTCAAAGGTTTAATATTATGAGAAATAAAGCAAAAAAGGCTGAGTATAGCTCTAGATTTCAGACAACTGGAGAAAGAGCTCATGAGCTTTCAACAGCAGTATATGAACTTTGAAGATATTTCAAATCAGAAAAACACACAGACACACACAGCTGTAAAAGTCATTGTGGGATAATTGGGGGCATTAAAATGTGGACATCATGTCATAATATTGCCTTAATGTTCCTATATTTGGAGTGGGCTAATGGTCTGGGTGGGAGTTAGAATTGACTCCTGAAGATGAAGGGGAAAAATAAGAGTTGTCTTAAACCAGCTAGAAGGATTATCCTCAAATTTTGCACCTCAAATTCAGCTAGAAAATGGAAGTTCCCATTGTGGCTCGGCAGTTAACAAACCCAGCTAGTACCCATGAGAATATGGGTTCAATCCCTTGCCCCGCTCAGTGGGTTAAGGATCTGGTATTGTTGTGAGCTGTGGTGTAGGTCGCAGTGGCAGCTTGAATCCCAAGTTGCCGTGGCTGTGGTGTGGGCCGGCGGCTGTAGCTCTGATTTCGATCCCTAGCCTGGGAACCTCTATTTGCCACAGGTGTGGCTTTAAGAAGACATAAACGATAATAAAATAAAATAAATGAATAAATGAACAAACTATTCCTGGATTCCTTTCTCAATTCTTTTATTCATGCAATGGATTTTTTTTTCGAGATTCAACCATATGCTCTTTATTATTCAATATTATGAGGCTATAAAAGAGATCAGATCCCATGAATGTGGGATTTACATTCTGTTGGGAACATCTCAGATTATCTTTGCTAAAATTATGTAAGGCCAGATACCTACTCGGTATCTTGTCCGCCTTCCTCCTTACTGACAGAAACCTATATTTTGAGAGCAGCAATTTATCCAAATATAAACTCCTTTACCACTCCCCTTGAAGACTAGGGCAACCAATGTTATGTAAAGGAAAACTGCAGAGGAGTTCCCATCGTGGCTCAGTGGTTAACGAATCCGACTAGGAACCGTGAGATTGTGGGTTCGATCCCTGGCATCGCTCGGTGGGTTATGGATCCAGTGTTGCCGTGAGCTGTGGTGCAGGTCGCAGATGCGACTCGGATCCCGCGTTGCTGTGGCTGGGGTGTAGGCCAGCAGCTGTAGCTCCGATTAGACCCCTGGCCTGGGATTCTCCACATGCCGCGAGTGTGGCCCTAAAATGACAAAAGGCAACAAAAAAAAAAAAAAAAAGGAAAATTGCAGACTGAGGTCTCCAAGAAATCTCTTCGAGGGGGCTGACTCTGTTAACCTGTATTGTCATTTACCTTCTCCTTCCCTCTTCTTTCTTTCTGGAAGGAAAATACGATGGCTGGAGCCGCAGCCACCATCTCACTACCGAGAAGATGAAATCCATGCTCTAAGGATGGTGGAGAAAGAAGATGGAAGGAGTTTGAGGCATTGATGATATCCCAGAGCCACTGCACTGTCTCTGGACTACTTGCCTCCAAGTTTAAGAGAGAAGGCGATGCCTCCTTTTCTACAGAAAATAATAGGAGACTAGAATGATAACTTGATTGCCTCAGAGTTGTCTCAGGGACCATAGAGAAGAAAGTTAACACAAAGAACAGCCCAGAATTTATCGGAAGGAGCAGAGCAGAGAGGAATCAAAGACACGATGAAGAAGGGAGAGAAAAGGGTTGAAAGCAGGTTGGGATTATTGTCAGAATGTTGAGTGGGATATTATTTGGTAAGGCAGAGTCAAAGTCATTTTGTCTAAACTGGTATTAGGAACCCCACAAAGTGTCCGGGAGGTGATGCCCATGAGGTATAGAGACATTTGAGAATGAAGTTCATAGAGAAATCTAGATTCAAGCTTAATGTTTGAGCTGATAGTACTGGGAGAGTGAAGAAAGAGGAAGTGGGTCCCGTCCTGGTCCTTGGAGAGCAACACCATGAAGAAGCAGCAGGAAGAGGAGAAGCCAGAGATATCACTTTTTTAATAGGAGAACCAGAACTCAGTGTCATGTAACAATGACAACAAAAAGTAGAGTTAAATGTGCCTGTGTACACCTCAGTAACCCTGATCTTACTTGGAGTGTCGTTTCTTTGAAAGTATAAAGAAGTATAAAATAAAGACTCTAGCTTAAAGTGCATTTTCTATTACCACATTTCCTAACAAAATCTAGTACCCAGTTGGCTCTGAAAAATTTGCTATTTTAATTTTTTTTTGCTTTGCCCAGAACCAGGGAAGGCTCCATGCCTTGCAGACAACGAGGTCCTTTTGGGTAGTTTCAGACTGCTGATGCTGAACTTTGCATGTAACTTGCTCCCTTCTTTGAGGTCCTTTAGCAGTAAAGTATAAATATTTAACAAGAAAGCATTATAACTGTATTTTCTTTGATTGATGTAAGTGAGAAAGGAAAAATGGAAATTTAAAATATATTCTATATGCCTTTAAATCAGCTGAAATAGCACTAAATCCAGTCTTCTCTAGATTGCTCTGGTCATTAGTCTTTCCTAAGGTGAAGGCTAAAGTAACAGGGATTCTACAGTATTATTTTAATATATGACTAGATTCTGAGAACAATACCTTCTCCCAACATACCTGTAAAATATCAGCAAATGTTGGCATTCCTGCTATGGCACCGTGGGTTAAGGATCCAGCATTGTCTCTATGGTGGCTCAGGTTGTCACTGAGGCACAGTTCTATCCCCAGCCTGGCATGGTGGGCTGAGGACTGGGTGTTGCCACTGCTGTGGTATAGTTCTCAACTGCAGCTAGGATTCTGGCTCTGGAACTTCCACCTGCTGCAAGTGTGGCAGAAAAAGGGAAAGAAAGAAAATAAAAAGGAAGGAAGGAAACAAATCAGTAAATATTAAAATAAGCACACTGCTATAAAAATGGGTCTGACTTTTAGCCACAGCCAAGTTTCTTCATTTTGTAGATAGGAGAAATCTTTCTCCAAAATGGTATGGATTGGAATTGAGAGTTTTCCAGCCTTTTACCATAAAGAATAATAACTGCAGAGCTTATATATATATATATATATATATATATATATATACTCTAAATATATAATTTTAAATATTAGTCTTAGGTGCTTGAACACCTACAAAAACTGTACTTATTTGAGGTTCACATAATTTTTTGATTATAATCCATTTCCCTTTATAACCTCCATTTCTGCTATCCTGAGCTCCTTGGTGCTTCCTGGTATTACTATCAACCATCAAGTTATGTCTACCTCCTCCAGTGTTCCTGAATGTTAAGTTCCACTGTAATCTGTTATAAAGAAGATAATACATGAAAATACAAAGATTTCACCTGCACAACAGAAACATTGTTTCATGGTGTTTTTTGTTTTTTGTGTCTGTGTGTTTGCTTAACCCCTTGGGCAGCTGTACCATAATTGCTAAGAATTCAAATTTCCTGAAAGTTGGTAGAGCTATTTGACATCTGTTCATTCCTCTAGAGCAGAAATTAGGAGTCTAGAACTGGGTTCAAATCTGTGTTCTTCCACTTAGCTGGCTGTGAGACCTAAGGCCAGTTATTTTATCACTTTGCTGCTAAGGTTTCTCAACCACACAATGGAGACAAAGCAATATTCAGACTAGGAGCTTGCAAGAATTAATATATGTAAAGCGCACTTTGCAGAGAGATTTCCTGGATCAGAGTAAGCCCTCACGAAGTTTTAGCAATTGTTCTTTAAAAATTTATTGGACAATTTCTATCCATAAGCCATATATGCATATATATATTTTTATTTCCTATGGAAAACAAAAAGACCAAACACTTTATTGGTCAGTCCCCTATCATGATGCCTCTGTTATAATAGTGATGTTGCTTCTGAGATACTTCATATTCAAAATCCTCAACCATATACCACAAACAATTCATAATCCAAAACAAACATCTACACAGAAAACAAGCTGTGAGACTATCATGATAATCTCCAAGTAGAAGAAATCTCCAACCTGAATGTTTATTTCATTTGCATTTATATTAAAAGTTGTTTTTGTTTGTTTTGCTTTTTTTTTTAATTAGCTCCAAAAGAAGAAACTATTGCCAGTAAATGAGGCCACATTATTGATAGCATGGAAGGTATCATTTCTATGGTAGTTCTTTTTTAAGAACTTGCCTTTTTTGCAAAGCTTTGGTTTTATACAAATATTTAAGTTGTGAATTGCTGACTCTTTACAGCTTTTTCTAAGCCTATTGTGGAAGGAACCCTCAGCAGAAGGTCTCTTGATGGCCCCAATGCACGGATTTGAAAGAAAATGATTTCCACTGGAATTTTAAAAAATCAACTGGGACAAGATGAATACAAGTAAGATGTGTTAGAAAATGGTAAGGAGAATAAAGCCTCAACAGGCTCAGTCAGTATATTTTGTAAATTATATGTACTTTAAGTCCACAGTTCCCTATACACCTTAGGAAGGTTTCAAAGAGGACATTTAAATGCATGGTCTTTTCGATCTGAAAATTAGTATGCCATGTAGCAGATGAAAATGTATTTCCTTTCTTCACATGTGGAATATTTATCTGGCTTTTGTTTGCAATAAAAATTAGGATGAATACTTACCTTCCATGGTTCAACTCAAATGATTTTTAATATATGATGATAAGTTCCATATTCCTGAGCTGTGGCCACCAGAGAACAGTGTACAGATTTTCCTGCACATTTCAAATGTACAGACATAATGTTCCAAAGTCAGGAAATCCTTGAGGCTGTATGTTTTTTTGTTCACAGAAGTTAGATATTCCTCTGAGAAATAAGCCTAAAAGAATATCCAGACCGCAGAAGCAAAAGTAAATGGCTCTACACATTATTTGTATTATATAAATTTGTAAATAAACTGAACAAAATGATTTTGGGTGAAAACGATGATTTAAAGCATTAATGGAAAAATGATGCATTTATTCATTATTTCAGCAAAGCTTGCCGGTAGGTTTTTGGTACCGAAAATAAAATGGAAAATAAGAGAGAGAATTACTCCTCCTGGAAATTAGCGTGGTAATGACAAAGATGTCTAAAAAGTTTTGAGTTACATTCACTTAGATGACTTAGGATGCCCAGGAGTATTTTCATGCTGGCGCGTAGAATTACCTTAAATTCCTTTCTGTTGTACTACTTTGGTGCTTTGAATAAGCTGTGGGCCTTTCTATATAAAGGTAAAAATCAACTAATAAATTAGAACACTGTCTTTTCTGCCTTTAGAGTTATAATGTCTGTGTATAAGAAGTATATACAACAGAAGTTTACAGCAGTAACATTTTCAGAGTTTTTTTTTATGTTTCTATGTGTAACTGTGTTTTTCAATCTGATAAAAGGGTAAGGTCTGGCATACTGACAATAACCTGTTCACAACTAAAAATGAAGACATGACATAAGTATTAGAAATAGAGATATAATTATAAAAGGACTTGTGATTTCAATGTAGATGTGATGTCTGGATTTGTGAAGCAAAAATCCTGATGAAAAAGACCAGAGGTGATGAGAAAGGTGGAAGTAAATAAGTTAACTCTCAAACATCTTGTGGATTAGGGGTGCCCCACCCTTTAGAGTAGTTGAAAAGCCGGGTAACTCACCGTTAGACCCAAGCAGAGGTGGTTCCCTCCATATCAGAGATTCTGAAGCTGTGAATTTAAACAAATCATGTCCTGCAGTATTATGATATTTATCATTAAAAAAAAAATCTGAGTATAAATTAATCTGAGCAGTTCAAGGGTACACTGTAAACTCATTTGTTTAAGCCATTGTCCAACAAGTGCTTTCTGTTCTTTTAAATTTATTTTTATTTACTTTTTAGCTGCCCTGCAGCATATGGAGTTCCTGGGCCAGGGATTAAATTTGAGCTGCAGGTACAATCCACCTGCAACTGCAGCAATGCCAGATCCTTTAACCCATTCTGCTGCATTGTGCTGGGCAGATGTATCAAAACTGAGTCCTGGTTCTGCAGAGATCCCACAGATCCTATTGTGCCACAATGGGAACCCCAAGGGTTTTTTTTTTTTTTTCCCAGCTGAAGGCATTCTTAAGGGTTACATCTAGCATGCGATAAAAGCAAGGCTTGGATTAAAAAATTTTCATACCTTGACGTGGAGGAAGTTTAACGTGATAGCAATGTGCTTACACTGGGGCCATGGTTTGAAAGAGAGGAACCTGTTTATGGATTCTATAGGTGAGAACCAGCCTAGGATGTGGGGATTTGCAGCGGGCAAGAAAACAAGACTGAGCTTGCATACATAGTGAAAGTGGCAATTTGCAGAGGTGAAGGAAGTTCAGAGAAGTCTTTGCTTCTGTTGAGGGTTTAAACGTAAGGGGAAAGCACAAATCCTTTGCCATTTCATCTCTATGCTCTGTACATCCAACTGTCCGGCGAATCAAGCTTTCCTTTCCCTTCTGTGTATTCATTTCTTCCTGGTATTAATTCCTATGCAGCACTGATTGCATTAAGCAACAAACCTTCAAGCCGTAAGCATTGTTTTCTAACTTGGAAAGAGTAAAATTAATTAACACCTTTGGTATTTGAAGTCTATAAAACTTACCTTAGGTCACCAAAAATGAGCACTCATGGGTCTTTATTAGCAATGTTTTGCTTAGTCCACTGGGTACCTGGAGGTCTATTTTTGTCAGAATTTTTAAAGAAGTAAATTATTTATATCCTAATTATAAAGAGTTAATATTTCAGCTTGTTATTAATTATGGCCCCAGGAAATATATTCACCTAGGAAGTAAAACTGATTTCCATTGAATATAGTAAGAATCCTATTTTTTTTGGGGGGGGACATGAGATGGTAGAGCTTGTAAAAGTAAAGATATAAATAAAAAGATACATTTTGTTTAAAAAAAGGGAAAACTAGGAAAGATCTTTAAGATTGTATGTTGCATTCTAGAGTGAATATTAGAAAAGACTTAGCAGCATCAGAAAGAAACCACACAAACATCTCTTTAGTTTATCATTACAAAGCGAACACTGAATGCTTAAAGGTTTTGTAAATTGCTTCCAGGCACTAGATTGACTGAATGTGACTGAGTTCTTTTATAGGAATTAAGAATGTTCCAAATATAATACAGTCTCTAATGGGATCTATATTGTCATGCAAACTCTTTCTTTCAGGAAAATTGCCAGTGATTCCGTTTTCCCCAGAAATGTAGCAAGGGAAAATCAATTCCAAGTCCTCAGCTTATCATTGATTTTCCTTTGTTTGACATAAAAACTTTCCTGTTAAGAGAGCTCTCCAGAGTGGTCAGGAGTTGAATGAAGGGGACAACAATGTAATATATCTATTCATAAAAGCTTCCGATTAGAATTCTAGGTACAACATCTGAGAACAAATTTGTGGTGAATGCATTACTAAATACCACACTTTCTTCTCCGTTCATTACATGGACTTAAAAGAGTATAAGAGGCATTAAGTAAAAAGTAGAATAAGAACATAAGCAGTCTATAGCTTATTGCCAATCAATCCAAAGGTAAAGAAAGCATTGCCCCCTTTCATAGCATCAATGAACTTGAAAGAGTCTACCAGCTGGTATTACATGCCTTCATCTATATCTCAGTCATCAGGAAAAAAATCGTTTTACACAATAAGTGCTACATTATAAAACTCTATTTTAGGAGTTCCCGTCGTGGCTCAGTGGTTAACGAATCCGACTAAGAACCATGAGGTTGCGGGTTCGATCCCTGGCCTTGCTCAGTGGGTTAAGGATCCGGCGTTGCCGTGAGCTTTGGTGTAGGTTGCAGATGCGGCTCGGATCCCGCGTTGCTGTGGCTGTGGTATAGGCCGGCAGCTACAGCTCCTGTTAGACTCCTAGCCTGGGAACCTCCATATGCCGCGGGTGCGGCCCTAGATAAGGCAAAAAAAAAAAAACCCTCTGTTTTGTGATTTGGGGAAACTTAATTCAATGCCTTACATTTTTTAAAGGACAAAGGATTTTCCTTAAAAAAATGTCAAGCCTATTGTTATTTATAAGGGACAGGAAAATGCTGATAAAAGCCAATGTACAAAAAGGAGCAACCGACTAAATCAAATTTCATCACCTCACCAGGTGAAATACTATGCAGTATTTAAAATGTTAATTTAGAGCTCATGTATTTGTCAAGAGAGAAATACACTGTATCTTAAGCAGAAAAAAAAAATAAGGTTTATTTATAAAAGAGTTTGATTTGCAAAGGAAAAAAAAGCCATTCTGGTTGCACAAGAATCAAGCCATTGGCCACCACGGTCCCTTCTGACAGAGGATGCACCTGAGGGAAATTCAGGATGGAGAAAATATTTTCTATGCATCTTCCCATGCATCTTCCCTTTTCTACGGATCTTCCTATATTAAAAAACCCACTGAAATCATTGAGATATAGGTTCTTTGTGATTAGCAGTCATCTTCTGATGTTTTACTACATGCTTTTTTCCAGCAAAAAAAAAAAAGAAAAAATGTTTTATATATGTCCCAAATCCTCCCTAACCTCTTTGGAGAATTTCCTCCGAGAAGCTGGTAGAATGTACCTAAGCAATTGTAGCTCACTTCATTTCTAGGCAGCTGAATGGAAAATTTCAAGCATGAGAAATCTCTTTTTCTTTTCTTTCCCAATTCAAATCTCCCTACCTGTAACTCTTCTTTGGCTCTTCCTGTCCTCCGTAAGTGGTGAGTGGGTCAAACAGGCTCATTTTTTACCGCTAAAAGAAACAGACCTGCCAGTACTTCGAGACCCAGAAGGGAGGTGCATCAAGTACTTTCTTCAGCCTTTTGGCCCACCTTGATGAGAGGTGGGGCCGAGGGAGCAGGGAAACCTGGAATCAAGGATGCTGCCGAGACACACCACCTACTCCAAACAAGGTGCCACATGTTCTCTTACAAGCAGTCCATTTTCTACAAGCACTTTTAGTGGTTCCTTCATGAGGCTGGGGGATGAAGCAAGAGGGGGGGAAGCACATTATGTGAGCCGAAGTGAAAACATGAGTATCCATCCTTGTTTAAGGATGTGGAAATCTAACTTGCCTTCTGCCTCTAAGAACTTGTTTGCATCCAAAAGTGTCCAAATGGCGTTTTGTTTTGTTTTGTTTTTTCTCTAGGGCCCCCCTCACGGCATATGGAAGTTCCCAGGCTAGGGGTCTAATCGGAGCTACATCACAGCCACAGCAATGCAGGATCCAAGCCGCCTCTGTGACCTACACCACAGCTCATGGCAACGCCAGATCCTTAACCCACTGAGCAAGGCCAGGGATCAAACCCGCAGCCTCATGGTTCCTAGTCAGATTCATTAACCACTGAGCCACGACTGGAACTTCTCCAAATGGGTTTTTGATGGACTCTCAGTGAAAGAGTGGAAAAGGAAATTAGACACAGCAGAGTTGAAGACAGTACCTGGAGGCAGAGAAAAAAATATGATTTTTTTTGTAATCCATAACTGATTCCATGCATTTTAAATACTTACACTGTTAGTCAGCTGCTGGAGTCATTCATAGTGCCTGATTCATGCAGTAACCCTCAATGATATTTCCTATACTTAACACATGTTGTTATTTAAACATAACATATCCACTGTCAGGTACACATAGACCTTCACAATTAGAATCACATGCACACACGTTTTTCGTTTGTTTTTTTTATTATTTGTTTTTTGTTTGTTTGTTTGATTGAAACAGCCATATTTGAAGACTGGCCAATATCCACATTGAAAAACCAACAATTCATATTTACCCTGATCAGTTGAAATATTCACAGTACATGAATGAATGCACTCACAATGCTTTTTGAAAAATTTTATTTAGAATGCCTACTTGTTGAAGTTAGCATCATTTTACAGATTAGAAAAATTCAATTCTTTTGCTTCTGCAAACATAGTAGAGTAGGAATAACAGATTAAAAATGAGTTTAATACATTACAAAACAGTTGCCTGTGGCTATATGTACATTTACTATGCACCTTAAGGAAAAGAATTTGACAGTGTGCTGTACTTACACTGCAGATAACATATTTTATTCTATTTTACAAAACTGACCAGTGGTAGTGTTTGAATTTATACATGGCCATTAAACAGGATATTTAACTTAGATTTACAGTCAGCATGCTAAAAGGTGAGAATTTTCAACTGACATTCTGTGGCTCATCGGTTCAAATGTTTCATGGCATTTCTTTCTTTAAATAAATTTCAATATTGTAATACTAAAGTAATTTCACATGATAAATGTGGAAAGACATTTTCTAAGTATTTTAGAAAGTATATTCATGTTCATTTTGTCATCGGTTTCTTGTGGCTCTTCTAAATATGTTCATCATATTAAGGAGACACTGGTCCTATGCAATTTTAACAGTCCATCTTCAATTAAAAACTGTAACAAAATTGTGAATGCATTGTGCTCTGTGGATTTGGGCTTTATTATAGCATTATTAGTGTATCAGCTTGGAAATCAGTGAAAGAAATTTCTCCATATTCTCTGCAAAGGATCCGATGAGGATCTGCCAGTTAAAGTTAGACTTTTTTTTTAACTACTCGGTGGTCTTAGTTTGGACCCTGAATATTGGTAAATATTGGTTTCAAATTGTCCCCAGAATCCTTTTAGCCAAGAAAAATACAGAAATGCAAGAACACATTCCAATTCAGCAGAAAATATAGAGTGAAAGGAAAAAAAAAAAACCTAGATCCTGTGGGAAATATTAACTCATGTACATCATAAAAGTAAGTAATAACTCAAAATGCTATTTTCTAGGATCCTAAAACCTCCCACAGAGGCCCTGTTTATTTGGACGTTCAAAATAGTGGAGCGTGGGATGCAGCATGAAGTGCACTTGGGCCACTGAGTATGCAGGAGAACCACGGTGAGTCAGCATTCACTGTGCGCTGTCCCATGGGTCAGAGATCAGCCTGTTCAAAACCCTAAGAGGTAACGGGCACCATGGTGTAATGGTTAGTACTCTGGACTCTGAATCTAGCGATCCAAGTTCAAATTTCGGTGGAAACTGCTGTTCACTTGTTTGAGGAGTTCCTGTCGTGGCTCAGTGGTTAACGAATCTGACTAAGAACCATGAGGTTGCGGGTTCAATCCCTGGTCTTGCTCATTGGGTTAAGGATCCGGCGTTGCCGTGAGCTGTGGTGTAGGTTGCAGACGCGGCTCGGATCCTGCGTTGCTGTGGCTGTGGCGAAGGCCGACGGCTACAGCTCCTGTTAGACCCCTAGCCTGGGAACCTCCATATGCCGCGGGTACGGCTTTAGATAAAAAAGGCAAAAAGACAAAAAAAAAAAACCTAAGAGGGAAAATTCCTATCAGGTCACATGGGCTGAAAATTCTTCTCTCACTTAAGCTGGAGGGGGGCCAGTTCTCCACAGGACCATTTTAGTCCTGTTCCTCTCTGGTTACTGAGGGACAACACCTGCTCGGATTCTTGATGGCCACCAGAGAAAGCTTGTGTCACTCACCCATACGCCTCAGAACAGAGCAAAAGTGTAGCAGAACCAGCCCTGGTTCTTTGCAACTCAGCCTTATGTGCCTGAAGGTGAAGCCAGTTTCCTGAGAGCAGGGACACGTTGAGCCCAAATCTTTCCCAAAGGTGAAGTTCTCGTCTCATCAAATAAAGAGTTGAGAAATGAGATGAAAATTGAGAAAGAAAAGTGAGGATTTATTTAAGTGAGAAATACACCTCTTAAGGAGAGGCAGATGGAGAGGCAAGCAGCTGTCATGCATTTTTTTTTTTTTTTTTTTGGCACAGAGGTTATATGAGGCATCTAAATGTATGGGGTGGGATAGTCGCGGGGAATTTGGGGTTTGAGGACCATATTCCTTAATTTTCATCCCAGCTTCACCTTCCCAAAGGGAGGAGGGATTTTTGTCCTTATTTGGTTTCATCAGAAGTGTCATGGCATTGGTGCATGATGGGTACTTCTTATTTGCATAGCTAATGTTATTATAATTTTATTATAACGAGGGCATATTGAGCAACAGGTTAATCCAGACATTGGAGATCTGCACCCTTTTCCACCTTTCTTTGTCTGCCTCCGGGGCACTTATCAGCCCGGAAGTTTTGTTTTCCTGTCAGTCTGGAGGTTCTGGCTTTTCTTTGTCCACCTGTGGACCCTGCTGTTTGCATAATGCGTAGTTTTCTGCCATCTGGCCCCAGGCCCCCTTTATGTTCACGCCTAACTATCTGCTTGCTGCTATAACACAAAGGATCACAGGACCACAGAGAGACTCAAAGATGAGAGAGAAAGACATGTAAAGACAGAGAGAGAAAGATAGTCCAGTTCTCAGTGCTGGAGTTACATTCCTGTCTGGCTCCCTGCCCCGCTTCAGCTGTTCCTATTTCATGGTCTCTAGCCCATGCGGGTTTTTATTTCAATTACTATACACACCACTTCCGGAAGCGCTGTGTCCGATTTTTTTTTTTTTTTTTTTTTGGATAGTCACTTCTTCTCTGGTCACATTTTCATTATTTTTAAATTTCTTTAAGTGAAATTGAGCAGAGCCCTCTGGGGCTCCTGGGCACCAAAGACTTTCTCTGTCCCCTATTTCTTGTTTTGCAGAAATGGGCCTCATTCGGCCTCCGTGGCTTCCCCTGAGTTCCAAGGGGCAGGTCCAGACAGTTGCCAATCAGGGAAGGGAGGGGATGTGGAGATGAGGGAGGAGCAGTTAAGAAGCAATAGTGCAGCCTAGGGTAGGGGCCTGGTTCCCCCTCAAGGGATACACATAATAATGTAGGCATCTGATACATCAGAGAAAACATTATATTCCTTAGGCTCCTTTTAGAAATAAATGATTTAGGAATGAATATTTTAAAATTGAATAGCTCAGAGTTCTCCCTTGTGCTTCTTCCTCATTTGATTGCAATGGAAACAATCAACTGGGAGCTAAAGATTAGGCACCCTGAGCACAACTGCCAGTGAGTTAGAAATTATGCTAAGTACCTGATGTTTCTCAAGAAAAGTCCTTTTCTAATCTCTGATCAATATATCCTTTCTTGGAGTTCCCATTGTGGTTCAGCAGTTAACGAACCCGACTAGCATCCGTGAGGATACATGTTCCATCCTGGGCTTAGCTCAGTGGGTTAAAGATCCAGCGTTGCTGTGAGATGTGGTGTAGTTTGCAGACATGCTTGGATCTGGAGTTGCTGTGGCTGTGGCATAGGCCGGCAGCTGTAGCTCCGATTGGATCCTTAGCCTGGGAACTTCCATATGCCATGGGTGCAGCCCTTGAAAGACAAAAGATGAAAAAAAAAAGTGCCCTTTTCTCAATTACTGTTATTCTAGAAAAGTCGAGATGCAATAAGCCGGAAGACAGCCAGGATCACACTGAACTCTCTCAAAGCCAGCTTTGATGATTAAGATTCCTTGAAAGAAAGAAGAATGCATGTTTGCCCCAACCCTGATTCTTATCTGAAACGCTATTTTTCTCCAAGATGATGCTGGGAAGATGTTACTGGAATCCAGGTTCTTGTTCGCGCAGTGGAAGAATGAACTCCACAAACACACAGGCAGCAAGCAAGCAAAGTCTTAATGAAAGGAAAGCAAATAGCTCCCAGGGCTGCTGGGAGGGGGGAGAAGAGCCCTCCCGCATTGTCCTATAGGGGTTTTTATCCCTTAAAGATGGGGGGATACCAACATGGGGTCCAGAAAGATGTGGTCTTGTTCAATTACCTGTATCAGTCCTTGTCCAAAAGGGGTTTTAGGGTACAAATTTCCCATAAGTCTCATTTTTTTTTGCCCTTTCCTTCCTGTAAACTGAGTCACAGGGGATTAGGGATTAGTGTCCACCTGGGCATAGGTACACTCCCTATAGTAAATAAGGCCTGTGGGGATGTTACTCCCTGGAGCCCTTAAGCACAAATGTTAATCAATAGCCATATCAAAGAAGGCATCAAAGCCCATACTCCTTCACTGACTACCTGAGTTAGTATTCTACCTCAAAGAGACAAGAAAACTCTCCACAATTCTTTTCCAAAGGAGGGCACAGTCTTTAGGGCAATTACTGCTGTGGCCATCTTGGCCTGGAAAAGCACTAAAAGCTATTTCTTTTCTCCTTTGTCCCAAACTCTGTCTCTGCAGTCCTATACGCATACATAAGTGTTTTATACTCTCTGATAATTCTAAAGACTTCATGGGTCTGTTTGATCTCCGTGTTCTACTGGTTCTCACTCCTAGAACTTTGTTTTGTGATTTTTTTTGACTCTAAGCGAAGCATTTGCCTTTCAACTTAATTTGTGGGAATTGGTTAAGATGTGCATTGGAATTGAATTTCTCACAGAGATTCCACTTTCATCAGCAGGTCTATGGGGGCATTTCTGATCCAGAGCCCCTTGCAATTGAAGTATTAGCTTGAAGTGGTTTAGTCCACTCTGCTTGTGTGCTTCAGATGACAACCCATGAAAGACTCTCAAGGTCAAGAATTTTCAACCCAGCTCAGAGCTCCAGCATGCTGTTTCCCTCCATTTGTCAAGGTTTAGTTTCTCTTAGACTAAGGGTACAGCTGCTAGTTCTCGTACAGTGGTCTGATTTAAGATTCCCATCATTCCAGCATCCTAGTCTTTATTTTGCATTTTCTCTAACTCATGCAGATATCAAAAGTGTCTCCCAGGAGTCTGACTCTATATCATTTCTTTTTCAATTTTGAACTTTTTTTTTAAATTCTTTTTTGCAGGAGCTCAGCTCAGCATTTTAATTGTTTCAAACACGAGGGTAACCTAGGATATCCATTCCACCAAACTGCCAAAAATCAAAGTTGTTGCTTCCTTAAAAAGTTCATGTTCTGATATATTCCTCCGCCTTTTGGACTACGTTAATCATCTATCTTTTTCTGGCCCTTGCACAGAGATGACCCTGAGCGGGACTAAATTACAACTTGGATAAGCAGAACAAATGCATTTCACGACATTCATTCCATATGGACACTGACCTCAGCCACACTGGCTTTTTTTGGTTGTTGCTATTTGCTGTGCTCACTCCCACACCAAGACGTTTGCATAACCTCTTTCTTCTTCCCACCTTCAGTCATTCTGAGGCAGGTGATAGATGGACTCTAGGACAGACATTTATAACTAGCCTCCTGTTTTTACTTCTTGTGGCAGGAAATAGGTGGGATCCAGGATAAATGTTTAGAGCCAGCCACCTGTTTATACTTAAAGATAGAAATAACAAAAGGAATAAGGAAAATAACTAGAATTTGTCTTCTGCACACACTTTAAACGATGGTAAGGGCAGGGAGAGAGAGGGGCTAAGCCCTGCTTGGGCAAAGGTCAAGAGGTCACATACTTCCCATCCTTTGGGTAAGGGAGACCCCAATTCCAAATGCACAGAAAGACCCCACTGGGTTGGAAAGGGAGGTGGTGCCAGGCCATAATAAGCGCTAATACCATCCCACAAATATTTGCTCTGGAATCCATCATGGCCAAAAGATGTGCACGCATATCAGTGAGGGCCCTGGGCCTGCTCGGGTGTGAGAAATAAAACAAGATAGCCTGCCAAAGGAAAATAAAGACCTGGAAGAACTCTCCTATGTAAGTGGTTTAAATCAGCTCCCTGGCGTGCTCCTCACACTCCAACTTTGGATCGTATTACTGCTTTGTTTTCTTTATTTTTTAAAATTTTTTTAATTTGAAGATTTTATTTTTGTTTTAAATTCAGTAAGTTTTATTATATTGATAGTTGTACAAACCAGCATCACAACCTCATTTTAGAAAAATTCCATCCCAAATACCCAGTCCATCCCTGCTCCCTCAACCTGTCTCCTTTGGTAACATAAGATTTTCAAAGTCTGTGCATCTGTTTCTGTTCCTCACATAAGTTCATTGTATCATTTTTTTTTAATTCCACATACAAATGACGGCATATGACGTTTATATCCCATTGTCTAACTTCACCTAGCGTGATAATTTCTAGGTCCATCCACGTTGCGGCAAATGCCATTATTTCATTCCTTGTTATGTCTGAGTGATATCCCATTGTGTTTATGTACCACATCTTTATACACTCATCTGTCGATGGACATTTAGGTTGTTTCCATTATCTGGCTATTGCATAGAGTGCTGCAATGAACACTGGGGTACATGTGTCTTTTTGAGTCATGGTTTTCTCTGGATAGATGCCCAGGGGTGGGATGGCTGGATCAAATGGTAATTCTATTTTTACTTCTTTGAGGAATCTCCACCCTAACTGGTGGAACCAGAATCTTCCAAGTTGGCCACCTCTAGGGGAATTCACAATGATGATTATTCCAATTGCCTCTGGTGTCCTTCCCCCACAATGAGCCACGGTGACTTCCTTTACCCAATAGATTCTCCAAGAACCGCAGGCAGGTCTGACCCAGATTCCTATGGAGTGTCTGCTTTGCCCTGAACCAAAGAGCACACAAAAGCCTGGGAGTGGAATCTTTGTTTCCACCAGTCCCATGGAGCTCCGGCACACAAGCCCCACTGGCCCTCAACACTAAAGGCTCCAGCGGGGGGCCCTCCCAATACCAGATGCCCAGGCGTGGGAACCTGATATGGGGCTCAGAACTCTCACTCCTGGAGGTGAGCCCCTGCAATACAGTTTCTTTCCCATCTGAGGACCACCGCCCAGCAGGGATGCTTATATCACATTATCGCCCCTCCTGCCATCTCATTGTGGCCTCCTATTTGCCTTTTGGTGTAGGTTATCTTCTTTGGTAGTTTCCAACCTATTCTGCTGATGGTTGTTCAGCAGCCGGTTGTAATTTTGTTGTTTTCACGAGGAGATGGTGAGCTCCAGTCCTTCTACTCCTCCATCTTAATCCTGTCTCTTCTGCTTTTCTTCTCCCTAAAATAAACAGACTGTTTCTCTGTGTGTGCTCCCACATGTTGTGCTGTGACTGTAACAACAAACTTTGTACTTGCTTTTACAGTCTGGCCTCCTCGAAACATTTTCGCTTTTAGCCTCTGGCTTGTCCAGTGGCTAGGATTCCTCGTTTGCACCCAGGCTGCCCGGGTTCAATTCCTGAGCAGAGAACTAAGATTTCACTTCAAAGCATCACTCGCTGCTCTCTCTCTGAAATCAATTCCAGCCTACACACCTCTTTCTTATGAAGCCTTTCTAATGTTCAGAAAAGGTCAAATCTGCCTAATCTACATGTAGGCAATGCTCTGTGCTTCTCTTTTACGGTGCTATGTTAAGACTGAGTTGTTTGAAGTTAGTCTCCCCGACAGACAGAAAAGAAACTCCCGAGGAAAGGACTGGTGTAGATCTCATTCATGGAAAGATCTCCAGTGCCTGCCATGTGCATGTCATATAGTGATCCTTTGATAATTTCCTGTTGAATGGATTCCTAAGTGAATGATTGAAAGACATCATGCAAGCATACCGAAGGGGGAGGAATCGCATAGTAATCCTCTTTTTTTTTTTTTTTTTTACTTTTTACTTTAAATGTGTAAAAAATATGGAATAAAATAGGCCTGTGGATGATCAATAGTGTGTAGCGAATTCTTCCTTCTAATTAGAAAGACAGATGGAACACTGTCAGGATGGCAGGTGGCTGGGAATTCCTTCCTCTGTTCAGGAACCTGCGTACTTACAATTTCAAGAGTTTAAAGAACAACATTCGTTTTAAACCATTTGTGTGACTTAAGTTTTTAACGCCTCAAATTTACTTATTTACTTGAATTAAGACATTGCATGCTTAACATCTAATTATTTGTAATTCAGCTTTGTAATATTCCCTTTAGGGCATTATAACGTAACGATGATATAACAGATAACTGCTGTATGTATAAACAAGGGAACACATCAAAATACAAGCACCAGTAATCGAATAGACATTTTCCCCTTCTCTGAGTTGTATTATTTTCGTTGTCAAAAAAACCTTCATAATAATCCCATTTGATCGATTCCCATTTTGTTGAAGCATGAAACAAAACTTTTAGGAAAGAAAACTCAATAAAGTAGAATAACACTGTCAGGAAATAGCCTATTTATTCGGAATTTCTTTAATGAATTTCTCTTTAAAGTATAACAGGAACAAGAAATTCACCTTAAAGATATTGGAAATGAGTTTATGCAAAACTTATTTAGTAAGAATTACTTAGTAAAACTTATTCCCTAAAGCAATAGCTAAATATTCCATAACAAAGCTAACATAATCATTTCAATTAGAAAAATCACACAATTATATGTACTTACCAAAAGGACTTTTTCTTTTCTTTTTGGCCACCACCTGTGGCATATGGAAATTCCTAGGCCAAGGATGGAATACTAGCTGTAGCTGTGACCTATGTCACAACTATGGCAACACAGTTATATTGTTATATGTAAATATATATATAACTGAAACATTGTAAATCAATTATACTTCAAGTTAAAAAAATTTTTAAAAACTTGAAATATGCATGCCTTTGAGCAATACAGGCCTTATCCAACTTTCCATGGGCTTTATCACACCCTACTGTCTCATTGCCAGCAATTGTACACATTTATTCTTCTTCTCCAGCCCTTGTAAGAATTTGAATTTCCAGTCTTCTAACACGAATAAACTGAAGAATTTTTCAAAAGGAATAGCCCAGGAGTTACTGTTGTGGCTCAGCAGTAATGAACCGGACCAGGATCCACGAGGATGAGGGTTCAGTCCCTGGCCTTGCTCAGTGGGTCAGGGATCCAGTGTTGCCGTGAGCTATGGTGTAGGTTACAGACACGGCTCGGATCCCGCGTTGTTGTGGCTGTGGCCGGCAGCAAAACTGGCCAGATGGTGAAGGGATAAACTGCATCATCTGAGAAGGAACTGGGTGAGTTTAACTTAAGAAAGGTCAGTCTTGACTGTGTGATCAAGTTAAATAAAATCTGAAGGCAGATTTATCAAGTCCTTACTCAGCTTTTAATCATCTTAAGTCCGATCATGCCTCCAGGACAAAAGACAAAGGTTTGACGATTCAAAGTAAGCCCCTTCCTTTATAATACGATTTCACCTTAAACTCACTTCCGCCCGGTGTGTGAAATTGCAGTGAACTACTTTGAACCCAGTGGTCCCATGACACTATATATTCTTGCACAGATTAGGTCCCCTGATTTTAACACTTTGGCTCATCTTATTTGCCTAAACAAGTCCTGTTTCTGCATTTCCGCTCAAGCATCCATTTTTCTCTAAGCCCTTCTAACATTCCTTCAGAGCTAAGCACCACTGGCTCGGGCTCCAGTGATAACATGCTGTGTTTTCTTTGTGCCTGGATTTCCTCCTCCTAGCTTACACCATGAGACCTTCAGGGAAAGAAGCATTGTGTCTTCTTAATTTGGGGGTTCTTCATTCTTAGCACAGTGCCTGGCACAGAGAAGGTGCTCAAATAATGTTCATCCGATGATACCAAGACCTTCTCTTCAATGTGGGAACACGTGGATGGAAGAAGAATGAAGATGACACCAAGTGGATGGGGACCAGGATCATGACCAGTGAGAGAGCGAAATGCATGGGAATGCAGATTTCCGTTGAATGGGACATTTCAACGGAAACTGAGCAACACTTTCTGTTGTTCTTTCTAACAAGTCAGAACACTTCCAAAGAAAGAAAGGCCTCCCTGGGCGGAGAAGCAAGGAAGACAGCCAAGCATTGGCTGAGGACGGAGGCTAGCCCTAGACAGTGAGTTGATTCAGGAGCTGCCATGCATAGAAATCCTACACGCAAAGTTTTAGGAACAAGTGTCCTCCCTTGAGTTGGGAGCAGGAGGGAACTCTACTTCAATAAATCAGCACTTTAAGGAAAAGAAAGTAAGAGGGGTCCATCTGGTACTTAGTGTGGTTCTGAGGACTCTCGCTGAGGTTTTCAGAGTGGTCCTAAATCACTACAGCGTTTCACACAGAAATACTGCTGGGTGATATAATTTCCTCAGGTTCCTCACCAGAAATAGAACCTACGTGCCTTCTCTTGCTGAGGAATAGACATTACCATCTTTAAAGGCTCCAGGAATTCTATTATCTATGAATAGAGACCGAAAATAAATCCTCAATCTGGAGATAAAAATCACTGTAGCATTTACATTCTTTAAAAAAATTTTTTTTGGTTGCCATTAATTTCCTCTCTCTCTTCTCTGTATTCTCTTCCTTTTGTCTAAACTTCTGTTCAGCCTCAACCTTCTTTCCTCCTCCTTTCTCCACATCATCAGTCTCTCTTTGTGTTTTCTACATCAGTGTAGATCACTGCTCTTTTCTCCAATATTTTCCTTCTTCCCCATGTTTAGCATAAGAAGATTCCTAGCATTCCTTTCAAATTTCCCCAAATTTCAGAACCAGGACACTGCTTAAAACCATTTCCTCTTCTGACCCAGTCACAGAAATTCCACCCAGAGACCACCTAGAAGGATTAATGGACGGATTTTTTTTTTTTTTGTCTTTTTAGGGCTGAACCCATGGCATATGGAGGTTCCCAGGCTAGGGGTCAAATCAGAGCCATTACCCACTGGCCTGGCTGATACCACAGGTACAGCAATGCAGGATACAAGCTGTGTCTGCAGCTTACACCACAGCTCAAGGGCCATGCTGGATCCTTAACCCACTTAGCAAGGCCAGGGATGAAACTGGGTCCTCATGGAAGCTAGTCAGATTTGTTTCCTCCGAACCACAACAGGAACTCCAAGAATGGACAGATTTGCATGTCTGCTTCACACAGCGCCCTAAGTTTCTAAAGGTTTAAGAGAATGTCTTAGATTTCTGCAATTTCTGGAAGCCACGGTTTTAAAGGCCAGAGAGGACAGAGGGAAGACTAAGTGCTGACCTACCTAATTATAGTTAGGACCCACAAAGGCTGACAATGTGGCACTTCACAAGGTAACTCTTTTCAAATGATTTTTCACAGCCTTTGCTCTGAAGCAGTTGCTAGCGGGGTGTTTAGCACACAGACACTGGAGTCAGACTGGATTCACGACAGGGTTCAGCACAATAGCAGCTGTATTGTTAAGCAAAGCTTCTTCATTTTCTACATCTGTTTTCACAGATATAATGATAATATTACTTACATCGGAGTTCCCGTTGTGGCTCAGTGGTTAACGAATCCGACTAAGAACCATGAGGTTGCGGGTTCGATCCCTGGCCTCGCTCAGTGGGTTTAAGGATCCGTCGTTGCCGTGAGCTGTGGTGTAGGTTGCAGACGCGGCTTGGATCCTGCGTTGCTGTGGCTGTGGCGAAGGCCGGCAGCTACAGGTCCTGTTAGACCCCTAGCCTGGGAACCTCCATATGCCACGGGTGTGGCTCTAGATAAGGCAAAAAGACAAAAAAAATATTACTTACATCATCCTTTTTTTTTTCTTTTTGGTAAGGATTAAAGAATTTTTTCCTGGTGAAATACCTGGATATCTCATGTGCATAAAATATGCATTTAAAAAACTTGTTTTAATATTAGAGTGTTACTGGGGCTGAATGACCCCAAGGTGTTGAATTTACTGCAATCCAATTAATAGAATAAACTGCTGTGCATTTACATATAAAAACAATCGGTTATAAAAACTATATGACATTGTAGATGAATCGATACGAAATTATCCCCACTGCTAGGGAGCAAGAACTCAATCATTAGATATGCATTATTTATTTGTTAATCTATTTGCAGCTCTCACATATTTACGGATCACCATCCAGGTAATGAGAGCTGGTGGGCTATGTAGTTACTGTTTCCTTTGGGGACTCTGGGATAAAATGAACAAGCAAGACTCAACTTGCATCTTTGTTTAAAACACATATTTCCATATGGAAGAACCTAATATGTGGCCCCCATGTACCCCTTAGTATCTTCTTACTTTTGGTAAAAGCAAATTGATTACATATTCCACAATGCAGTACCTCTGAATAGTCAGATCCAAAGCGATGTAAGCAAAGGAGACACAAGCAAAAGCTTGAAGAAGCTTTTCCATTATCCACATTACTTCACTATTTACATGTTTAAGTTTTTATTGGGGTCCAACATGATTGCAGTGCCCAGTAGACACTGAATGTCTAAATGGAGTGCACGTTTGGGATGAGCTTGCTAAGGTTTCATAGCCCGAGTCCACACTAGTCCATGGCATACAGTAGTAGGTGCCACAAATAAGACCCAATGTCTCTCTCTCTCTCTCACACACACACACACACACACACACAATAAACGAATAAACACTATTTGTCATGAGAGAAAAGCAATTCCTCATTACTCTAAGTTCCCTGAAGAATTATTGGATTTAGATTCAAACTACTCTAATGAAACATTTTATTCTCCCCAGGGAACATTTGCATTTAAGAAAATGTGCCTTAGATTGTCAGGTAATATTAAGAAACTTCCATTTTGTGACTATAATGAGCGATCCCAGTTATCCTTAGTAATGCCAGCGATTCTCTTTTATTTTCATTTTCTCTCAATTTAGGCAAGGCTTGCAAATATAACTATAACTTGAAAAATTAAAATCTGGTATGTTTCTCACTCTCCAAATAAATTTTCATTACAGTTGCTTTTCATTCCTAAATCTGCTCCAGTTCTTATGGATTTTCATTTCACTTTAGCTTGGATGGTTGGTAAATTATCCTAATGATGCTATCTGTGTTAGAGTTAATGACCTGTCTAAAGGAATTAGAGATAACTTTGCAAAGTGAGAAATGTTACTACCAAAAGAGAGGGCAAGAGAAACACTGTCTGAAATGAGTTTTTGTGCTGAAGTGTGATTTTTTATTAGATTGCCTAAATTATACTATCTGACTAATGATTATAGTAGATATCGAAGGTGAGCTTCAGCACAGTGAATAAAATCTTTGGTAGAATGAATGCACCAAGGACACAGCTTTAGACAAAGAGAAATGAAAAAGATAAGTGTTTCATGTAATTTTGCACAGAAGATCAAATTAGATTTGCTTTAATACTGAAGATATTGAAACTTAGAAAATGGTTCTTCGTGGTTTAGGTGTACTGAACAATGCCTTTTTAAAAAAATCTATGTCATCTGGTTGATGCATGAATCATTGTTTTCTATTCATAGCAGTTCTTGATTCTTAATATAATATATTTCAAAAGTTGACCACATCATTCTCTTCCCTCCATGAATTCAACTTCAGTGTCTTCCAGGCGAAGATTCAACTTGAAATACCAACATGGAAAAGAAATTCCCTTTTCCTCGGTCCCCTATTTTTGGTTTAGGACAAGCAAATTCATTTGGGTGTCTGAGGATAAAATTATAGGCTTAGTGGTATAAAGATTTTGGAAACAGTGGATTTGTCTATTATCATGTGAGAAAATTTCAACCTATAAAGAGAAAGAACCCTGAAATAATACAAAAACAAGGAAAAATCTTAATATCTGCTTTCAAATGAAATCATTGGAGAAAATCCTATGCTATAAATTTATAGTTGCTGTCTAAACAAAGACTGAAAAAGATCAGATGTTATCATTTAATCCACCACTGAAATTAGAAATAGGCAATAAGAGCTTTCAGGTTGGTAAATAAATGTAGGTCACATTATTTAAAATGCAGCCTCAACACTACATGTCAAGTCTACAAATCTCACTTCCTTTAATCTGAAAACAGTGTATTTTTTTATCTAAAAATGCAACAAGAATCCAGATTTGACAGTTATATAGCCTCTCCAACCCCAAATTACCCTTCAAATACACTCTGTGATAATGATACTCCTTTAAGCATCTCCGCTGTAGCTCCAATTCGACCCCTAGCCTGGGAGCTTCCATATGCCTCAGGTGTGGCTATGAAAAAAAAGCAATAGAGGGGAAGTAATAATTGTCTTTTATTGGCATCATTTTGGCCAGGGAAGTAGCAGTGCCTTTTGTTATCGCCATGTGGGGTCAGACATCAAGATTCCCCATTTGACCTCTATGACACCCAAGGTGAAGGGTCTAAATTCGTGCTGGGGGAAAAGAGTAATAGCTCCTTATTGGACCTCCACAATGCCTCCTGACTGGCATGGGCCAGAGGGTCTTGTCACTGCTTCTCCCGTGGGCTCTGCCAATCCTGAGGGGCAGGTGGTGGTGTGTGGGGTGGTTGCTTACTATTGCTGAATGCGGTGAAAGTTCTGACTCTCCAACTGGCCTCCTCCTCTGACATTTATTCAGGGTGGTGGAGGGGGTGTTACTGCCTGTTGAGGGTAGAAGTCCAGGCACCCCACTGAGGCTTTGCTTCACTTTACCCTGTGAAGGTGGAACTCTGGCTTTTCACACAGCCTTGGCTGGTGTGTTTGGTAGTGAGGCTACAGGTTTTCAGTGGCATTTGGCTGCCATAAAACAGTTACTTTCTTTAAGCTTTGATCCTCAGCTAGAGAGAACAGGCTTTTTTTTCTTTTCTCTTTCTTTCCTTTTTTTTTTTTTTTGCCTATACTTTTGGCCCTTTCAGTTTCTGGTTCGGGGTTTGTTTGCTTGTTTGTTTTCCTACATTGTTTGGGATATACACAGCAAAAATAAGACCCAGGAAATATGTCACTGTTTTGTTCTTTGGGTCTAGAACTCCCCAATCTGTCTCCCTTCTTCTTTTTATCTTTCTGTGTACTATTATCTTTATTTTACATACAATGTCCATGGTTTTCGGTTGTACTTAACTAAAACAATCAAGAAAGTAAGTGTACCCCATCTTCACAAATCATGGAATGTTTTTTAAGGAAATAAATTCCACGGTGACCCCAATGGTCAAGGATGTCAATTCAGGATCAGACTGTTTGAGTTCCAGCTTCAATGCACATCGGCTTTGCGGCCATGTGAAAAGTAATGAGTCATTACAGGCATCCAGCTTTGCCATCCCCAGTAGACAGATTAGGACTATTCCTAACAAAGATGATTATGAGGAATAAGTGAGAGTCTGCATCTGAAGCACTTATCCTAGTTCTTGTCACTTGGACTCTTTTAAGTAATGATTTTTAATGTGGAAAGTTAGTAGCGGGCTTGCAATTCATTTTTCCTCTTTACTGGGGAATGTTTCATAAATGGAAAAAAAAAAAACACAGCCAAATATCCTTGCAAACATGCGTGAAAGACTTCCTGGTAAATACACATTTACTGGCAGGATTGTCCCTATCTAAGGGAAGGTTTCGGCAAAATGTGTGAGATTTGTCTAGGGATGTTTATGGAAAAGAAACCAAGAATGTACAGACTTATGAAGTATGGTTCCTTGGAAAATGTCACATAAGGTTTTTAAATATTGGAGTACAAAATGGAAATACTTTCATGAGAAAAGCAGCTCCCTTTTGTGTAAGTGGCAGCCATACACATCTCTGAAGAGACCCTCTATATACGTTGGAGTACAAGACAGGACCTAGGAAGCTGTGTGGACAGTCTTAGACTCCTCCCCATTTTGTGCCTCACAGTACCTGAATCCTTGAAATTATTAGTAAAGACTGTTATTGAGTAAAATCTTTGATTTTATCTACATCTGATTCGACGATCAACTTTTTGTATTTTCTCAATAGCATATCGAAATGACACATAATTCCATATCATCACCCAAACAAAATCACCTTTAACATATCCATCTTTTTTGTCCCTGTGTATGAATATTATGAAAAAGGAATCATCCTGCATATAGGAATGTTTATTTTTGCTTTTGCTTTTATTATCTTTATGATCTTATGAAAATTTCCTATCATTATACAGCCTTTAAAAGTGAGATTTTTATGGACTGTAAATTACTCCATCAAAAGGTTATCAAATTTTAATCTTTCACAATCTTATAGCCAAGAAAGTTGTTACATTTTTACAGTAAATGGAAATAATGTGTCAAGGTTCATTCTTGTCTGCTTTTCTAATTACCTCTTTAGAATAAGCACTTAGGACTCCATCAACTAGGACGAATGTTTATGAACATATTTAATGTTCTTACTAAGTTTCCCTCCTTAAAACTGTGATCCATTTATACTGTTGTTGGAGTATGACAATTCAATGGAACCTCAGAGTGCTGGCTACTGTATATTAAAATATTTATTATTTTTGAAAAATAAAATACATAATTTTGTTTCAATTAACATTTTTATTGTAACTGAGGTTGAAAAACCCCCATTTGTAGTCCTTCTTTCTTCATTTTTTCTGCACATTTTTGCTATAATATATTCATTTTTTAATTTATATCAATATTTTTATTTATTGGGAACATGAATACCATGTCTATAAAATTAGTTGCAACAATTTTCTTCACAATATGCTCATTTTAAAATGTACGTTTTTGTTAAGTTTTTTTTCTGACTATGAAAATAGAAAACTTGAAAGCAAAATGCAAAGAAAATAAAACTCACTATAATCTCACCGTATGGAGATAGATATCTTTAACATTTTTAGTATTTCCTGTAATTATGTATATTATCTGTGTTTTCATATTTTGCTCAAAATATCCATGGGAATTTGGGAGGAGGAAAATTAGGCATTTGTGCTCACAAAATAATCTCAATCAGAAAAATCTGAACACATTATTTTTAGGAGTGATGACATTTCAAAATAAGAACACAGTAAAACATCATAATAACAAAGAACAGATTGCCATTCTTCAAGCATTAGGACCCTTATATAGAGGAAGTAATTGAGATTAATAAGAGAAAGAATTATACCAAAAAGGAGCCTTCCTGGGAATTGACTAGCAGATTCCACGCGCCTCTGCTGTAGCTCTTGCCAGGAGCAGGAAGGAGAAAGAATTAGATCATCCTCTGTCATTTCTTTCCAAATGACCTCTAATGCAGGCTGCAGTCATGTAAGAAACTTGAAAAAAGTATTGCATAACTTTAAATGTAGCACTTTCAGCTAATTATCTAAGAAAAGGAGGCAATTCATGCCTTATCTCTTCATAATGTGCAGCGGCAGAAAAGGGACTTAGGATTTGGGCAGAGTACCTTCTAAAATCAAGTTAATAAAAAAGATTTGAAAGAGAACTCAAGGTCAGAAAGGACATGAATACACTTTGAACCTAATAAAATCAATTACTGGCAGGAGGATCATGAGTCATATGTAAAGACTATGAATCTCATATGTAAGGTCCTATATGCGGGCACTACAATGTAAAAAAGATTAACTGGTTCTATATAAGAAAGTTTTTGATCCATCTAGACATTCAGGTAACCAGAGGTTGGATATAAAAGAAAAAGAAGAACATAAAATGCAGTACATAGACCAGGATTACAACGACTGTTCTTTTTCTCTGCTTCCTTTCCTGGCCATTAGAGTTTCTTTGCCATGAGTTCTTTCTCTCAGAAGCACAGGTAGTTGAGAAGAGAGAAAAAATCTTGCTGACAACCCAAGCTGGAGGCTGCACGTTGTAAATTTTGGATTACAGATGGAGGCTTGGGTAGTATTAATTTCTAACTAGATGAGTACTGAGCCGGAGAAGCAGAGC
This sequence comes from Catagonus wagneri, assembly GCA_004024745.2. Classification (NCBI taxonomy): domain Eukaryota; kingdom Metazoa; phylum Chordata; class Mammalia; order Artiodactyla; family Tayassuidae; genus Catagonus; species Catagonus wagneri. Next base: position 20,615,855 of record PVHT020000080.1, read on the forward strand.
ATTTGGTGAGATGAGAGGAAGTTAAAAGCCAACAACTTACTTCACTTAGTATAAGAATCTCTAGTTGCATCCGCGTTGCTGCAAATGGCATTATTTTGTTCTTTTTTATGTCTGAGCAGTATTCCATTGTTTACAAGCACCACATCTTCTTAGTCTATTCATCTGTAGACAAACACTGTGGTTGTTTCCATGTCTTGGCTATTGTGAACTGCTGCAATGAACGTAGGGGTGAATGATGGAAGATAGTATGAGAAAAAGAATGTTTATGTGCATATATGTGTATATATATGACTAAGTCACTATTCTATATAGAAAAAATTGACACAATACTGTAAATCAACTATAATGTAATAAAAAAAAAAAAGTCAGCCACAAGGAAGGGCTGCCAGGTGAGTGAGGAGAAACAATCATGAGAGAGAATTATTGAGTTCCGACTCCCTCACTCACTGGTCTAGAAAATATCTGTGAGTTGACATCTAGAAAGTGTGAAGCTATGTAATCACTTATATAGATTAAGGACTAGAGTGACTATCCAATATTAGGCTATACCTGAGTTCCCTCATAGAGTTCAATTTTAACTGTATTACTGGAAGCCTTAAATAAATGGATGCTTAAAACTTCTTTGAAATAAATGTATGTATGTGGACATTTATTAGAGGGATTGAGGTAGTAACCAGTAAATGGGGAGTTGTATTTCCTCTGAACATTTGCACACAGTGTCAGGGGTGGAGACCTTCTTAATGGAGGAAAAGTGATAAAAAGATTGTAGATAAAGAGTCATAAGTTTCTCCTTCCAAAGCCTTGATACTCCCATGCATCTATAAAAACAAACAAAACAAAATAAAAAACAAACAAATAAAACAGGAAAGTTAGTTACAAGGACCACACCAAAACCAAGCCCACGGCCTTGAATACGTTTCCAAATGTACCCAAGATAAGAAATTCTAAAACCTGGAGTTCCCATTGTAGCTTAGTGGGTTAAGAACCTGGTATAGTGTTCGTGAGGATGCAGGTTTGATCCCTAGCCTTGCTCAGTAGGACAAAGTTCTGGCATTGCTGTGGCTGTGGCGCTGGCTGCCAGCTTGCAGCTCTGATTTGACCCCAGCCTGAGAACTTCCTTATCATGTATGCGTGGCCATAAAAAGGGGAAAAAAAGGAAATTCTAAAATCTTTATAGATGTCACTTGGCTGAATTACTTATACTAAGGCAATGAGGACAAAGTACATTTAAAAACTTTAAATATCTGGGGCAGCCATCAAATAACATTAAATTTAATATACACATTCGTAAGTATGTCAGATATAAGACGATAATACAAAATGACACTGTGCTCATCCACTTGGATTTTACAATGCAGACAAAAGGAGACATGAATACGTAGACAATTCTCTCATCACAATTGTGTGCATTCAGTGAGGTAGACATGGATGGCACCAATGAGAACTGACATCAGCTTGGGCATGGTGTACCTCTGCGGTGGGGACCTTTCTGAAAATAACTTTTTATCTTGCTAAGCTAGCCAGATGGCCAGAAGAACGGTCCTGCCAGAAGAGTGGGTGCAGTAGGAAAACGTGATTGTTATGCATCAGCTCGAGGGGGAAATAACTAAAAACATCCTAACTTTGTAACTAATCTCTTGAATTAAGAACATTTCAACAATTCTCAAGTTGCAGTGAAATGGAATGCTTTGCGGTAGGGAAGGTTAGTAAAAAAGCTATAGTTAAGAAATGCAACATACTTTTTTTAACAAACCATAATTTTTGCTCTATTAAAATTGGTGAAATCACATTTGCTTCTATTCCCAAATGATTCCTCTTGATTATAGGGGAATTTTGGGGGGGCCCACTGCATATGGAAGTTCCCAGGTCAGGGGTTGAATCCCAGCCTCAGTTGTGATCTATGCCACAGCTAAGGCAACATCCGATCCTTAACCCACTGTGCACAGGGCCAGGGATTGAACCCGTGCCTCAGCAGTGGTCACAGCTGCTGCAGAGACAACACTGATTCCTTAACCTGCTCAGCCACAGTGGGAACTCCAAGGGGATTTTTTTTTGGCAGATACAAAAAATAAGTTTAATTTATTTTCCAGCCATCACATTTAATTGTGTCCTGCCAGCCTCACAAAGCAGGTAGTATGTATTTTTTTTTAACGGTGTCTCAGATAGATTTCCCAGTTTTTCCATCTCTTTCAGAATTTACGTGAACACATTTCAGTTGATGAAAGTTGGTCCTCCTCATTTAAACATCAGTCTCATGTCTGATTGAAATTCTTTCTATTCCCTCCCTGAAATTTAGATCATACCGTCTTGGAAGGGAGTAACAAAGGCTTCTCACGCATTTCTTCCTCTCCTTCTCTAATTTATCCTCTGAAGTATATACAGTACTCAAGGTCAATTCCAGGGAAATTAGTTTGCTAAAATCAGTTCACCAAAAACCAATTCTCCCAATGGTCAGTTGCCAAAGAGTTAATTGAGTGAATAACCTATTTCCTTCTTTAAACTCTATGTAAGTTTTACAGCAATTCATACTGAATACCAAGTTTTTACAGGTTTTTTTTTTTTTTAGGGCTGCACCACAGCATATGGAAGTTCCCAGGCGAGGGGTTGAATTGGAGCTGTAGCTACCAGCCTACACCACAGCCACAGCAATGCCAGATCCAAGCCACTGTCTGCAACCTACACCACAGCTCATGGCAACGCCGGATCCCCAACCCACTGAGCGAGGCCGGGGATCAAATCTTCATCGTCATGGATACTGGTAAGATTCTTTACCACTGAGCCACAAAGGAAACTCCCTGAAGTTTTTTATGAAAATTATGTGAATGACTTTCACTTTGTCTTATTTTATATCATTTTAAGCTTACTTGCCACATAAGAGTTTTGCAGAATTTTGACTGTATCAGGGCTCTCAGGAGATGGGAGGGGAGTGTTGAAATTCAGCCCATTCTCTGATTCTCTGACCACAAGTGAGTGGTGCTGCTTTCAACTGGAAGGAATGACTTTTGAAATAATTTACAAAAAGGTGTGTTCTGTGGACTGTTAGGAGATGCTGCCTCCTTGAGAAGAAGGGGCATGAAACCCTTTTCTGGGAATAAGATCAAGCAAAACGTAGGCTGCTAAAAGGGAGGATGGACTGATGGACAAGAGAAGGTCAGCTGAGGAGCTAAGGACAATAGGAGACGGAATGAAGATGTTGTGACCTAAAAGGGAGTTGAAGTATTAGGAAGCAGATGTTTCCTATAAAGTAGCATTCCTCTTCTTGTCTTTGTTGTGGAGGGTGATGGCCATCTAGTCCTGCCGAGAAAGAGGTTTATTCCCTTGTAGGTCCTTCAAGTACTGCATGTTCCCTTGGCCTCAAACTGGTTGCAAAACACAACATTTCTCTGGTGTACGAGTCTCCTTGGCAACCTGATGTTTGCAGTCTCGGCCAGATTGTAACTGCCAATCTCATCCAAGCTTCACGGTCAAATGTTCAGCTTATGGGAAGGTGAAGGGGTCACCTCCTATTCCTCTCAACGTGCTATAACTTAACAAGGAGCTGTTCTGGTCCCCATTCTGTAGGCAGTCTGCCTCCCATTTGATCTGCATCCGGTAGCACAGGGATGGTCACAGTGTTTCCTGGTCAATAGGCAAATCAATGCCAGTCTTCCATTCTTGCAAGCAATTGCCATCCCGTTTTTATAAGTGATTCCCTGCACTCCTTGCTTTAACTTTGATGGGAAAGAGTTGCGTTGCATAGAGTTAATATTTGCTCTATTTTCCCATCTCTAGATTGGGAAATTCTGCCTGCCATGGGCACCTCCAAAGGAAAAATAAAAGTAACTAAAACACAAAAGGCAAATGGAGGGATCAAGACATCTTTATACAGTGCATGAAGAAGAAATAGAAATAGCAAATAATCACGTAAAAATTGTATCAAGAGCATCTAAAAAATAAATAACCCAAAATGTTAAACTAAGCCCACTGCTGATTTTTTTTGTTTATAATTCATTGTATTTTGTAAAATTTCTAAAACATACACATATTCTTATTACTATAAAATGATAACATTTCTATTATGCAAAGCTTCAATCAGTTTCCACATACCCAATTTCTTGAATGAACCATACTGAAACACATTATTATTTAAAAAAAGAGTCTAGATTTTCTTACTTTCCTTCCCCACATTTTATGATTTTCATGTCATTTTTTAACATATTCATGTTTATCCTTTTGCTGTTCATTGTGTTTATCTCTTTTACAAGTTTTTTTTTTTTTTTTGTCCCCTTTTAGTTCTGTGTACTGGCTTATTTAAGTGAGTACTTTTCAGTTGTGATTTCCTCCATGCTATTTCTTCTTGTTTTTTGTTTTTTTTTCTTTAGAGAAGCCCTTTCAGAATTTCTTTTAGAATGGATTTAGTATTGCTGTACTCTTTCAGTTTTTGTTTGTTGAAGAAACTCTTTATTTCTCCTTCTATTTTAAATTACATCCTTGCTGGGTAGAGTATTTTAGGTTGCAAATTTTTCCCTTTTAGAACTTTGAATATATCTTGCAACTCTCTTCTGGCCTGTAGTGTTTCTTAGAGAAATCAGCTGATAGCCTTATGGGGGTTCCCTTGTAATTCTTTGTTTTTCTCTTGCTGCCTTTGGAATTCTCTCCTTATTGTTATCTTTTGCCATTTTTATTATAATATGCTTTGGTGTGGGTCTGCTTGGGTTCAACTTGTTTGTGGCCCTCTGTGATTCATGAGTCTTGATTTCCGTTTCCTTTTGATTTGGAAACTTTTCAGCCATAATTTCTTCAAATGTATTTTCAATATCTTTTTGTCTTTTCCTTCTGGAATCCCAATTATGCATAGATTGGCCTGCTTTGTATTATACCATAGAGCTCATGTTGCTCTCACGTTTTTTCATTTGGTTTCTGTCTGCTGTCCTGACTGGGTGATTTCAATTATTCTATTTTCCAAGTCACGTATTCATTCTTCTGCATTGTTCGTCCTGCTCTTCAGTGCCTTTAATTCATCCTGCCTCTCTGCAAATGAATTTTCTAATTTTCTTGGCTCCTCCTTATATTTTCTAGTTCCTTTCTAAAATAATCAGCTTTACTGTTCATATCTGCTCTTAATTCCTTCATATTTCTTTTGATTCCTTCAGAATTTTCACTATGTCCTTTTTGAACTTGGTGTCTGTCAGACTGAAGAGGCATGTTTCATGATTTGTTCCTTCAGGAGAATTCTGCTATTCTTTTAACTGGGAATGGTTCCTGAGCTTCTTCATTTTGCTTATATTTTTCTTATTCTGTGAGTTAAGGGCAAGCATCTACTGTAGTTTTGGAGGGCTATTTGTAGATATTCATATGTGAGAGCACCTCTGGGTATTCTGTGAGGGCTTACTGTGTTTTGTGTGTGTGTGTGGGGGGGGGTGCTGCTTTTAGTTTGGCTGCTTGCTGTATCTTCCCTCAGTGTGTGCAGGCTGTTATCCCTGTGTTAGCGTACAGACTGCGCATGCTTCCAGGGAGAATGAGGCAATGGGCAGGGCTACTAGCCAGTGTCTGATTGCTGGGCCTTTAAGAGTGGTAAAGACCCAAGGGGATGTGGCACAGGCTGCTCCTGGTTGCAAGGCCCTGGGAAGTGGCAGTGACCCTCAGGCAGGTGTTGGTAGTGCCCAGAGCATTTGGCAGTGGCAGCAGCAGGGTGTGTGCATTCCCAGGGGAGGGAGAGCAACAACGGGTGGTGCTCAGTTGCAGTGCCCTTCTCTGTGCTGACCACTTAGGTGACTGGGGCTGCAGGGATGTCCATCACAGACCCTTAATGTTGGCGTGCCATGCCTGCCTCTGGAGTCTGAGATGGTTTGCCCGACACCATATCCCACACAAGACCCTTAGTCTGTGGAAGAGGTGACCTGCTGCTTAAGATCCTGGGAGAGCACAGAGAAAGATATTCCTGTCTCTCGCCCTCCCCAGCAATGGCACCTTGCTTCTCCTGTGGCTCAGACCTCCTCTTCAGTTGCCTTGGTGCTCTGCTCCTCAGCCCATGGTGCACTGTCCCCTAGTCTCTCTGGAACTGACCTCTGGAGCCTGAGTCTCAGAGCCCAGGTCCACCTGAGTGTCTCAGGCTGTGGTGGCCGGGGGTGGTGGTACCAATGTTTTGTGCAGCTCTTTTTGCTTTGCCCTCCCCAGTCTGGCTGCTTTGCTTTTGAGGGCCCTCTGTCTCAGCTGACCTCCCCTTCTGTTAGGTGGCTTCGGGTTCTTTTCTTCTTTCACAGCTCCCTCTCAGGTGTGCTGGTCTCCTCCTGATCCCTTTTTTTTTTTCTCTATCTCCTTTTTTTCCCTTTCATTCTGCCCAGTTATATAGAGGGTTTCCTGCACTTTTTTTGGATGTTTAGGGTTTTCTGCCAGCATTTAGTAGTTGTTTGCCCTGACCAGCGCTGCAGGGAAATGGGGAATCTTGAAAGAGGGATGGGGCAGTATAACAAAACACACAAGACTCATATTTAGAAACTGGTGGACCAGTTCCACAGAACAAAGGGACGTAGGCTTTAGCCCACATGACTTTTATTAAGGAAGGTGATGAGATTAGCATGGCAGGTGACAAGATTAGTATTAGTGGGATAAAGGAAGGTGATGAGATTAGTAGTCAAGGACAGGCATAGGCAATGATGAGGTTGTCTTCTTAGTGATATCAAAGGGGGTATCCTTAGGACATAGTGCAGCTGTTTATGTAATAACATGGTTAATGCATGTCTTGTCTTTCAGAGATTCTGTACTTTAGAACTCTGCCTCCACTGATATTTGCCTTCCACAGAGTTCAGCTCTTCTGTGGTCTCCAACAGTTGTTCTGCATGAATCATCATACAAAGAGGGTCTTTTTTTTAATGTGTTTGTGGGAGAAGGTGAGTGCTAAATCTTACTCCTCTACCATCTTGATCCCATCTCCAGTCAAAATTATTTTAAAAAAACCTAGCTACCATATTATTTTACGTCTGTATACTTCAGCACATAGCTTCAAAAAAGTTTGAACAATTTCCTATGTATAAGCAATATCTTTTTCATATATCATAAGATTAGCAATAATTCCTTTATATCAACTATTATCAAACACGTAATAATATTCCTCAGATTTTTTAAAAACTCTTTTTCATGTTTGGTTTACCTGAATCTGGGATCCCTAAAAATCTGTGCATTACTTATTATTATTATTATTATTATTATTATTATTATTATTATTATTATTTTGTGTGTGTTTTGGCTGGCTATCTTTCAATTTGGAGCATTCCTCACTTTTTCTAAGCCACCAATTTGTTTCAGAAACAATTTTTTTTTAAACTTATGTGTATTCCTATCTTTACCTTTCTCTTCATCTCTTATGCTAATCCTTCTCATGCCAGCTAGTCTGTCTATGAAGGTCTCCATTTCCTTGTTTTTATTCTCGAAGAAATCCCTTCAATCAATGATTTTTTTTTCTGTTTTGTAGAGGAGTGTGTTCCCAATATCATTTAGAAAGAAAGAAAAAAATGTTTTCCTTTTAGTGAAAAGAATGTTGTGTTTTTGCTTTTGTTTGTTTTAGGTTAGGAGATCCAGCCACAGAATCCTGAATTTGAAGTATTTGTCCTCCTAGTTCTGCTCTTTAAGAAGATTATTCACTTGGTGGAGAAAACCAGCTTTCCAAATTAATTTTGGTTTAAAAATTTATTTCTTGGGAGTTCCTATTGTTGCTCAGTGGTAACAAACCTAACTAGAATCCATGGAGACACTGGATTAGCTCAGTGGGTTAAGGATCCAGCATTGCTGTGAGCTTTGGTGTAGGTCACAGAAGCAGCTTGGATCCCTCATTGCTGTGGCTGTGGTGTAGGCTGGTGGCTGCAACTCCAATTTGACCCCTAGCCTGGGAACTTCCATATGCTGCACACACAGTCCTAAGCAAATAGGAAAAAAAAAGTAAAAATTCCTCTCGTCGTTTTTGATTGATTAATTTTTTCTTTCCCAATGATTTCTTTTCTCTACATGTACCAGTTTTAGAACTTACGTGAACTTCATTACTTTTTGCTTGTTTTCTCCTTTTGTGTCTCTTCTTTCAAATTTATTGTCTATGATTAATACAGGAGCCTAGATATATATATACAAATGCAAATGAATATTAACTTGATTTTGTTTTTGAAGGATGAAACTTTTGCTAAATATTTTAAGTATTTAACATTCCATTATCTCAATTTCGTATTCCAAAAATAACTTTACTAATGACACTAAGAAAATTTCTTAGTCTGATCTTTTATACATTTTTAAAGATAATCTTTTGTTGTAGTTTTTAAAAAGTCATGTAAGGACTTTTTGCATTTTCTCTGAAAGGAAGTGAAGAAAAATCAGCTACCACATTTCAGCAGGATATCCAACCTTGCTTCATTTTCTTCCTTCTAAAATCTACTCTGGGTTCCATGAAGAAGACAGCACAGAGTCCAGCAGATTCCATAGCCTTCCATGACCATGATGTTTCAGTCACCTTAAACTTTGTCTACCATGCCAAAGTGTGCCTCATATTTGTACAAGTAGTTAGCATTGTGTGAACAAGTATTTGTTTTACTTAACCACGTGGGGTTATTTTTTCAGAAACATATGTGGCACAGTGAAAAAGAAAGCAGAATATTTGTTTCTGCTGTTTTATTCTGAGAACTATTTTCCACAGGAGAACAAAGAAAACATGATGGAACTTCTTTTACTCCAGGATCACTGTCAGTTTTCCTGATCCCAGGCACAGAAGCCAGTGGCTGTGGATCAGGCTACTGGAGTAATTCATCTCCAACTAGTGAAGGTTTCTGTTTTTATTTTATTTTTACTTCAGTGAATAATTTCAAATATATGAGACTTGGGAGTAAAGCGAGAGACAGTCAATAAGGAAATTAATTTTTTCTTCTATTTGGATCCAAAGATCAAATTTACATTCTTTTTTTTTTTTTTTTTTTGTCTTTTTAGGGCCGCACCTACGGCATATGGAGGTTCCCAGGCTAGGGGTCTAATTGGAGCTGTTGCTGCCAGCCTACACCAGAGCCACAGCAACACCAGATCCGAGCCGCATCTGTGACCTACACCGCAGCTCACAGCAACGCCCGATCCTTAACCCACTGAGCAAGGCCAGGGATCAAACCCGCAACCTTATGGTTTCTAGTTGGATTCTTTTCCCCTGCCCCATGATGGGAACTCCCAAATTTACATTCTTAATCCAGTTTTAATCATGAAAACACATTAAGCCAATTCCTTTTCTTTCTCGGGATTTCCAGCCTCTGCCTATGATTCTCTTTCCATCTGGTCAAGAATGCAACTTATTTGTCAGTCTCTGTTTGGCTGTGGTGTCTTCATGTGTGAACCTGAGGTACAATTTTGAGAGACTAACATATTATTTGAAATGTAAGAACATTAGAAGTGCCCAGGTACAAATCACTGTTTATCTGGAGTTATTATTAGCAGTTTAAAAAAAAAATACCTATTCAAGATTTCAATCCTTTTAATGCTAACCTCTTTACCTAAACAACCTCAGTAGCATCCGTGTTCAGCATTCTCAGCCTTGGACTGTAAATTCCCAAAAGACAGACTATGTCTGTCTAATTTATTGTGTGCACAGTAAACATGTTACGAAGACAGATTCTCAATGTGTTTTGATGGTGTCAGATTTTACTAAGTCTATTGTAATATCTTATTCTGGTTACATTTTTAAAAGGGACACATCATTATCAGTATACTGCACAATTAGCCTGAATGCATTTGAAAAAAAAAATCAAGATATGAAATTTTTTTTCCACTTTAGAGCTGAAGTTTTCGAACTGTATTAATTATGTGGGAAAAATTTTTGTACAAGATATAATCCAAATGGCAGTGAGTGGGCCATAATTTAAAATAACTGTAAATATTAGATTTCTATTAATATCCAGTTAATGATCCAATAGTTTCATAAAGGATATTAGTTTAATTTAGTCTTTATTATTGAAAAATTTAAAGCTAGATTTGGCTTAAGGCTATTGGGCTTTTTATGGGCTGATATCAATAATTACATGACTCAATTAGCATGCTGTCAGTATTCTGAGTTTATTTTAAGGTTACAGATGTAAATAGAAAGGTGTCAAAAGAACTCACTCATAAAACAAAGTTTGTCACAAAATTACTATCTGAAGTCAGTAATGAAAATTATGCATGGCTTATTTAAGTCCAATTTTTCTGCCAAATTTGCAGAGGAATTGTTTTTTGTTGTTGTCTTTTTGCCTTTTATGTGGAGCCGCGCGGCGGCATATGGAGGTTCCCAGGCTAGGGGTCTAACAGGAGCTGTAGCCGCCGGCCTTCGCCACAGCCACAGCAACGCGGGATCCGAGCCGCGTCTGCGACCTACACCACAGCTCACGGCAACGCCAGATCCTTAACCCACTGAGCAAGGCCAGGGATCGAACCAGCAACCTCATGATCCCTAGTCGGATTCGTTAACCACTGAGCCACGAAGGGAACTCCTGCAAAGGAATTCTTTATTGTAGAAAAGTTTTTTTTAAACCTATTGCCCAACATGTTTTCATCCAATGCAATCAAAAAATCACTGTTGACTTAATTTTTAATACATAGTCATCTAAGAGTAGGCTTAATCTATTTGAGCTTCAGAAAAAAATGTCTAACCTAGAATTTTTCAGAAATAGAACAGGACAGCTCTCTTAGGGATTTGTGGTTCACATTTCTAGAAGGTATTGTTCATAGTCTGGATGGAGATGAACTAAGGAAAAGCTCCAAACTCCATGGTTCTCCCATATTCTAAGCTGTGCAATGTCTCCTTAAATGCAATTTCATTTGAATTTCAGTACAAAAGTACCTTTCAAAGGGAATTAAATAATTCACCATTTTGAATAATCCTGACTAATCTCTTTAGCTCAGTTGATTGAGGAATGGAAAAGATATGTAGAATGTTTTCCATCAAGTTCTTTAATCACTTAGTAAATCAAAACTGCAAGTGAAGCCCTTACATTGCCTTTTTCATCTCTCTAAATGTCACTTCCTTGTACACAGCCCTCACAGCACTCTCCTGAATTCACGCCATTACTCACTCAAATCTTCTGGGAAGGCTGTTTCCCCCAGCATAGTTCTTTTGCTCTGACCCTTTTCTTGGAATGTTTTCTTCTCTCCTCTCAGGACTGATTTCTTGCACCTCTTAAAAATTTTCCTTTCAAGTGCTACCTTCAACTTGAAGAATTCTTTGACCGGCCTTGTTTGCAGTCGTCTCAGACAATTCCAGAACCCATTTATGTGACAGTTGTAAAAAAATGATTATTGTATAACCATCTCATTTTTGTTATTTGACTTTTATATTAGTATTAAACCTTTCATGTTCCAAAACTTTTCTGTAGAAGATAGTCAGTGAATTAAAATGTGTTCTTTTCATTATCAAGTAGAGTACAAAGGGAGAATTCAATAAATGTAAGCTAAAAAATGTGAACAAAAAAGTGAGGGAAGGGGGTGACCTTTAGAGCACTCTCAGACTGAGTTACCATTGTGTAGCCCTGCAGTTTGCTTCATGTGGGTAATCCCAGATGTGCCTGATGCTGGGGACACAGAACTCTTGTACATGTCAGGAAGTTTCATTAAATACTATGAAGAATATGGTTTGCTACAAGGCATTGTATTTTCGATGGATTGAAATCAGTAGTTTACCCAGAAGTCTTGGAAACAAACACACTTTTGCAAATTGGAGAAATAATTTGAAATAATGTTTCTTTCTTTCCATTTTTTTTTTTTTTAGGGCCCCACTCATGGCATATGGAGTTTTCCCCAGGGAGAGTAGGGGTTGAATTGGAGCTGTAGCTGCTGATTTATGCCACAGCCACAGCAACACAGGATCCAAGCCACATCTATAACCTACACCACAGATCATGGCAATGCCAAATCCTTAACCCACTGAGCAAGACCAGGGATCGAACCTGTGTCCTCATGGATGCTAGTCAGAGTCCTTAACTGCTGAGCCATGACGGAACTCCAAAATAATGTTTCTCTTATAAGGAGGCACTGAATGAGAAAGGAAGAAATAGAATAGTCACAAGCAGCTATTTGAGAAAAGTTGTATTCAACATATGCTTCTTTTTTTGCCCCACCCCCTCCTTTTTTAAAGGCCACACATGCAGCATATGGAGATTCCCAGGCTAGAGGTTGAATCAGAGCTACAGCTGCCGGCCTACACCACAGCCCCAGCAATGCAGGATCTGAGCATTGTCTGCAACCTACACCACAGCTCACGGCAATGCCAGATCCTTAACCCACTGAGTGAGACCAGGGATCAAAACCGCAGCCTCGTGGTTCCTAATTGGATTTGTTTCCACAGTGCCACGATGAGAACTCCAACATACACTTTAATTGGCAAACATTGTCTGTGTTCTTTTTCCTTATTAGAAAACATGAACAGGCATTCCTATAACTGAATTTGAAGGGCAAGGAAGTTACTGAGAAATAATTTTCTATTGAGAGATGGAGGTTTGCCAATTTAGGGCAGGGACTTTTCAGCTTTAGTTAATTTATTTCTTTGATAATTTACTGTTCTTTGCTTATTTTACCTAAAATTTTATATATGCATACATGCAGTGCACACAACAGAAGTGGCTGCAAGAAAAAAGACAAACCATTAAAAATTGTGATTTTTAAAATATTCTATTTTGTAGCTTTTTATAGTTAAAATAATAGGACACAAGATATACACAATAAAGAAAAATGCGTGGATAGTATTAAGAGAAAGGGGGAACAAATTGTAAACTGACCATATTTCCAAAGTCCTTCTATTATAACCACACCTCCACTTTTTCTGAATCCAGTGCTGTTAGGCCCCCAAAAGCCCTGCCTGGTTAAGGAAGGCTCCTTCCCTACCTCTTCTATTTTTCATGTAGCCCTTGTAGGTATAGATGAGGTTTCTTGTGACAGAGTAAAAAACTGAAATAAACTACAGTAGCATTTCAGGGGACAACTGATGGTTTTTCTTCAGTAATTTTTATGTTTCACAAAGAAGGCCTGACTGAGCTTAGTGTCATGGCTGCTAACTTTGTGAGTCCTCATATTTTTTATATTGGTGATTTTTCAGATTTTCAAGTTAAATCAGAAATTTTTTATGGCTGCCCCCCACAGCATGTGGATGTTCCAGGCCAGGGATCAAACCTGTGCCACTGTTGCCACCTGCACCACAACTGGGGCAACACCAGATCCTTAACCTGCTGTGCCACATGGGAACTTTCAGTGGATTTTTTTTTCAATAGTCAGCCAGTATAGCAGATTTTTTTATTATTTTTTTATTTATTTATTTATTGTCTTTTTGCCTTTTCTAGGGCCACACTCGTGGTATATAGAGGTTCCCAGGCTAGAGATCTAATTGGAGTTGTAGCTGCCGGCCTATGGCCACAGCCACAGCAACGCGGGATCCGAGCCACATCTGCAGCCTGCACCACTGCTCATGGCAATGCCAGATCCTTAACCCACTGAGCGAGGCCAGGGATCGAACCCACAACCTCATGGTTCCTAGTCGGATTCATTAACCACTGAGCCACGATGTGAAATCCTTTTTTTTTTATAAAAAAAAATGTATTTCAGTGGTAATGCAAAAAAGGAAAATAAGCTGAAAATAAACTAGGGTGTTTCACAAACATTTTCCATTAGGGGTTAGAGTTACCATAACACAGAGAGCGACCAAAGGAATATAAAATGAATTTGTTTTTTTTTTTAATGGAATGTGTCTAGAGGACATCTAAATCAATCCAATTTATAATTCAAAATCACGCTCTCCCATCCCTCCAGCCCCTGGTATCACTTACAACCTTCAGCCTCTCCCTCAAATGAACTCCTCTACTAACCATCTTTTAAGCCCCTGCCCATATAAGGGATCTTTTCAATTTGCCCCTCCCCTTTTTCTTTCTTTCCCATTCTTATTTTTTTTCCTCAGATAACTCAGCACCTCTTTATATCTAGCTAGTATTTCTGGTCCACCTCTCCTCTCTAACCAAAGATAACTTTAATATGATGACGTAAACCTTATATTTTGTATAAGAACTACTAATGGAAAAATGGAAGAATCTTAGGTCATAAGTCACAGAAGGTAAGAAAGAAGAGGCTGTGAATATCCTAATGACTTTTTGGGATTCTGAAGCATATTCCAACCTCTTTTGGGTTAGCCAAATACTTTCTCATATTTGAGTTACAATATTACTTGTTTAAATCACATGTTTTCATGTTTCAAGCTAGGGACTGAAGCTCTGAAGAGGCCCATGTTAATATTTTTCAACAGCCCTCAGGTATTCATATGTGGGTATGAGCATTCTGAATTAAAAGAAGGATCAACTCTTTCAGGTGAGGTATGCAGCTGGATAGATTGGCCAAGTGTATGGAATAGAAGCAAGTGACAACAGGAGTGAATGGAGAAGTGAAAAATTCCAGGTGTCACTGGACATAAAATGCCAAATGTAAAAATAAAATACAGATAGGATGAGATGGCCAAATGTGTCCTGTGGGAAAAAAGGAACAATTTCTATAGCCATCCAAGCTTACTGGCTTGTACAAATAGTGGAAATTCATCTCGTTAGGGGAACCAATTTAATCAACATTCTTTCAATAACACATATTAATTTGTTTCTCACTGAACAATTATATTAAAGTCATGTAAATATTTTATTGGAATGAAGTATGTACAGAAGAGAACATACATCTTAATTGGCAGCTTGATAAATCATCACAAAATGAATACAGTTATGTCACCATAAACAGATCAGGAGTCACAGTGTGTGTGAAGTAGCAGACATCAGGATGGCTGATAAAGAAAATAAAAACAGAAGAGGAAATAACGAAAGTTGTCAAGATATAGCAAAATTAGTACCCTGATATATTGCCGCTGAGAATGGTAAAATGGTAAAATTGCTGGTGAAACGGTAGAGTCATTGAAAACAATACTTTGATATTTCCTCAAAAAGGTAAACATTTGAATTACTATATGACCCAGAATTTCCATTTCTACATATGTACCACCCAACTGAAAGCAGAAAGTCAATACTTATGAATAATCATAGTATTCATCGCTATTCACAATGGCCAAAAATGGGAGTTCCCTTCGTGGCTCAGTGGTTAACGAATCCGACTAAGAACCATGAGGTTGCGGGTTCGATCCCTGGCCTCGCTCAGTGGGTTAAGGATCTGGCCTTGCCGTGAGCTGTGGTGTAGGTCGCAGACGCGGCTCGGATCCCACGTTGCTGTGGCTGTGGCGAAGGCCGGCGGCTACAGCTCTTGTTAGACCCCTAGCCTGGGAATCTCCACATGCAGCGGGTGCGGCTCTACATAAAGGCAAAAAGACAAAAAAAAAAAAAAAAACAATGGCCAAAAATGCAATTGTCCATCATGGACCAATGGTTAAACACATTGTGGTATATGTGTAGAATGGAATATTAATCAATCATGAGAAGGAATGAAGTACTGATGCTTGCTACCAAGTGCATGAACCTCAAAAACATTATACTAAGAAAAAGAAGTCAGACACAAAAAGTGGTATATGATTCTATTCATAGGAAATATGTAGAATAGGTAAATCCACAGAAACAGAAAGCAGATTGGTGTCAGGGCCTTGGGGGGGCTGGAGAATAAGAAGGGGATGCTTAATGGGGATAGAATTTTTGTGACCAAACCAAGTTAGGTCCACATGCCCAATGTGCAAAAAGTCAATCTACCAATAATGGGTTTTGGTGACGGAAAGTACAGTGTTTATTGCAAGGCATCCAACATGGGGCCAAGCAAGGAGAATGAGCAGCTCATGCTGAAAATACCCAAATCCCCTAATGGGTTTTGGGAAAGGGTTTTTAGAAGCAAGGAAGGGAGAGGGTCACAGGATGCCTGATTAGCTCGTGGACATTCTTATGATTGGTTTTTGATAAGATAACACGGTAGTATTTCATGAGTTAACATTATCTACGTCCGGGTTCCAACCAGTTTTGGGTCTATGTGCTTGTGGTCAGCATACAGTTCACGTCTTCCATTTGGTAGGGGTTTTGTGTCTACAAAGCAACTCAGGGATACAGCTCAAAATAGTATGTATTATATAATATCTATTAAATATTATCACCCTTGGGAAGGAACTAAGGATCTTTGGATTTCTTTTAAGGCTGCAGTATTATTATCTTATTCTGCTTGACTGTTTTCCTTTGTTTATTCGTTTTCTCATCTCTCTGATGAAATTTTCCTTTGGGAACTCGGGGAAGGCCTAGGAGGTTAAGGTTTTTCTACAAGCAAGATGTGGACAGGAGACATGGGGGTCTGTCCCCAAGAAAGCCTTAGGGGTACCTCTCAGTTTCATTTCCTTTCATGTGATAAAACTGTTAGGAACTTGATAGAGATGGTGGTTTCACAACATTGTGAGTGCAGTAAATTTCACTGGATTGTACATGTTTTAAAGTGTTTAATTTCATGTTATATGTTATACTTACTTCAAAAAACTTATATTTTAAAACTACTCTGAGATACCTTTTTTAGCTTATCAGATCAGAAAAAATGCATGTTTGATAATGCACAAAGTTGACTACACTGTGAAAAAAACAGTCATCCATGTACATTTCAGCTAGAAAGGTAAATTATGACTATTAAGGAGGGCTGGAGTTCCCTTCGTGGCTCAGTGGAAATGAATCCGACTAGGAACCATGAGGTTGCAGGTTCGATCCCTGGCCTTGCTCAGTGGGTTAAGGATTTGGAGTTGCCGTGAGCTGGGATGTAGGTTCCACATGCGGCTCGGATCCTGCATTGCTGTCACTGTGACGTAGCCCAGCGGCTACAGCTCCGTTTAGACCCCTAGCCTGGGAACCTCCACATGCCGGGGGTGCAGCCCTAAAATGACAAAAAGCAAAAAAAAAAAAAAAAAAAAAAAAGGGAGGGCAATGCCTTTTAATAGAGAGTTTCCAATTATCTATAAACACAGCATCATGTGTAATAAGAAGATAAGGCATAATTCTAATGGCTAAATAAAGTACAGGACAGTAATGCATCGGAATGCTCTACCATGTTGCTGTCAAAAGAACAAGGAGCTCTGTATAAACTGGTGCAGAACACTGCCCTAGATATAGTGCTAAGTATAACATAATCGTGATTTGGGGGCCTTTGGTATAAAAGAAGGGAAACTGGACTGTATATTTGAGTATGTTTTTGTACCTGTATAAAATCTTTGGCAGGAAACAAAACAAAACAAAACAGGAAGCCAGCAGTAAGAGGAACAATGTGTACATTTAGGTCTTCCTGTCCTCCCCTCCCTAATCCCACAAGCCCGTTCCAGACTGGATTCTCTTCCTCCCTAACACATCACTGAATTCTCATCAGACACCCTGTGTCGGCAACATTCTCATACACCTCTCTGTCTGCACCCTCAGAGAGCTCTGTCTCAGCAACTCTTTTCCAGATAGCAGCATTTTCTCTCTTGAGGGTCTCCCCAGCATCAAGGTCACACAATGTTCTGATCTGCTTCTTGGTTTTTCTGTCCTTTTTGTTATAACTTCAAAAGGTCGTATGCCTCAACGCTTAATCCTAAACACTCTACTTTTTCCTTATAAAACCTTAGTCCCTAGGAAATCTCACGCACCCACATAGATGTGATTTAAACATGGTTAACTCAGGGTGGGTTTCCTCTAGCTTTTCTTTTGCAAGTTCCAGGTTCTTATTCCAACTAGGAACTCGATACCTACTTTCGAAATTACCCCCCCCAACCCTTCTCTCTTTCTCTCTCTGTCTGGTGAGAACATTTAAGTTCTAGTCTCTTAGTCAATTATGCAATTTCATTAAAAAATTACAGAGTTGTCAACTATATTCACCATGTTATACCTTAAATCCTCAGAACTCATTTATCTTACACACACACATATATACATATATACATATATACATACATATATGTATATATGACTGGGTCACTTTGTTGTACAGCAGAAATTGAAGGAACATTGTAAATCAAATAAACTTTAAGAAATAATTAAAAAAAAACTCAGTGGCTTACAAAAAGGTTTATTGTTTCTTCTAGATCTATAAGTTCAACCAGGTTCAACTAGGCAGTTCTCTTTTGTGATCTTGCTTATGGTCACAGGCAGATGGTGATTGAATTTGGAATCACCTGAAGGCTTGGCTCTTCCAGGATATCCAAGAGAATTTAATCACAAGGCTTATCCTTGGGCTGGAACACTTAAATGTGGATTCTTCATAAGGCTTATGTGTCTCACTACATAGCAGGTAGGCTCTGAAGTGAGGCAGGAAGCAGAAGCTGCCAGATCAATTATGAGCTTCTGCCTAGAACCAGATTCAGAACTCACCCAGTTTCGAGGGAACCACTGATCTTCAAAATTGGCCCCCTTTGGGGCACACACAGTCTGTATTGACCTTTTACTTATCAATAGTCTGTATAAAACTATAAATTATTGCTCACTGTTAATTCCCCAGCTCTTCACAGAGTGCCAGGTATGAAGTGATTCCTTGAACTAAAATACTGATCATGAAAATAACATGTAGTAGAAGCCAAGCTAGACATGGGATAACCTAATTTTTCCTTTATTTCCCCAATTCCCAGTTTCCTGCATATCCTGGCATTTCTTGGAGAGTGTCTGTCTAAAAAGGCACGATGAAAAAGACAGGTAAAAAAACCTTTCTTCCTGGAACTTGCCTTCCAATACTGGAGACAGACAATAAGAATATCAAATGAATATAGAATTTGGAATTGTTGTAACTGAGATATGCAGGATCAAATATACATAGAGTAATAGGGAAGTTCATTACTTCAGAGATGGCAAGTTCAGAGGAAGCCTCACTGAGAAGGAGATCTTTAAGCTGAGAGGTGAAGAAGGAGCAGGAACCAGCCACGCAAAGAAACAGAAGTGTACACATTCTAATTCCAAGGAAATCAGAAGACACCAAGGCAAGACTGATGAATCCAAGACGTGGCAGAAGCCAATATGACTAAAAGCAAGTTTGCCAAGGCATGCTTAGCACAGTGCCTTAGATCATGGCATGTTTAGAAGAATAATGGGAAATAAGTGTTTTATTCTAAATGCAATTAGAATCCAAGTAACTAAATCTTTTAACTGAGAGAATGGTATGATATGTTTTACACTTTTGAAATTCTACTCTGGCTGATTAGTGGAGAACCATTTGGAAGAAGCAAGAGAGGAAGTAAAGTGCGGAGTTGCAGTTCTTCTGTGCTTGCTTAGGGGAGAGGTAGGTGAAGGGAGAAGGAATGGAAGAAAAGAGAGCCTGGATCTGTTTTGGAGGTACGTTAGAAAGGACCTGAGCAGGAATTAGAGGAGAGTAAGATGATCTCTATATTGTTGCACAGAGAGCTTTTAATTTTTTTACTTAAACCTCCTGAACCAAGCTCTCCTAGCTTCAAACTCTGCTTGTGCTACTTCCTCATCTCTCTCAGCCTTCTTAGAATTAAAGAGAGTTAGGGCCTTGCTCTGCGTGGGGCTTTGACCTAAGGGAATGTTGTGGCTGGCTTGATCTTCTCTCCAAACCACTCAGACTTTCTCCATATCCGCAATAAGCCTGTTTCATTTTCTTATCACTCCTGTGTTCACCGGAGTAGTGCTTTAAATTTCCTTCAAGAACTTTTCCTTTGCATTTGCAGCTAGAGGCCCAGCTGTTGGTCCGTGTCAGCTTTTAACATGCCTTCCTCCCTGAGCTTACTCATTTCTACCTTTTTCAAATGAAGGAAATGTGGTCCTTCCTTTTTCTTGAATACTTAGGGGCCACTGTAGGGTGCCTAACTGGCTCACCTTCAGTATTAGCAAGTCCCATGGAAAAGGGAGGCCCGAGGAAAGAAAGAATGACAGGGAGGTTGTCAATCAGCACGACACTCAGAACAGACAAAAACATTTATTTGTCAAATTCATCGTTTTCTATGGGCAAGAGTTGTGATGCCCCAAAATAATTATAATAGTAGCATCAAAGATCATGGATTACAGGTCACCATATCAAATAGAATAATAATTGAGGGGGGGTTCCTTTCATGGTTCAGTGGTTAATGAACCCAACCAGGAGCCATGAAGGGGTGGGTTCGATCCCCAGCCTTGCTCAGTGGGTTAAGGATCCCGCGTTGCCATGAGGTGTGGTGCAGGTTGCAGACAAGGCTCAGATCCCGCGTTGCTGTGTCTGTGGTGTAGGCCGGCAGCTGTAGCTCTGATTCAACCTCTAGCCTGGGAGCCTCCACATGCCGCGAGTGCGGCCCTAAAAACAAACAAACAAACAAAAAAGAATAGTAATTGAAAACCTTGAAATATTGCAGAAATTGCCAAAATGTGACACAGAGACACAAAGTGAGCAAATGCTGCTGGAAAAACCATGCCGATAGACTTATTTCATGCAGCGTTGCCACAAACCTTCAATCTGTAAAGAAAGCAATACCTGCAAGCACAATAAAATGGGACGTGCCTGTACATTTTTACTATAGGTGTGGTTACGTTATGTTTGTTAGTAGAATAACAAGAAAATTTTAAAAAATGAGTGTAGTCATTTAACTGAGGACTACTGAGGCTAAAGGTAAGACCCATATCAGCCTCACACTGCTCTGTGGAAACTCAGGGTGATTTCCTATCTGTGAAGACACCATTCCAGTCATCAATGTGCCCATCCATTCATTCATTTATTCTCCCTTTCTATCCATTTGTTCTTCCAAACCATCTACTCATCACTCCACCAATCCATTCATTTAACATTATGGATCTCTTACTATGAAGCAACACTTTTCACAGACAATAAGAGTGCAAAACTGAACCAAAGAAGGGTTTTTTTCTTAAAGAGAATCTGTGTCATTGGAAAATTCATCACTTATAACAAACTTTAAGATAGGTTGTGAGAGTTTTGAAAATAGAAGTTGCAATTTTTGTTGCTATTTTACTTTTTGATATTTTTGAAAACAATTATTTTCCCTAAAGTTTCAGATACTTCTCAGCTAGGCCAAACACACTCCTCTCTTCTCCCTATCTACTGGAAAAAATAAGTCTTGACTGATAATAGAAAATAATTGGGAATCTACCGAGGAAAACAGCTTGTGTTGGGAGCTAAGTCTGGAAACAGAACAGGTAGAGTGAATGAAAAAGGGGATCTGTGCATCACCCTTTTATCCACCAGCCTCCAAAAAATTCCAGGCGGATGAAGGAGAAAAGGAGTCAGAGAAATAAGGTAACAATTGTCTGGTTGCCTTTAGAAACATCAGGTGCCCTGTTCACATCAATTATAATTTCTAAAATTTTAATCAACATGCATGTACTTACATAAATGTATATGTACACAGCTTATGTCTCTATGGTACCAAATATTCAAGTAGGTGAGTTATTTGATAATAGTATGTCTACTCGATAAAAGCAAACTGTATAATATAGTTGGTGATCCTTTGGGAGTCATATTAAACTATTTACAGTTTTATCCAGGCAGTTGTTCATTTCCCATATGTATTTTAGCATGTGTGTATCCTTCTTCAGGAACAATGAGAGTAACCTAAAGTGTTTGGATCCGATTATAAATCTCTTTACACTTTATTCCTTGTGTCTTTTCTTCCTGCGTAGTGGTTTTCCTATGAATATGTTTATCTTTGGTAGTCAGATGATGCTGTATGCAACTAACCATGAAATATTCGTGTTTGTGAAGTTTGCTTCAAAAGCAAAATGCCTTTCCATTATGGCCTTATTTGGAGCTGTGCTCCTTAATAACCCCATCCTACAGGAAAATAAGACACACACATTCTCTCCGCTTCAGGAGGACAAACGCAAACACATGGACGTACAACAGGACCCTCACAATCCAGCAATGGCTTAATAATTTCTATTTGTAAATGAGGAAAACACATTATTAAAGACTGAAATAAAATTCATCCCCATGATGTTCGAGTGGTTTAAGATGAAACTAGCAAGATTAGCCCCTCCTTGTTAAGGCTCCTAACTTTAAGATGCACATTAATTGGTAAAATTTCTTTCTACAACTAGAGGTGAAGATGCTGGGAGTTTCAAGCTTTGTATATACTTTCCTATGAACCTAAATGTGTAGTATGAGATAGTAGGAAGACTCTCAAAGAAAATGACGTGGAACTGGGGAAACTTCATTCTGCAAGCCTTAGTCACTGCGTTTTAGTGTTTGTCACTCAACTTGATTTATAATTCCAAATACTTCAGTATATGACTGCTAAGCTCACTTGTTTCCTGTCCCAGAAGGGCTAGTTAGCCTTGTTCAAGTTCCTGATCTTTAGAGTGTCTAACACATCAATATCACTCTTTTATCATCTAGTAGCAAATCTGTGTAATAAAGAATCAATTATTTCAATGTAACTTATAGGAAACAAACTAATCTTGTGAGGAGGCTATCTCAATTCTCAATTATAGGTTTATGAATTCATAATCATTATTACATGAAGGCACATCTCAATTGTCTACAGATATTAAGCAATACCTATTATTTCTAGGTATTGTGCTGGAGTTGAGGGTCCTGTTGCTGGAAAGCAGTATAGACACTTCGCTTTCCACCTGGACCATCCAGTCCAGTACGAAAACATAATGGACCTCAGCATCAACCCAAGACTTTAGATTAGGGTGACCTCAAATGCCAAGCCATCTACGTTCAGCCTGCAACAAACTATTTCAAGAAATGACTTAACACATGATTTCTTTCCTTATGAGAAAAAAAGAGCCCTAGAATATAGACTGAAAGAAAAGTAATTTAATACAAAACAACACATAGTAAACATGAGGTCAGCTATGGTATATGGGGATACCATATGCCAGGTCCCACCGTCCCCCAAACCCCAGCCTCTGGTTGCCCTTCACTGCTGTCACAGTGGCCAAAGAGGAGACTCTTGAGGCTACCTGCGAGCTTCATAACAGAGCTTCTCTCATTTCTTAGCTCTGTGCATAGCCAGTCCTTAATATTTAATAACTTTATGGAAAAGAAAAAACGTAATTCTTCATTTGAATTTTTTTTCTGTCATCCCCTACTCTGTAAATCATTTTGAGGCAAAGAAGAGCAAGATGGGCATTAAATAGAATACAGGTTCCCTTGAGGGTCTTGCGTCTTACTGACAATGCTTTGTCTTCCCCTTTCTCCATCATACCATAACCTTGACTCCAGCAAGTGTTTCTCTTCTTTAGGAGATTAAAATTATATTAGTTCAATTCCTGTCCCACACTCGAGGGGAAGTCTAATGACCTTCCTGAGATTTCCATGATACTCACCTGATGCCCTCTGGCTCTGAATTACCACCTTTGCTGAATACTTGATTTCACTCATTGTCAACTCCTACTGCTGTTTATCACCTTCTCGTTCATGCTCACCCAACATTTCTATGCCTGAGTCTTTTCTTTGCTATCTCCCAACATGACTCCATTTCTACTCATCTTATGTCAAGAAGATTCCATTAAAAGTCTTGAAGAAAGGGGTGAGCTTTGAAAATACTAGGCTTTAAAACTTTGACTGTCTTTCTCTAAAATTTATGGTTCCTATTTCCTGCCAGATTGTGCAACAATCTTTCAGGTGTAAAATCTCAATATCCTTCACATTATTACGCACAACATCTAATTCCCTCTCCCCAGCTCACTCAAGTTTGCTTACCAAAAAATAAGACACTACCCACTCCTGAATTATTAGCACAGAAAACCTCCCCCCAAATCATTCTTTTTTCTTTATCCTGTGCTAATCAACCTCTGCTACACGCTAGGTGAGCATGTATCCTAGAGTGGTTTAATTTCTCACTAATACAGACAATGATGTTCCCAAATGGAAGACAGTTGTAATCCTCACTGAGTTTTAAATAATTTTTCACCTTATTGCAAATCCTCACTTTGAATCTGAGTTAGGAAGCTCATCTCATCCCCATAGGCGTCATCAAGACACAGATTGCCCTGTACTGTCATGATCTATTTAATGGTCTTTGCCTCCCGCTAGACTGAGGTTTCCAGGAGCAAAGCAATTCTGTATATATTTTCACTGTTTTCGGTAACAACTAGCTTTGACTGGAAGTAGCTACCCAACAGCTATTTCTTATGTGAATGAATGAATGAATGAATGGATAGTATCATATCTCTGACAGTGATAAGACCTTGATTTTTGACATCTTATGTATTTACAATATAGAAGACATGATGATAAAATAAGCATAGTGAAAACCACAGGAGTTCATGTTGCGACTCAGCAGGTTAAGAGCCTGGCATAGTGTCCATGGTGTCCAGGAGGATTTTGGTTCAATCCCTGGCCTCACTCAGTGGTTATAGATCCAGCGTTGCTGCAAGCTGTGGCATAGGTTGCAGAATACAGCTCAGATCTGGTGTTGCTGTGACTCTGGCGTAGGCAGCAGGTGCAGCTCTGATTCAGCTGCTAGCCCTGGAACTTCCATTTGCCACACCAGGTGCAGCCATAAGAAGAAGAAGAAGGAAAGAAAAAAAAAAATCTACAAAGCAAAATCCAAAAAGGCACCCCTTATATGGGTTCCTCAGTCTAAAGCTGAGGACACGGTGACCAGAAGAGAAATGACTCAGCTCAGTTTTCTCACGCTGTAAGGACTGCCCTGTGGGTAGAAAGCAGGTGCCCTCTGTCCCTGGCTCTGCCTCTGCCCTCCACAACACAGCTGCGCCTGAGGAGTCAGGCATCTTGCCTCTCTGAACTATGAAAGTAGCCCATAGACAGCTTCCCAGAGGCTGGCATTGATTGCTTTTGCATCTCTTTACAAGTAACCCTAGGACAGGAAGGAGCCCCCCCCACCCCATCCCGGTAGCCTGAGATGCCTTTTCAAGTTTAGAAAAATAACCCAGGAGGTGCAGCCTTCTTGACAAAAGTACATGGACTTTCCAAGGGCACTTCATGTTTTAAAAAGCTGTCCTTGGATGCTGGGAAGTTTTAGTTCCATGAAGGTGGTTTAAGCGGCTTCCTCTGGGCATGAAAGGATTAGGATTTGAGAAAAATAAGTGAAATTCTTTTAAACATAATAAGAATTAACCTCCAAATACTTCTTGCTGATTTATCTGTTCTGAAGATATAACTCCCAGAAAATATTTTCATTGCACATAACAGAGGAGAATAGTTGGAAAAGAACTGATAATCCACAGGATTTAGAAAAATCTCCTTGAGGATAACCATTAGATACTTAATTCCCACTGTGTCCCACCCCACTCCCTCAAAGTTTCTCTGCATCCTAGCTCTTTAGCCTCACTCTCCTTCACTCAACACTCTGCATGAAAGCAGCAGATAAGTGGCTAGAGAATATTATGAGAAAGGCAACATGTCAACAATTGCCTACAGTCACACTCTTGCTTCATTACTTTATAGTTGTGTGAGCTTTCTAGCTATGTTGACTCTGTTATTCTGTTTTTCCCTCATCAGGAAAAAAAATAAGATAGAGATAGAGAGTAATAAGCAGAGCTACCTGAGTTGTTAACATGTAAAACAATTGCCTAGCACATAATAATTGATCAATAAATATTACCTAAGGCTGACGACACTTTGTTGGCAATTCTACAGTTTTGAACCACAGGTTTTTATGTAGTTGTTTTGTAGCAAACCCTGACCTGACCTGAACTCATCTGACAGCAAAACCCAACTTGAACTGATGTGAGACTGTTTGGTCTATCTATATTCCACCTGGTACAACTGTAGTCAATGAAGAAATTCATCAGTTTGATTGCAAGGTGCTGTACCAGACCCCACTGGGAATTACAGAGCATACTATAACTCTAGATTGTGGCTCTCAACTCTAATAAGCTCTAAATTCTGAAAAGCATTGGGACCCAAGAGTTTTTTTTATAAGAAACCACAGGCTTGGATTATAATTATTGTTTTATATTATATTATTATTATTTCAATAAACACCTTCAAATAGGCTATGTTTGCTTCTCATATCACTGCCTTGCTGATATAATGTTTAGGTTACTCTTACCCCACTCTTACCCTGATCATTCAGTGGGAATCAGGTCCAGTGTTTAAGGCTCTCCGGAATTTTCTTTACTATTCCAGTCAGTAAGACTTTTCTCCTTTCTGTTCCCTCATAGTTTTTAACACTCAGCTCCACACAATTTTTGTTTCTATATTTTGTGAATTGTATTGAGAAAAAATAAGCACTACTTAAGAGAATATATAAAATTGTCTCCAATGAATATTTTCTGCTAACACTATTACCTGATAAAAGTAAACATGGGATGTTTCAAAAATCTATTTTAACACAGACCGAAGTGCTAAACTTGTTAATGACAAGATTAACCCACGTGAACAGCAAAAAGCTCTCTTCTTTGTGGCTTGAAAAAAAAATAGTTATTATCATGAAATATGTCCTCACAAGTACTTGCATGTAATTTCATGAAAACACCACTACTAATAAAACAGCAGGCTTCCCATTGCCAAAGGAAAAACTATTCGTTTTGAGGACTGAACAACCACAGATGTTTCCATGATAAACTACTTGAGATAGTCATATGGGAATAAATTCAGCAAGCTGTCAGAGGGCATTGTCAAGCTTTATGGATCTAAAAAGTCATTATGCACCTTAAGCTTTAAAATTTTATGTCAACATGTTTGGAGAATGTGTTCTTTTATTGTCTTTTTTACACCATCTGTCTTTTTGATAATGCAAAAATACCATGTACGTTGTAGAAAAATTAGAATATACCTATAAGCAAAAACATTAGAATATACCTGTAAGAAAATAAAACCTGATAACACTCTCACTATCCAGAAATAATATCATTTACATGTTTATGACATTATTTGCTTATGCATGTATATGTACATAGTGTAGGCGCAAGTATGTATTTATGTGCTTGTGTAGGTATCATAGGACTGCTATGTTTTAGTCATAGTGAAATGGATGTATTATATTGTAAAGGAAGCAACTGTGCTATGGGATCTCTAAAGGTAATTAGATATGGTCTGGAAGAGTGGAAACACATATATATTGTGGTTTTCCATGAAGGAAATTTACAGGGGACTGGAATACAGGAGAAGAGAGGCAAGTGATAGAGTCATTAGGGCTGAAGTCTCCGAGGAGAAGAATTTAAACGGCAGTCTATCTAGAATAACGGGAAAAGTGGAGAGTGAAATAAGATGAAGATGGAGATCTCCACAGAGACCAGATCACACAGCGTCCCGCCGTCTGTTGCAAGCACGTCAGTTTACTTTGCTGAGCACAGGAAAACACCAGAGAGCTCACTCCAGGGAGACTGACTGAGTCGGCTCTTCAGTCTCAGCGCGGTTACTCTGGGTGCGAGGACTGCCTGCTTTGGAAGATTTGTGCTGTCGGATGTGTAATAGCATCTCTGGCCTCTGTCCGACAGGTGCCAGCCACATCTCCTCAGATACGACAACCAAAAATGTCTCCAGACTTTACCAAATATCCCCTGTGAGTTAAAGGCAAAATCACTCTGCTCAAAAAAACAGCTAGCTTAAACGATTAGAAGTTATCCTGACTTCTAGGTGAAGGATAGTGTTTCTCCCTCTTTTCTGGGAGCATTCCTCCTGATGAGCACAGGCAGGCATCAGAAGAGAAACCAGACTCAAAATGACACCAGCCAGTGGATTTCAGAGCGGCAGTAAAGGACAAATCTGCGGGCTTGGTGCATCAATGAATGGCTGAACTGACCAAACTGAATCTTGCAAAGCCCGTTTCCTTACTCTTAAGTGATAAAATATAGTAAAATAATAAGCTAAATACAATGGAGGATAGTGATGAGAAAGCCAAAGTGCGAAATGAAGGATGAGCAAGTAGGTGGCTGGTGGTCCAGGCAGGAGACAACAGTGTCTTGATGATGGAGATATATCTTGGAGTTGTGTCTACGATGTCCTAGAGTTGTGGTTATGGAGAAGTTGTAATTGTCAAGATTTTGCGGGTGCTAGAATGGATATGACTTGAATTTATACCTCAGTACAGCTGTCATTACATTCTTTTGCTTAATTTCACTGTAAAACTTCTCACAAGAATTGTCCGTTTTCCAGACAAAGAGGACAGAATTTATATAGTGTGTGTACCATCTTGGTATATGACTGAGGTTACTTATAAGTCAACTGTTCAATAAATGCTGGAACAAATGATATTCTGAATAGTTTTTAAATAATTGATTTCCTACACGACAGTGCTAAAAAATAAAATCAGATTGATAAAAGACATAAATTTGGAAACTTAAACTTTAAAACTATCAGAAATAATATAGGAAAGTCCTTCCTAGAGATTTCCTATTGGGATAGATAGGGATATTTTAGAACGATATAAAAGCAAATCTCATAAAAGAAAAAAGTAATTATATGTATGAGTACATAAAAACAATTTTTTCTGTCTCCCAAAAAACCCCATAAACTAAATGTAAAACGTCATCCTAGAAATATTTTTTATAATACGTATAACAGACACAAGATTTATATATATGTGTGTGTGTATATATACATACACACACACATGCACACACACACGATACATGAATTACTTCTTTATATCCAAAAGAAAAGAGATAATCCAACTGAAATAAATGCTAAGTAATTTCTAACAGAGGTATCACAAAGGACCCCACCCAAATATGAAAAGATCTCCCACTTCACTATTAACTAAAGAAACTCAAGTCAAAGCCAAACAGGCAACTTCTTTCCCCCCAGAATTCATAAAAATTAATGACAATTCCCAGGTGTGTTAAACAAGTGGAACAGGAGAATTTTTACAGTTTCTAGTGAGAATGCATTAGCATAATTGTCTTGCAGCATCTGTAAATATATACTAACAAGTACAATACATCAATTCTGGAAACATGAAGCCATTTCACTTCTGGGTATATGTGTGCCTTGGAGAAATTCTGTGAAAATATGGTATAAGGCATTACAATATTATTTATAGAAATGAAACCAAATTCTTAATATTTACACAGGGAAAAAGTCTAACGCAGTAAAAGATATCCATATATCAAGTTAAAATTGAAAAAAAGACAGTGATGATTAGTATAAATAAGAGTCTATTGAACATTCTGTGTATGCATTTTTTTGTGTACATATTTGTCAGATATTCACTTCAAAATGAAATTGCTATTTCATTTGTTTATTTATTTATTTATTGTATTTTTTTAGGGCCACACCTGCAGAGTATGGAAGTTCCTAGGCTGGGGGTCAAATCGGAGCTGCAGCTGCTGGTCTGCATCACAGCCATGGCAACGCGGGATCTCAGCTGCATCTGAGACCTACACCACAACCCGTGGCAATGCCAGATCTTTAACCCACTGAGTGAGGTCAGGGACCAAACCTGCGTCCCCACGGATACTAGTCGGGTTTATTACTGCTGAGCCACGAGGGGAACTCCTGAAATTGCTCTTTTAGAGGGTATACGTTTTGCCTTCACAGATTAGGTCTGTAGATTTAGTGGATCATGTTAAGTTTCAATGGCTGTCAGAGTGGTTATGCCAATTTACATTCTCACCAATAGCAGAAAAAACTGGAAGTAACCCAAATATCAACAACAATAAAATGTATCTATAAATCACAGTAACTTCATAAAATAAAATGCTATGAAAGTGAAAGAACTACTGCTCCAAATTAAAGAAAGTGATAAATCTCACAGGCATAATGTGACAGACGCTTAATATGCGAGTTTATGTTCTACAATTTCACTGACTTAGAGTTAAAACAATAGCAAACCTAATTCATGGTGACAGAAGCCAGACACTGACTGTTTGGGAGCATATGGCTGAATGAGCAGCCTCCTGTGTGGGTCGCGTTCAGTACGGTGAATGAACAAGGATTCCAAGGTCACATCCATCTGGCAGAATTTCATCCAACCTCATATCTAATATCTGTGCACTTTCTCTGTGTTTTACTTCAAAAAAAAATTAAAAATGTGACATTGGTATATGGAGTTCCCATTGTGGCTCAGAGGGTTATGAACCTGACTAGTATCCATGAGGATGTGTGTTTGATCCCTGGCCTCGCTCAGTGGGTTAAGAATCTGGTTTTGCTGTAGCTGTGGTGTAGGCCAGGAGCTGGAGCTCAGATTCGACCCCTAGCTTGGGAACTTCCATATGCCGCAGGCGTGGCCATAAAATCCAAAAAAAAAAAA
Organism: Catagonus wagneri; assembly: GCA_004024745.2. NCBI lineage: Eukaryota > Metazoa > Chordata > Mammalia > Artiodactyla > Tayassuidae > Catagonus > Catagonus wagneri. Next base: position 20,645,883 of record PVHT020000080.1, read on the forward strand.
AAATTAAAATAAATAAATAAATATATGATATTGGTTTAAAAACTACAGTGCACAATGATTGATGGAATATACCAAACAATATATACACACATAATATATTCAATGTATTTATATACACATATTTACCCACACATATGCACATATATGTATATATTTGTATACACGTGTGTATATATTGTATACACATGATGTATATACATGATGTATATATATGTTTCTAGGGAAGAAAGTCCAAGAATGAGCCTGGGAAGTTGAAAATAACAGACTTCATTTACCTGTAGGGATAATGATAACGTGTCCTTCACAGGACTGTTGTGAGAATCAGATGAATTAACAGATATAAAACACAAAGAACAGGGCTGGACACCAAGGGACCATGACCTGATAAGAACCCTTGTTCTCATTTCCACACTGGAGGGGAAGCATTTCAGGGAGAAGTATGATTCAGCCTTTGGACACAGAACTTGGGGATTGTCACAGACCTTGTCACCAGCTACATAGTAATTTAGCGAATTGATAGTTTCTGCTCTCCTCCTGTATATGTTTAATGTGTGTGTATCTATGTGTGTGTTCTCTGTGTATGCATTATATGTATATGTCTATACATGTATTTGTATATACATGTTATATAGTCTCTAAAACTTCTCTTTTATTGCAGACATGAATACCACTAAATGAAAGAAGCAGGCTTTATCCATTAGCTTCAAAATGAAATGACAAAAACATCTTAAAGTTTAATCTTTAATCACACTGAGTAGTATCATTACCCTTTCTTCAAAGAAAAATTCTGTTATAGAAGGACTAATTATCCAACTTTAATTGTTAATTATAAGCGTCAGAATTTACATTGTTTTATTTCATAAATCACAAGTCATCACGGAGGACATGTTTGGGTTAGTTACAGTGCATTTAAATGGTACTGAAAATGCTATTTTACCTATGAGTTTAATGGATATGGTTACTCAGAGAATGGTGTGGTCTGCTTTTTTTAGCCAGAATCATTTTGACTGTTTTATTCCTGTGTCATTTTATAATTATCACCACCAACAAAGTTAACGAGATCTCAGACGTTACAGTGGTTAAAGAAAATAAAAATGAGAGACAGGAAGGTTAAAGTCTTTACGATTCAAAGATAAATTTGAAGGCTGAATTTTATGCATTAGAAATACCTCCAGGGAAATAAAAACATCCACAACGCGTGACCAGTTACCTAAACTCCAGTTAACAACTTTCTTTCAGCCACCTGTACATTTTCTGATACTAAAGAACAGGTCCATTTCTTGAATCACTCAAACAATTACTTTAAAATTTCTATTGCTATATGTTCAAACATACCCGTGATCAAATAAGAGTGGGTCCCTGTTCTCTTCAGGTTTACTGTCTTCTAGAAGAGATGATATATAACCATGAAAAGATCTGAATGCAATAATAACAAGTACTCAGAAAGACAGGCACTTCCTAATGTGAAAGCATTAAATGTGGGTGGGTGGGACCAGTCCTGGTGGGCCAGTAGAGGCATTGCCTCTCTCACTAAACGTGTTCTCAGTGTTGGAAAAAAAAACGATACTGCCGCCAAACTGCCTTAGGAAACTTTAACCTAGCTTAATGGGGTTGGCACACAAAGCAAATAAATTCACATATTTATTTTTGTGCCTTTGCCATGCTTCTCTAAACCACATTTAAAGAACTGTGGTCCACCCTTGAAGGACTAGGAAGTAGAACTCAATCCAAAAAAATAAATAAGTAGACATGTAAATAAGTTCTAATGTATACACTCTGTATTGATGGTTTTATTTTTTTGAAATAGATCAGGTAGGAATGCAATTTATAGAATTCAAAATTGCTCCAATAATTCAGGGAGAGGGTTTTTCATTTTTAAATATAGAATAGGGAAAATAATTCACTCAAGACATTTTTAGCACTACAATGTTAAATATAAGACTGTGATCAGAATAAACTTTTTCTACACTTTATTGCTGAATTAAAAAAATGCTTTAAGCACAGAGATTTAAAGCTAAACTATGACAGCATGAAAATGACCCTACAGTGTCCTCTGCAAGTGAAGAAAGAGTGTGTGCCTTTTGCTTTTTAAAATAGCTAGTACTAAACTTTAAGACTAAGATGTGGGGTGTGATGAAATACAATGCAGAAAAAGATTTGGTTAATTCTTAGAAAAAAATCCAGATTTAATGTACCTGAATGTACAAGGAGTATAGCAGTCACTGATAAATAACCTCTGCATAAACAGTGCACTGTGAAATGACACATTCCTAACACCAAAGAAAAATAATTCCCCAAATAAAGTATTAACCTGGTATAATAACATGGCATTAAATGCGATAGAAATCTTTCCTGTCCAAACTTCAGAAAAAAATATGTTACCCAGCAGACACTACACAAAAAAAAAAAAATTACAATGAAGAGAGATAAAACCAGTAAATATGTGATGAAGTACGAAACATAATGATCAGATAAATATAAATAATTAATAATTATATTTTAATAGCATGGTTATCATAACTAGTAACATATTCATAAATAGTAATAAAAATCATAACAAATTATATAAATGGGAACTAAACAATTTTAAGAATTTAGTGTTGGCCGAAAAAAGAGAGAATTGATTTTTTTTGTTTGTTTGTTTTCTTTTAGGGATGCACATGTGGCATATGGAAGTTCCCAGGTTAGTGGTTACACTGGCAGCTGCAGCTGTTGGCCTGTGCCACAGCAATGCAGGATCCATGCCTCATCTATGATTTATACCACAGCTCACAAAAACACCAGATCCTTAACCCACTGAGCAAGGCCAGGGATGAAACCTGCCTCCTCATGGAAACTAGTCTGGTTCATTACCACTGAGCTGCAAGGGGAACTCCAAAGAATTGATGATTAATGTTAGATTTTAATAAACATGTTATCTAGGTTAACATTAAAAAATGATAAAAGAATGCATGGCTTGTGAATAACAAAGGAAAGCAAATCATTAATAATGAAGCAGAGTTCCCAGCGTGGCTCAGTAATTAACAAAATCGACTAGTATCCATGAGGACGCGGGTTCAATCCCTGGTCTTGCTCGGTGGGTTAGGATCTGGCGTTGCCGTGAGCTGTGATGTAGGTTGCAGACGCAGCTTGGATCTGGCGTTGCTGTGGCTGTGGTGTAGGTCAGCGGCTACAGCTCCGATTCGACCCCTAGTCTGGAAAACTCCATATGCTGCATGTGCGGACCTAAAAAGACCAAAAAAAAATTATAATGAATCAAGAACATATTAAATATTGGTCATAAAAATGTCAGGATAAACAGAAACTATTCATTTACATGGTAAATATTAGTGGTAACAATGATATTAATTAGACCAAGAGGCACATTTATAAGTAGTATTATATTCTGGAAACAAAATTATATTTTGTTCATATGCAACACATATAAAGCATATAAATACTGAAAAATTAAAAAGATACATGATACAAATATTAACCCAAAGAAGCTGGTGCAGATGTATGCAAATTTGAGGAAGAGCAGACTTTAAGGAGTTACATATGAAGTTACATTTCCAAATCAAAGTTGATTGCATTTATTAGACAAAGACATCTTTTTCATCTAGGACACTCTGGAAATCTGTGTGTTGTTTGTTGTTTAACATTTTTTATTTTAGATTGGAATAAACACTTCCCTTTTTTTTTTCTTTGCAGGGCCGCACCCGTGGCATATGGAGGTTCCCAGGCTAGGGGCTGAATCAGAGCTGTAGCTGCCGGCCTAAACCACAGCCACAGCAACGCCAGATCAGAGCCACATCTGCGACCTACACCACAGCTCATGACAACACCGGATCTTTTAAGCCACTTAGCAAGGCCAGGGATCGAACATGCATTCTCATGGATACTAGTCAGATTCATTTCCCCTGAGCCACTAGGGGAACTCGCTAAACACTTCCTTTTATTTATTTATTTTTTTGTCTTTATGTGTTTTTAGGGCTGCACCCCATGGCATATGGAGATTCCCAGGCTAGGGGTCAAATCAGAGCAGTAGCCGCCGGCCTACACCACAGCCACAGCAACTCCAGATCTGAGCCACATCTGCGACCTACACCACAGCTCACCGCAATGCTGGATCCTTAACCCACTGAGTGAGGCCAGGGATTGAACCCACAACCTCACAGTTCCTAGTCAGATTTTCTTCTGCTGTGCTACAATGGGAACTCCAACACTTCCTTTGAAAAGGACATAATCACTGGTTCTAAAATATATCTCAGGGGAGAGCTCAATGCAGAATGTTTCTCACACTGTATTATTCAAATAATACTTCCAAACATAGATTATTTATGCTGATATAAAGATATACCTTAATCACTGTATACATAAGGATGGCAGTGTTCCTTTCCTGAAAAATAGAAATTTAGTTGATTTATGAATTCAAAAGGATTTGTCATTTATAGTTTTTATCCAAACGCAAACTTTCTTTTAAGCAGTAATCATTACACTTACAGGTCACTGAGGAATAATACTGTGAAATCATAGAAGCATTTTATTCTGATTACTTATATTTACTTGGTAAATGTTCTCCACTAGCAAGAATATTTTCTAATTATGTCTTAATGTAGAAGGTTATTCCTTTTGGATTAAGTCTCACTCTGCATGAAACTGTTTATAGAATGAAACCTTGCTAATTATTGTTCCACTAATCTCTTAAATCCATAATTCTGGTTTTGTTTTGTTTTGCTTTGTTTGGTCCTTTTTTTAAGGGCCTCACCCACAGCATATGGAAGTTCCCAGGCTAAAGGTAGGATCAGAGCTACACCACAGCCACAGCAATGACAAATCCGAGGCACATCTGCCGCCACTGCAGCTCACGGCAACGCCCGATCCCCGATCCACTGAGCAAGGCTAGGGGTCAAACCCACATCCTCATGGGTATTAGTTGGATTCATTTCCACTGAACCACGGCAGGAACTCCCTAAATCTGTAATTCTGTGTTCAATAAATGCTAGTCCTGTTCTTCTTAGCTTCAGTTACTTAAATAAATGTAAGTAAAGTTTTCACTGCATTTGAATTGCCATGACTCCCTACAGTCACATGAAATTATATTTATTGATATATTTCCAGGAGGGTGCCTAGCTGAGAGCATGCCTATAGCTAAAAGTATCTGAGAGTAACTTTTCTTTCTGCCAGACGATAGCAACTATCTGTATTTCCCTTCAGTGGTTCTGAGGTACCTCCATACCGTTTTCCATAGAGGCTGTACAAATTTACATTTCCACCAACAGTGTGGGAGGGTTCCCTTTTCTCCACACCCTCTCCAGAATTTGTTATTTGTAGACTACTAATGGACATTCTGACCAGGGTGAGGTGGTACCTCAGTGCAGGTTTTTTTTTTTTTTTTTTTTTTTAGCTTTTTAGGGAAGCACCCATGACCTATGGAGGTTCCCAGGCTAGGGGTTGAATCAGAGCTACAGCTGCCGGCCTACTCACAGCCACAGCAACAGGGTATCTGAGCCACGTCTGCGACCTACACTACAGCTCATGGCAATGCTGGATCCTCAACCCACTGAGCGAAGCCAGAAACTGAACCTGCTTCCTCACAAATACTAGTTGGATTTGTGCCATGATGGGAACTCCGTCAATGTAGGTCTGACTTGCATTTCTCTAATAATTAGTGATGTTGAGCATTTTTTTTTTTTGCATGTACCATGGTGTTATTTTTAGAGCTAAATCTGTATATATGCTTTAATCCCAAACTCCATTTTTTTGCTCTTATCCCCAAAATTCAATAACTGACAATGACAGTTAACTAGTCTCTGACCTCAACTATTCTGTAGTCATTTTCCCAGAGAAAAATAGGCTTTTTCTGATGTTGGCATTATGAGATGTTTCTGATAATGCAGAAAGGGAAGGGGAAAATGTAATCCAGAGATGCAAGATGGGCAATACCAAATGTCAAACTAAATAATGATGACTTAATTATTTAAGATTTCTCTAGATATTCCATCAGAATTTCTTAATTAAACTTCCACCCCTATTCCCCAATGTTTGAGACAGGGGCGTCTAACATGGCTTAGAGATGAACCGCTGCAGAGAGGAAATTTTTGTCTGACTTCCGTGTACAAGAATGTCTTCTGGATTTTTCCTTCTGCTTTACAATGGCTATGTTTAGTTATCTGGCTATGGGATGACTTTGCAAAATCGCCTCTGAAAAACACACCGTCAGTGCTCTTATCTAGGGCAAGTTCTTAAGTGTTCCTTTTTTCTTAATTCAAAGTCGTTATTCTAGCTTGAAAAGACTCTTTAGTCTCTATAGCAATCCTTTGACTATTCAATAACATGATCTTACATACCTTCGTACTTGTTCTGAAATAAAAGATCCCGCCATCCTTCTTATTATTGAACACTTGGAAAGAAAAGATGAAAATGCTTCGGAATAGTTCCTTGATTGTATAACTAGAAGGATGGAAATTCTTCAACAAAAAAGTCTGGCTTCAAACCTGTCAGAGCTCTAGGAAAAGATGAAATCTGCAAACAATTTCTCTAAACAGTTTTAACATCCAGTGGAAGATGTAGAGAACACAAATACTTAATACACAGCTGGATGGTTTACATATATATTGCACACATTTTATATTTAGTCATATTTGTATGCATATATATGAGATATATATATATGTACATTTCATATTCAGAATATATAACCACAGAGCAAGACTGTAACCACAGTATATATTAACATTTTGCAATTATATTGAGGCTGAGGCAGAATGAAGTAAACTGGAGATGTTTACTGAGATAAATTGAGAGAAATAGGGAGGCAGAGGATTATTTTCTGCACGGTTTCTAAAATGGTGAAATCAGTATATGCCATGTTTAATAAGAAGTACCGCACATAAGTGTGTTAGACCTCAAAGTTACCTGAGGTCATAAATGTGCACAATAGATAACTTGAATGAGAGACTGGATTGTCTTTAGGGAATGATGGAAGAGAACAGGTGATGGCAATAAGGGAGAAGCAAGGTGGTAATTACAATGTCGTTAGTTTCAAAGTAGCATAGGCTTCTCTTGCAAAAGGAAGATAATCATTTTCAAGAAAGGGAGCTTGGGTGTTCGTGTTGTGGCTCAGCTGTAATGAACCTGACTGGTATCCATGAGGATGCATGACTGATCTTTGGCCTTGCTCAGTGGGTTAAGGATCCTGTGTTGCTGTGGCTGTGGCATGGGTCGGCAGGTACAGCTCCAATCTGACCCGTAGCCTGGGAACTTCCGTATGTCGTGGAAAGTGAGGGTGCTTGCTACAAAGCTATTGATCCAAGCTGTTACTTGAAAGTACTTCATTTGGAGAATGCAGAGTTTTCCTAGGAGAATTAGGTCCAGTTCAGCTGGAAGATAGAAGAGGTTTTCAGGAAGGAGGCCTGGAGTGAAACAAAGGTAGCGTAACACTCATTACCTGGGAGGCAGGGTTCCCAGAGATGCATCATTCTGTGTATTTTAAACCTACAGACAACCTCCCTTTAATGATGGTGTATTAAATTTCAGCTTATATTGGTATGTATTCATGGGCTTTCTTTTCAGATCCCATCGGTCTGTCTATTCATGTGCATTTTCCACTGTTTTTACTGCTGGAATTTTATAACACAGTTGAACATCTGGTAGGGCTTCCCCAATCCCCTGCTTCTTTTTTTCCCTGAGAATTTTGAGTATTCTTTTTTGTTAATTTTTCAGTACTCATTTGTTATCCATTTTCTACTTCCAAAGAAATGCTCTCCTTTAAAGTGAGAAGTATAACAAAGTTATACTTAGGGATGTGACATATCACTAATAGTGTTGTTGGAATTTTCAAATAAGAGCATGTTATGTTTTTCCACTTGTGCAAGTCTTCTCCTGAGTTCTTAGTAGTATTTCATGTTTTTTTTTCTTCATAAAGGATTTACACATTTAAAATTGTTTCTTTTTTGGTAATTTATTTATCTTTTGTGTGAACGTTGGAAATCGTCTTTTTTTCACATTAGATTCTGATTATATAAATGGCATTGATCTCTGCATATTAATTTTATGTCTTGCTCTTTTACTGGATTATCTTACATTTTGTCACATTATTTAAGTAAATGTCGATAATTTTATGTCTTTTGGAATTTGTATAGCTTACTTTACTCCCAGTAAAATATCAGACCATGACAGGATCTCTTTTCTTTTTCTTCATTTAATTGGGAAATCTTCTAGTGTTTCTCCATTAAGAATAAAGAATTTGGGCTAAAATGCATACATGTTATTATGTTGAAAACAAATAATCTATACTTTTATTACTGAGTTTTTAAGACAAAAATTACGATAGTAAATGACATTTCACTAATTTAAAATATCAGTTACAGATAATTAAAAATCTTGTCATCATGCAACAAAGCTTACCTACTTATTGGCTAAATGTTTTCTGTTCTTCAGTAAAAATTTGTGGTTTTCTCCACACAGGAATTTCAGTAAGGGTCCAATTACCTCTTTGTCTTGATATTCAGTATTTATATTTAGGTCCCAATTTTACTAAACTTCACCAGCTTTTGACAGTGTTCTATACACTCTCCATCTTAAACATTCTTTTCTGTTTGATCTAATGATGCTGCTGGCATAAACTACCGGTTTCCCTCCAAAACCTCTGACTATTCATTTGCATCAGCTTTTTCCTAGCTTCTTTATATTTGTTTTAGCTATTATAAACAGAATAATGTTCTACTTTGCCATTATATTTTTATGACTGGTTCTTATAGACAGATTATAGAAGAATTGCAACTCTACTGAAGTCTTTTTCTGTTAATTTTTTACCTAGTTTCTAGTTTTTTCTGTTTTTTATTTAGTTTTACTTAGTGACAGCTGAAAACTGAGAAGTATGTGAAAGGGTTGGAGAATCAGGAAGAACCTGCAAATGCAATCGAAGGAGACACTAGCACAGGTACAACAGTAAGACGGTAGTGCAAAAAGTGGTAGAAGAAAGGCCAAGCCCCTGAAACTCTTTGAGCTGTTTCTTCAGGCATTTACCTCTTACACTGCTTCACAGTGTGTCATTCACTGTGTACTTTGCACTCTTGAAAGTAAGTGCTATTATTCCCTCTACCACTCCATCCTCACATATAAATACTGTCCCCCAATACTCCCAGCATGGTCAGATAATAACATCAGTCAGATTTTCTTTTCTTTTTGTACATTTTTGACAAAAATGAATTCACAGAAGAACATGTTGCAGAATAAAATTACATTCATTTTCCTATGAAGTATTTACCCCTGAAGTTAATAACTATCCTTGTTTATTTCCATATAGTATGTCCCCAATGCTATGTTAACAACTATATTATGTCTCTAATTTTTTTTTTTTAATTTTGGCTGCACCCATGGCATGCAAAAGCTCCTGGTCCAGGGATCAAACCCATGCCACAGCAATGACCCCAGCCACATCAATGACAATGTGAGATCCTTAACCCACTGTGCCATCAGGGAACTCTGCATTAAGTTTCTAATTTTAAAAAGATATTTTCTTTGGAAGTAAAAACTTATATAAAATAAATATAGAAAATTAAATAAAAAACAAGACTTAGAAAAGCCTCAGGGGGAAAAAAAAAAGAGCAGTGGGTGGGAGGGGCACTACCAGATGTTCAAATGTGTTATAAAACCTCAACAGTTAAAACGGTAGAAAATGAGCACAAACGGTCAGACCAATGGAATTAGTAAAGGAAGCCCTGGGACAGATACCAGTGTAAGTTGAAATCTAATACATGATCAATGTGGCATGTCCAATCAGTGAGAAAATGAGGCTGGTTCATTTTCATAGCCAGTTAGACAAAAAACAAAAATATTTAGATCCGTACTTCAAATTGCACAGCAGAATAATCCCCAAAGAATCTGTCATTTATATTCAAAAATGAAATATAAAAATATAAGAAGAAATCATACAATCTGTTATAGCTCTCAAGAAAAGAGGGCTGTTTGATGGCAAACTTCCAAAGCTATAAAAAGAGATGGATATAATTTTTTTTTTAATCTGAAAAAAAAAGTTCAAAAGACAAAAAAATCAACTGGAGGAAAATATTTTCAACTCCTATCACAAAATGTTTTGCTCATTTCTTATTTTTAAAGAGTTCCTAGTAAAAAGCAAACCCTACTAAAACACTGAAAAGCCCAGATTAAAAAATGCCATGCATGGAGTTCACATTGCGGCTCAGTGGAAATGAACCAGACTAGTATCCATGAGGATGCAGATCAATCCCCAGCCTCCTTCAGTGGGTTAAGGACATTGCAGTGAGCTGTGGTGTAGGTCACAGACACAGCTTGTATCTGCTTTGCTGTGGCTGTGGCATAGGCTGGCTGCTGTAGCTCTGATTTGACCCCTAGCCCAGGAACTTCCATATGCTGCAGGTGCAGCCCTTAAAAGAAAATAAAATCCATGCATTATGAATAAACAATTGCTAAAAAAAAGGAATTCCAATGAACTTTAAGCATGAGAAAAGGTGTTTTATATCATTCCCATAAAAAATGTAAATGCAAAAATCCAAAAACTAGAAAATGCACAATGTTATTAATGCAAGAAGGTAACAAGTACCCACATACACTCCTGGAGAGAGGGTACATTGTTATAATCCCAGACAAAAGGCAGTTTGGTAAGAGGCATCAGAATGACAAACATACTTGTGCATTTTGACAAAATGATTTTATTCCTGGTAAGGAATTCTTCTCTTGTGTGAATCTGGGTAGGTATATGTTTAATCACAGTAGTGTTTATAATAGCAAAAGAGTGGAAAAAACATAAACATCCATTAAAAGTTATATAAATTATGGTACCTCCCTAAAAATGCAATCAAATTGTATAAAAAGAATAAGGATGCTGCTCATACACTAAAATGAAGATGTCCTCAAGGTATATTGTCAGCGGATAAAAGTATATCGTTAAGGAGTACCCTGTTACAAAAAGGAAGAAAATTGAGAATCTATAATTGCTTTAACATGCATAAAAAAGCTCAGGAAGGGTACAGGTGAAACCAACGTGTGAGCTTACTGGTTTGTAGGAGGAAGGCAATGTGGGAACCAGGAAGATGGCAAACAAGAGGAAAGGAAAAAATTTCACTGTATACCTTTTAATACTTCGGTATTTTTTTTTTTTTAAAGGTTGCACCTGCAGCATATGGAGTTCTCAGGCCAGGGACTGAATACGAACTGCAGATGCAACCAACACCACAGCTGTGTCATAACCGGATCATTTAACCCACTGCACCAGGTCAGGGATCGAATCTGTACCGCCTGCAGCAACCTGAGCCGCTAAACTCAGATTCTTATCCCACTGCGCCGTGATAGGAACTCCACTTTTGGCTTTTGAATATCATAAATGTTAAATCTATTTAGTTTCACACTGGCAGATGATTTTGAAATGTAACAGGAAGAATCAATTATTATGGAGTTCCCTTCGTGGCTCAGTGGTTAACGAATTCGACTAGGAACCATGAGGTTTTGGGTTCGATCCCTGGCCTTGCTCAGTGGGTTAAGGATCCGGCACTGCCATGAGCTGTGGTGTAGGTTGCAGACGCGGCTCGGATCCCACGTTGCTGTGGCTGTGGTGTGGGCCAGCGGCTACAGCTCCTGTTAGACCCCTAGCCTGGGAACCTGCATATGCTGCGGGTGCAGCTCTACATAAAGGCAAAAAGACAATAAATAAATAAATAAATAAATAATCAATGATTAGGAACAGACAAAATTGTGAACAAGATACCTTCTCCGACTGAATACTAAAACACACTCTAAAAATGCAATTGCGTGTTAAAAAATAAAACCGTGTTATACTGGCCCAATAAAAGTAGGCATGCTAACGGCAGAGAACATAGAAATGCACTGACATATGTACAAGATATATGAGAAATGCGTAAATGTCAGATGAAAGAATAGATTATTTAGTAAATGGTAATAAAATTAATGGCCATTAAGTTAGGAAAATTAATACATTCAGACCCCTACTCCACACCATGCTGTAAACTAATTCTAAAAGAAGGAAATAAAGTAGACATTTTCAATAACGGATCAAGTGCCAAGAGAATTCTAGCTATTTTTTTTTGTTTTTTTGAGGATGAGGTGATTATATATGTTTTATAAATATATACATTTTTTTTCATTTTTAGGACCACACCTGTGGCATATGGAAGTTCCCAGGTTAGGCATTGTGGAGCAGCTGCCAGCCTACACCACAGCCACAGCACCTCAGGATCTGAGCCATGTCTGCGACCTACACCACAGCTAATGACAATGCTGGACCATGAACCCACTGAGCAAGACCAGGGATCGAAACCATGTCCTCATGGATACTAGTCGGGTTCAATATCTCTGAGCCACAAGGGGAACTCCTAGGGACGGGGTGATTATATTTAGACTCATTGTTCTAAAACCACCTAAAATGTTCTGTGAGTGAGCATAATTAGAACTCTGTCAGAGAAGAATTCTTTCAGAATCATCTCAGACTCAATGATCCAGAAGAAATGAACCTATCTACAGAACAGAAACAAACTCAAGGACATAGAAAATAGACTTGTGGTTGCCAAGGGGAGGGGAAAGGAGTAGGATGGACTGGGAGTTGGGGGTTGATAGATGCAAACTATTGTATTTGGAGTGGATAAGAAATGAGGTTCTGCTGAATAGCACAGGAACTGTATCCAATCACTTGTGATGAAACATGATGGAAGAGATTATGAGAAAAAGGATGTGTGTGTGTGTGTCTATCTATCTATCTATCCATCTATCCATCTATCTATATATGTAAAAGGGAATATGTATTTTTTTCTATATAGCAAAAATTGATAGAACATCGTAAAGCAACTATAATAATTTTTTTTTAAAAAAAGTTATTTCAGAGCAACTCCTCACAGGCAGTTAAACAGAAACTTCTGTTGATTAAGCTGCAACCTATTTTCCTCACCGAAAAATTCACAGCTGTTCTCTGTTGTCGGTTAGAACTATCTAGCAATGGTAGTTTTGATGACTGTTTTTAGGTTTCATCCTACAGCGGGTACCTAAGTGGTTCTTGCAGTTGGCCCATCTTCTAGGTTGTGCAGCTGATATCTGAGTATTTTCCTAAAAGCGCTCTTGATTGGCACTGGAACTCTAAACCTAGTGTCTCAGCACGAAATCATGTCTCCTCAGCTCTCTTTCCCCAGCGTCATGAATTTTTATTTTACCTCTAACTGCACTGCCTTTAAGTCTAACACTTTATCTTGTAAGTTTAAGCAAAGGACTGCAAAAAATGAAACTACTTTTATCTTAAGGTGCCTTTTCCCTTTCCTTTCCCTGCTCTCCTTCCTATTTATCGAGGACCTTACTCATCAATCCTCAAATCTGTCAATTATTAAAAAAGAGATTTTTTTTTTTTTGCAAACAAATAATGTGTCTGGACACACCAGGAGTATTTCTCCTGGTTTATGCTTATTTGCTTGCTCACACACTTGCTCGTTTGTTTTAATAAAGCAGAGCCTGGTAGTGTAAGAGGAGTCAAAATATACCTGGGATCAATAAGCATATTTACCTGTTACATGAGAGGTCACAAATACATTACTGAGATTCAGATTCCTCACCTATACACCGGAGTTAACACCCACCTCTTATAATTGCCACGAGGACTACATAAATTTCACTGGAATACCAGGTATCTTGATGTTAAAAATAACTCTTAGTTATTTATTTTATCTTTTATATACCTACAAACTTTGGCAAGTGTTAATATCGGTACCATTTCCTTCCAGTGGTTGATGTGACAGGGAAGAGTGGCCTCAGTGATCTAACAGCCTCTGTAAGAAGGCTAGTCTGTTGTCATGCAAAGCTCCTCATCACACTTTTGATGTGTGTCGCAAAAGCTATTCTTGACCCTGATTAAGTAATGTCCCCCCCCCTCCCCTGACTGTGATACTATGGGGATACTTCCAAGCAGAGAAGCTGAACTCTTTGGCACTATCATCTCATTCCAGAAGCCCTGCAGGATGGTTTACAGCCGCCCACAGGTATATACATATTCCTGCACACGGGATGCAGATCTTCCGTGGAGCCAGCTTGAGCAGAGGGGTTAGAGAGTCAGTCAGGAAGATTAAGAAATGGACTGTGTTTACCAATGCATTCAATCACTAAGCTCTGGTTCAGGAACCCACCTGAGGCCATGGGGACAGCCAGGTACCCAGAACAACACTGCCAGCTCCCATGGAAACTACGGCCCCCCAGGAAGGGATCTATTTCAGGATCAAAAACCTGTGAGCTGGTGTGCCCTTCCTGAAAGCACAATGCTAAGCTATGTAAATCGATGGTTTAATTGCTTGCATGAATTCAGCTCCGACTACAGAGTAATTTCTCAAGATTTAGCCACGAGTTCAGACTTGAAAACCCAAATCTGCACAGCATAGACTTGTATCCACCTCACCAAAATTATTGAGCCCAATCCATCCAACTTCTGACCAAAGCAATGCAGATACTTGGTAAGACTAAGGGGTTCCAAAGGTACAGTGAACACCAGAAATCACTAGACGCCCATAATAAAGAAGCATCAGCCAGGTGAGAGTGGTGATTCTCCCGTGAGTAATGAATAATAGGCCAGGCCCTCCAAACTAGATCTTGGCCGTGTTGGATAAGGTGGATAGTTGGTATAGACAAATTGATCTTCTCCCTCAGATTTTGTCCGATGAGAGAGAAAAGGATGTATACAGATCTGAGGTACTACAGAGAATGGGGGTGGTGGTGGTGGTTCTACAAGGAAAATTAGATAATTTGTTTTCTTCTAAAGCCAGCACGTTTCTATAGCTTCTTGTTCAAGGGTTCATAGCAAGAAGCAACGGAGGGAGACCAGATGGGGTTGGAGGGTAGAGAGAGAAGTGGCCTTCCCTGAGAGCTTATAACTGGTGTCGGGGACACCTGGTGGTGTCTCTGGCTCTCTTAAAGAAGCCACTTTTAAACACCACCAAGAGAAATACCGGCAGGTGTTTATGTGGTTTGGCAACGCGACAGACGCGTATAGATTTGACTTTTTCCTGAGGTGAGACTATTTCTGACTGAAATCTTTAGGAGGTCTACTCAAAGTAAAGAAGAAAAGAAAGTCTTAAAGGCAGAGAGCATAATAGCCATCACCCCCTTGGGATCAACTTTTGAAATAAACTTTTTATTGTCATTATTCTAGGAGGTGGATCAAACAAGATACTGCCGCGGTGTATGCCAAAGAGCGTTCTGCTCATGATTTCCTCTAGGAGTTTTATAGTATCTGGCCTTACGTTTAGGGCTTTAACCCATTTTTTGTTCATATTTGTGTATGCTGTTAGAGAATGTTCTAATTTCTTTTTTTACCTGGAGCTTTCCAGCACAGGAAACTACATCCAATCTCTTGAGACAGGACATGATGGAAGATCGTATGAGAAAAAGAATACATATACATACACATATATATATGACTGTGTCACCATGCTGTACAGCAGAAATTGGCACAATATTGTAAATCGACTCTACTTTAATAAAAATAAAAATAAATAACATAAAATAAATTTCAAAATAGTTTTACAATAGCCTTCTAGACGTAAATTTATAGAAATCGACTTAGATATACGAGAAATTGCAACTGTCGTACAGAGTTTCTGCACATAGTTTCAACTAGCGTCACCATCTTACATGGCTACAGTTCATGTGTCACAGCTAATGGACCAAAAAAATGCATTGTTATTAACTAAATCCCATATTTTCATTGGATTTCTCTAATAACCTTTTTCTGTTCCAGAATTTTATCTAGATTACTGTTGTTTCTGATGACCTTAATGGTTTTGTGGCGTACTGGTCAGAATTGTGCATCTTCTCTCCCGTTTTTCTGATTGCATCATTTATTTACATTACTGTAGACTCACGAATATTTATTTCATACTTTGGGTAATAATGTAATACTACTCTTTTGTTTTTGATGCTCAGCTTGCCATTAGGAGCTCTTTCCTTTGGCTCCTCTGTTCCTTTGACAAACACTCATTGTTTTGTTCTTAGACTCCCTCATTATTTCCTGGCACTACAATATACCCCAGGCTCCTTTTGTGTATTCTGCCGCCCAGCAGGAGCTTGGTTTTTAGCCTAATCTGTTATTCTCAGTTTTCTCAGTTTTTCTTATACAGAATTAAACCAAAATTTCAGAGAAACAATATTGTTGCAGACTGGTTCTCACTAAATCCAGTCCAAGAAAAGCAATGTGCAATGCAATATAACATTGTATCCACTACATTTTATCCTAACTCTCTGTTTGCAAGGGCTCTTGTACAGGAGGTATCTTCAGATGTTCCTTACCTGGAGTTCCCATTGTGATTCAGCAGAAATGAATCCTACTAGGAACCATGAGGTTGCGGGTTCAATACCTGGCCTCACTCAGTGGGTTAAGGATCTGGTGTTGCCCTGAGCTGTGATGCAGATCGCAGATGCGGCTCAGATCTGATGTGGCTCTGAATGTGGCACAGGCTGACAGCTGTAGCTCCGAATGGACACCTAGCCTGGGAACCTCCGTGCACACCACTTCGGCCCTAAAAAAAACAAAAACAGAAAACAAATTTTCCTTAACTGTAAGGCAATGGAGGTATCATTCAAGGTTCCTAGGATACTGGAAAATGTTTCTTACAAAAAGAAGGAAAAAAAGACTTAATAAAGAGAAAAGGAATTTTACAAGTGGAAGAAATTATGAAGCCAAGAAAATGCGCAGAAATTTTAAAAGTCCAGAGGGGCTGACAAAGTCATTGTTGGTGTGGAGAAGGATAAAGCCAGACTGTGGAGTCAGAGGGTGCACAGATATGAGAGCAGCAATGTCTAGTGTTGTTAAGCAGACTTCTGGAGCAGAAATCATCTGTTGTAGAGATCCTGCAACTTGCATTTATCTAAAAAAAATTTGAAAAGTTGGCTGCACCTTCATCATGCAGAAGTTCTTGGGCCAGGGATTGAACCCACACCAAAACAGCAACCTGAGCCACTGCGATGACAATACCAGATCCTTAACCTGCTGTGCCACAGGGAACTCCCCTGCAGCTTTTGTAGAATGAAGGATGTCAGCTAGAGAGAGGATTGACTTTACATGTCAATTTTTAAATCTTGGATTTCACGCCTATAAAAGAGAAACTTTCTTAGTCCTCTGTCCTCAACTATATAGCACAGTTTTACAACGACAAACAAAAAATTTATTTTACTAAGTATTCAGTGGCTACTCACTCCTGTGGTAGGATCCCTTCCAGGCACTGTGAATACCTAAGTGAAAGAAACAATGTACTTGCATTTGGGAAACTTACATTCTGGGGGGAGGGGGTCGATAAACAAAATAATAATAGGAAAAAAAAAGTAGCCTGATGGTAGTTACAAGTACTAAAAAGACAAAAGAAACGGAGAAATGAAGATAAAGTGTTGGACTGGAGGATGCAAGTTCTACTTTATATATATATAGTGAACAGAGAATATCTTTGTAAGAGATGTTGGAACAGAGACCTAAGGAAGCGAGCAAGTCAGGCATGTTAAAAAAAAACAGAAGAAAAGTATTCTAGGCAGAAGAAAAGCAAATGCAAAGCCTGCGAAGTGGGCATTCTGACTTGTTAAAGAACACCAAGAAAGGAGGTGGCAAATTTGTCATGTTTTGTAGGACTTAGGAGACATGAGAAGCTATTGGAGGATTTTAAAAATACAAATGACACAATCTGATCTATTTTTTTCCATTACTTAATGAATTTTATTACAGTTATAGGTGTACAAAAATCATTACAACTCAGTTTTATAGTATTTCCGTCCCAAACCTTCAGTGCAAACCCCCACCCTCCAGATTGTCTTATTTAGAAACCATAGGTTTTCTAAAGTCTGTGAGTCATTATCTGTTCTGCAAAGAAGTTCATTGTATCCCTTTTTTGGTTTCCACATGTAAACTATAGCATTTGCTGTTGGTGTCTAATTGTCTGACTGGTTTCACTTAGCATGATAATTTCTAAGTCCATCCATGTTGCTATAAATGTTGGTAATTCGTTCCTTTTAATGGCTGAGCAATATTCCATTGTGTGTATGTACCAGATCTTCCCTATCCACTCTTCTGTCTATGGGCATTTAGGTTGTTTCCATGACGTGGCTATTGTATAGAGTGCTGCAATGAACACTGGAGTACATGTTCTTTTCGAGTCATGGTTTCCTCTGGATAGATGCCCAGGAGTAGGATTGCTGGATCAAATGGTAATTCTATTTTGAGTTTTCTGAGGAATCTCCATACTGTTTTCCACAGGGGTTGCACCAATTTGCATTCCCACCAGCACTGTAATAGGGTTCCTTTTTCTCCACACCCTCTCCAGCACTTATTGTTTGTAGCCTTTGTTTATGATGGCCATTCTGGCTGGTGTAAGGTGGTACCTCATAGTGGTTTTGATTTGCATTTCTCTAATGAGGAGAGATGTTGAACACCTTTTCATGTGTTTTTTGGCCATCTGTATGTCTTCTTTGGAGAATTGTCTGTTTAGATCTTCTGCCCATTTTTTGATGGGGTTGTTTGTTTTTTTGAAAGTTGTAGGGCAGCACTCTAATCTGTTAACCTAAGCCAATGGCATCACTAAATACTCTGTCTCTATTTATTCATATTATAAGGAGAATTGCTTCTCGATACATATAAAACTAATCATTCTCTTGAGAACTAACTTACTATCTCACTTTCATTACTGCAAAATAAATTCCTTGATCAGACACAACATTACATAGAAAATCATTCAGAAAACCTCAGGATGGTCATACTGATAGAAGCACGGTGGGTAGAGAAAGCAAATTCACAGTTGCTATAATATTCAATATTCATACTCATTACAGTAAGAGCAAAAATGTTCCCCTCCATGATCCAAAGAATCCAACAGAATCAGCCAGATACTAGATAGCTGACTGGTCCCTCCCTGTTCTTCATCAGGAGGTGGCGTTTTCCTTAGCTGTTAACTAATGGGTCCTTAGTAGTGACAGCAGCCAGATAAGTCTGGCAAAGTCCACATTAAAAAATTATGCACAGTTTTGCATTCCTTTCACCATAGTCACTTTGGTCTTGAGCCCGTTGCGTAAACATAAGGGATGCAGAGAAAGGGACTTACATTCAGTAAGTAAGTAAATTTGTCTATTGGATTACTTAGAGCTGTCTCTGAGTGGATGCCGCTAATAAGGCATTTTTAGGTTAAAAATAAATATCCTCTCACTCTGAGATATCCTCTCACAAAGCCCTTCCTTCCTGTCTATAACCTTGTCACCATCAATCCCCCAAACCTATGCCTTCCACGGCCCTGGCTATTTGACCATACCATTAGCTGGGCAGTACAAGTCCAAATCTCAGATTACCTCAGACTCCCAGGACAAGTGGACAAGCAGGTCTACTCAGGGGATGATTTCTCTGCTGTTTAGAGCCACTGGTTAATGAGATTGTCATGCTCAGCAATGCACTTATGGCAGGTGCCAGTATGTCATGTATACTCACCAATAAGCCCGACTCAAAATTTTTCTTTCTTACTCAGCTGGTGATAGGTGGCGCCCTAGGTGGCTAGAGGGTAGGCTGAAGCAGCGGTGGAAGTGCAGCAGAAGAAGGTGCCCTGGGGGTGTGCACAACTGTCTTTATAATGTGCAGGTGTTCTGGCCCAATCTCAGGTGTACCATCTCCACTTGATGATGGTGCGCCATTTGCTTATCTGTAAAGGTTTTGATCTCTCCTTCAAATCTGAATGTGAGCCTTGCAGGGTAAAGCAATCTTGGTTGGAAGTTTTTCCCTTTCATCACATTTAGTATATCATGCCACTCCCTTCTGGCCTGTAGAGTTTCAGATGAGAAATCTGCTGATAACCGTATTGGGGTTCCCTTGTATGTAATTTGTTTCTTTCCCCTAGCTGCTTTCAAAATTTTCTCTTTGTCTTTAATTTTGGTCATTTTGATTAATATGTGTCTCGGGGTGTTCCTCCTTGGGTTTATTTTATATGGTACTC